>BSBM01000010.1:16680000-17280000 GCA_027924585.1 Larix kaempferi
GCAAAATCCTTCAATGAATTCAAATTCCTTCCCACCATCCACATTGACCTTGAGTTTACAGGTCCACGTAATTCAATCTCCTCAACTTAGTGTATGAGATAGTGTTCTTGTTCATTGAAAAATGATGGAGGTAAATACTTATGCATTTCACACATTAGACGATGAATTTCTCTTTTCCAATACCTAATATCTTATTTATGGATTTATTTAGATGAAATACACCTACAAATGATGCAAGAAAATAATACTGATGAACAAGATTGAGGCATATATAATAAAGTTCCAAGCTGTAAAACACAATGTGTCAATAAGCTATGCAACAAAGAGAACAAACATTTTCATGCATATAAATTGTCACTTACCTCATGTATTTACCAAGATCATATATAACTTGTTTTATGTTGTTGTCAAAGCTATCTGGGAGAGATAGAGGGAGAACGTACTGTAGCAAAAAGAAAGTCATTATTTAATGTTTCCAAATAAGAGACAACAATTACTAAAAATATGTACTAAATGGAAATTATATACATAAATAATTACCTTAATGAATGTATGCTAGTCATGAGTTTTAACACCACCAAAATCACCTTTTTTCGTTAAGATATTTTGTATGTTCGACGAAAACCCCGTCAGAAACCTTATTTTTTGAATGACCTCTTTTATAGCATTTATTTTTTGCTATGTCAATAACCATGGAAGACTAATATTTTGGTCCCCATATCCGGCATTGGAAATAATTACAGCTTGCAATGCGTGATTGGATTCTGCAATGTCACTACAAATTTTTCCAATTTTATCTTTGTTAGTCCTTCCATCTAATATGCGCCATATCATTTTTGTTACATTCTTCCCGATATGCATTGTATCGAACAAATGAGCTATTTGTAGGTGCTCGTAGTAAGGAAACCTACTAAATTGTATGGGATAACTCTTCATTCCTCGTGGAATCCCATTCATGCTTTAAAGAAATTCATTAAACATAAACGAAAACACATTAACAATAATTCATGACACCCATGGTAGAGAAAAATTAGTAAAAATATAAAATTTATAATATTACATGTTTATATATGCTACATATACAATTTCCATACCTCGACGATTTCTATTATATTCCAACTTCCATAGGTGAGTTGCCATTCTTCGTGGTTTCTTTCCATTCTCTTCTTTACCATTGAATTTTTTTTCTCGATATTTCGATACCTATGGTTCTTAGGGAGGAAGTGCCTGTACTCATCAAACACTTCATTTGATAATACTCTTGAACGATGATATTTTATCCTAGGACCACATACTATACCTACAAATTTACCCTTTGTTTGAAGACTTGCAAGATATATGTATTAATGTTATAGCATCAAAAGGTTATTAATTTAAAAAAAATGCATGATATTTACCTTAAAAACATATAATTTTAATGACGTGCAACACAAATTTACATACCACAAAAATGTGTTAACCCGGGAGCGTCATGAATTGTCCATGCAAGTATTCCATGGAACTGAAATTGTTTCTGCCCTATTGGTCCGGAGATGTCATATATAGTGATGCCATCCCACAACTTCAATAGATCATCGATAAGAGGCTCAATATATACATTCATATATTTAACTTGGTACTTTCCTAATTGATCATTCAACATACAATGCTATTTAGTTATGTGTCCCAATATATAAAATATGTTCTCATGCAACAATTAAACAAAGAAATTAATGAAATAATATAATTACTTTCAAAAAAATACCTGGAATAATCATTGCCAACATTGTGTTCTCTCTCTTTATCGACATCCAAGGAGGAAGGTTATTGTTTATGATGAAAACATGCCACACTGAGTAAGTAGAACGAAGCTCTCCAAATGTATTGAAACCATCAGCTGCCAATGAAAGTCTAACATTACGAGGTTCATCTTTAAAAATTGGCCCTTTTTCTTTGATTTTATTCAATACATAACCATCTGCAGGCATTCGAAGAACACCATATCCACTTCTGTTCTTTGCATGGTAATCCATAAACTATCCTATACTTTGGCACTTGAATAGTCGTTGGAAATGTGGAATTCGGGGAATATAACGAAGAACTTTGTGAGGCACCTTTTTTATTACTTGATCAATTCGATATATACTAATTTCACATTGTGGGAATTTGTTTTCTGATGCATACTGTCTATAATATATAATATGATAACTAGGACATGCATCAATATCTTGATACTCCATTCCAATTTCTTTCATAATCAATAATAGCTATCAACATGTGAGTGGTATATTATTTGATGGCGGTAATAGAAATTCACCCATAAGTCATAAATATTGCATATCCCTAATTTACAAATTAATTAACACTAAAAATAGAGGAAAATAGTCAACTTTACATACCTCAGGAGTTGTGTGAAACAAGTGTTTGATAAACCATTCAAAACCTTCAAGTTTACCAAGAACAATATAGCAGATATAATAGTTGTTGTTGAGCCTTCATAAAGAGGTTCTTGGGACTTCTCGAGTAGAGGAACATCATGAATATTATGGAGGTTTTCCCTATGATCCAATGGAGAAAATGTGTCTTTGAGCAATCTATTTATCTCATCTTCGCCATTTGTATCAATAACGTCATCTTCGTCCATAGTTACATTAAGAAATCGATCTTCAATATTTTGATATCCATGTTCCTCACCTTGTAAAGTAGTATTTCTACTATTATGTGGCAAATAACTCTCTAGTGGTCCACATTTAGGGGGCATTGTCTTTATATTTACAAACAATGTAATAACATTAGTGTATAATATACAACACATATATTTAAAATGATAATTTTTTTTGTGAATACATGATCAATACTATTACAAGAAGTACATTCTGTAATGAATAAATTCTTACCAAGGGATGATATTCATACCCCCCTTCAACATGCCCCTTCTCCTTACAATGTTTTTCAGCTGTTGTTCTTAAAATTCTTCTCGTTCGCAAACCTATGCAATCATTGCAAGGGAAATAACACTTTCCATCACCCTTCGCCTCTAATGCCGCCTTAAACTCAACATACCTCTTATTATTATCTTCCCAAGTATATTTATTTGACATTATAATAGCGTATAAGAACCAAATAAACTGAATCAATGTATAAGTAAATTGAATAGAGTATATATATATATATTAAAGGAGACAGAAAATTAAAGGACGTGACATGGAAAGTGAAAAATCTAATTAGTAAATGTCCCTCCATATATATGGTCTTTAAAAATAGATCATGTCTCTATCAAATTCTAAGCGACAAATCTATATAATCATTAGTATTGAGGAGAAAATGAATAGTCGACTCACTTTATGTATGACCCTACACATTAAAGGAGACAAAGAATTTAAAAATACTAACCTAGAAACCGAAGGAGATAAAAAAATTGATGTGTTAAACCAGTACCAGACTCTTGAAACCACAGAACGAACAACCATCGGAAAAACTGTTGCAACTATAACAAATGATTTGTGGAAATATGTCTTAAGAGCATGTATTTATAGATCAATGATTGCCGCGGTTCCAACGAAAATGCACAATGATCAAATTTCAAAAATAACAAAAAGTCAATGACCATTACTGGGATGACCATTACTGGGATAACCATTGACGTTGCATGTGTTAAGTTTATCGTCGCTAGAATGACGAACTCATACTCATCGCTATAGTGACGAGACGAATACTCGTCGCCATAGCGACAAAATGTTACTTCTCTCTCTATAGAGACAATTATCGGGGACCATAACATTTTCTTTTCAAATTTTTTATCTGTTTATCCATGAAAATTTTGATTTTAACTTATTCGTGGAAATATTTGGTGGAACTTTTGAGCCATATGTACTAGTGTATAACACCACCCCCTCCAACCCCCTCCTAACTCTCTCTCTCTCTCTCTCCCACCCTCCTTTGTCTCTCTCTCTAAATTTAACCACCCCTCCATCTTTGCCTGTCCTAATCCCCCTACCACTAACCACCCTCCATCTCTCTTTCTCTATCTTTGTCTCTCCTAGTCCCACTCCTCTGTACCACTAACCACCCCTCCACTCCTCACCTATACCCTGTCTTCTCTCTAACAACCCTACACCAAACCAAACCCTAACCTCCTCGATATCTATCTATTTTTTGCCCCAAATCTCGTCCTACCCCTACCCTTAATTACAACCATGACTCTCTCTCTCTCTCTCTCACACACACACACACAATATCCTACTCACCATACTCATAACCATCCTTCTACCTTTGTCTCTACTAATCCCCTTCCCCCTACCAGTAACTACCCCCCCAGTCTTCACCTATACCTTCCCTTTTGTGTCACCACCCTAATCCTCCTCAAACACATAACTCCCTCAATGTATATCTGTTTCTTTTCTACAAACCCCATCCTCCCCCTACCCCTAATCACAACCTCTCTCTCTCTCTCTCTCTCTCTCTCTCTCTCTCTCTCTCTCTCTCTTTTTGTGTGTGTGTGTGTGTTTGTGTGGGGCTCAACCTACTGATCCTCCCCCTACCACTATCCCCTTTATCCTCTCCATATCTCTCCCCTCATCCCACTAACCCTTTCAAACCCCCTCCCTCACTCTCTCTCTCCCACACTCCTACACCCACCCTAACTCCTAACCCTCTATCTCTCTCTATCCAAACCCCCTATCACCACCTTCCTTCTCTCTATCACCCCCCTACTCCTCCCCATACCTATAGCCCCCCCCTCCTCCCTATCTCTCTATATCCTCTTCCCACTAACCCTTACTAACCCCCTCTCTCACTTTATTTTTCCCCTAATCATCCACCTACACCTAACCCCCACCACTTTATCTCTCCTCCAACCCCCTAATACCACCCCTCCAACACCATTCTCTCTCTCTCCCCCTACCCCCTAACCTTAACCACCCTTCTATCTTTGTCTCTCCTAATCCCCATCCCCTACCACTAACCACCCACGCAAACATCTCTCTCTCTCTCTCTCTATGTATCCCCTACATTCCCTACCCTTAGCAACCGTTCTATCTTTGTCTCTCCTAATCCCAATCCCCTTATCACAAACCACCCACCATCCCTCTCCTTATGTAACCCCCCCTCTATCTTTATCTCTCCTAGTCCCCCACCACCCTACAACTAGCCACCCCTTCACTCCTCACCTATACCCTCACTTTTATCTAACTGACCTACTCCTCCCCAAAATGACTAACCTCAATATCTATTTATTTATTTTCCCCAAGCACCCTCCTCCCCCTACCCCTAATCATAACCATGACTCTCTCTCTCTCTCTCTCTCTCTCTCTCAATCTCAACCTCCTAGTCCAACCCTACAGTAGCCTCTCCCTCCTCCCCATCTATCTCTGCTCCTCCCACCAACCCTTTACAACCCTCTCTCCCACTCTCTCCCCCCCATAATCCTACACCTACCACTAACTTCAACCTCTCTCTCTCTCCCCCAACTCCCTAACACCCCACCATCTCTCTCTCTCTCTCTCTCTCTCTCACACACACACACACACACACACACACACACACAATAATCCTCCCCCTAACTCAAACCCCCCCCTCCTACTCCGCCTCCTCCACCTCCTCCTCTCTCTCTATCCCCTCTTCCCCCTAACCCTTAATAACTCTAACTTTCACAATATATTTCCTGTACTCCACCTACACCTACTTACCCCCACCCCTATCTCTCTTCCCATACCCACTAACACCCCCCTCCCCTCCCTTCTCTCTTTATATCTATCACCCCCTACTCATCCCCCTACAACTAACCCCCCTCCTCTCTTTATTTATCTCCCCTCTTTCCATTGACCCTTACTAAGATCCTCTCTCACACACTCTCTCATACTCCATCTAATCCTGACTCCTATATATCTCTCTCTCCCCATACCCCCTAACACCCCCCCTATCCTCTAACTCTCTCTCTCATCCCCCCTACAATTCCCCTCTCCTCTAACTCCCCTCCTCCTCCTCCTCCATCTCTCCTCTCTCCCCCTTAACCATTACTAACCCCCCTATGTCTCTCCCTTACCCCTCCACCTACACCTCACCCCCACCCCCCTCTCTCTCACACACAACCTTCTAACACCCCCTTCATCTCTCTCTCACTAAAAACTCCCCCTGCTCCATCTCTTCCCTCTCATCCACCTAACCCTTACTAAACCTCTCTCTCCCCCCCTCTCTCTCTCTTACTTATCCACCTACCCCTAACTCCTTACCGTATGTCTCTCTCCCCCAAACACCTAAAACCTCCCCTTTCTCTCTTTGTGTGTCTCTCTCTCACCCACCTTCTCCTCCCCTACCTCTAACTATCCCTCTTACTCTATGTTTCTCTCACCCTTTACCTCAAAATCCTCCTTCCCCTCATCTCTCTCTCTCCCTTCCCTCTTCCCCCTAACCCTTAATAACCCCCTCTCTCACTCTTTATCTCCCCTAATCACCCCCATAAACATAACCCCTACCCTCCTCTCTCTCTCTCTTCCAACCCTCTATCACGTCCCCTCATTCTCTCACACTCTCTCTAACTCTAACCCTCCCTCTCTCTCCCTAATATCCCTCCTACTCTCCCTACATATAACACCCCCCTCTGCCCCTCTCTCTCTCTCTCTTTCTCCCCTACTCCCCCACCTCCTAATACCCCCCCTCTCTCTCCTAATCCTCCTCCCATTACCACTTACCATCCTCCCATCTCTCTCTCTCACCCTCCTGCTCCCCCCTACCTGTAACCACCCTTCTATATTTGTCTCTCTTAATCCCCATCCCCTACAAATAACCACCCCCATCCTTACTCTCTCTCTAAAAACCCCTCTATATTTTTCTTCCCTAGTCCCCCTCCACTCTAGAACTAACCAACCTCACTCCTCACCTATATCCTCCCTTCTCTCTAACCACCATAATCCTCCTCAAAACCCTAACCCCGTTGATCTTGATCAATTTCTTTACCCAAAACCCCCTCCTTCGGACCCTACCCCTAATCACAACCATGACTCTCTCTCTCTCTCTCTCTCTCAACCTCCTACTCCCACCCTACCACTAACCCCTCCCCCCTCTCTATCTGTCTCGCCTCCTCCCCCTAACCATCACTAACCCCCTCTCTCACTCTATCTCTTGTACTCCTATACCTACCCCTATCTCCCATCTCTCTCTCTCTCTCTCTCTCCCAACCCCATAACTCCCCACCATCTCTCTCTCTCTCTCTCTCTCTCTCTCACCCCCTACTCCTCCACCTCTTCCTCCTCCTCCTGTCTCTCTCAACTCTCCCCCCTAAGCCTTACTAACCCACTCTCTCACTCTATCTCTCCCATACTCTTCCACCTACACCTAACACCCACCCCTATCTCTATCCCCATACACCCTAACACCACCCCTCCCCCCTTCTCTCTCCCTCCCTCCCTCTCCCTCTCTCTCTCTCTCTCTCTCTCTCTCACACACACACACACACACCCTACTCCTCCCCCTATGACTAACCCCCCTCGTCTCTCTATATTTCTCTCTGATCTTCCCTTTAACAATTACTAACCTCCTCTCTCTCACTCTCTCTCCCGTACTCCTCCACCTAATACTAATTCCATGCCACCTCTCTCTCTCCCCCATACCCCTAATACCCCATTTCTCTCTCTCTCCCTCTCTCTCTCTCTCATCCCCCTACTCTTCCCCTCTCCTCTAACCTCCCCCCCCTCCTATCTCTCTTTTTCTTTCTCCCCCCTAACCTTTACTAACCCCCTACTCTCTCCCCCCTTACTCCTCCACCTACACCTGTTACACCTAAATCTTACTACCCCGAGACTTAGTGTAAACATCCCTAAAGTTCCCTGTGACTGGAGGGATTAACTGACCTACTTTTCAAGGTCGTCGCAGTTCACCCTTGTGCAACATATGATGTCGCAGGTTGTCCTAATGTAGCCTGCGACGATGTCAGTTATTTGGATAAAAGAGCATCTTCGAGCCCATTCTCGAAGCTGAGTGATGTGGATCCCTATCCCTAGCCTGTAGGGGAGATGGCATTCGGTTGCCTATCCTTTGGGTGAGATCCCCTATCTCTCTCCTACCATATCTCAACCTATCCTGTCCTCCTAGTCCTATATAAGTGAAGCTCATTCCCATACCAAAGGGAGGAAGTATATAGTATCTACATGCTGGTGAAATTAGCTTAGGAGAGATCTCTACTCATCCCTTGAGAGATCCATCATCCCTTTGGAGGATTTGGCATTGGCTTGGTTGGAGAAGGATTGCTATGTTAAGTCATTGGTTTTAATCACTTCTTTCTATGTATTTCCCTTATTATACAGTAATATAAATGCTTTCCACCAAATCTCATTGCATTGATGATGTTTTGTGTAGTTTGCCTACTTAACTGCTTACTTAGATCTATTGTTATTTAGGTGCATTTTACTACTTGTTTTGTTCTGTGTTGTCTTGATAGGTTTTGCAGCTGAGATCTGAAGACCATCAAGCTTGGAGCAAACATCAAGGAGAAAGGATCAACGATCTAAAAGGTAAAGCATCTAGTTCCTTGATCTCTAATTAGATCTAGGAGAGTTATTTCTATTCTGTCTCTATTTGTTCTAGACTCGCATTGAGCTAGGAAGATCAGGCCTCGAGTCCGCTCTTGGTAGATTGTCTGTCAAACAAATCTGGCGACCATACTGGGGAATACATCATTTTAGTTTTCAATTTGAATGCCATTTTCAGTTGATTTCTTTTGCAAGCCATCTAATCTGACGCCTAAGTCTTTGTCACCATCAGATCTTCACTTTGAAGAGTCTGCAGTCCTCCTATGAGCTTGTACTCACTATCTTTAAGCCATTTTATTGGTCATTTCTTGGAGATCTATTGATCTTAGAGTTTGGATCTTTCCCATCGCACCTGGGCAGTGGAACCAAAGCGTTGATTTAATCTCTGTTCTCTGTCTTTTGGGTTGTCATCGCAACCTATCCACTAGTGTCCTACTACATCATCGCAATTCCTGCACTGG
The DNA here is from genome assembly GCA_027924585.1 of Larix kaempferi. Taxonomy (NCBI): domain Eukaryota; kingdom Viridiplantae; phylum Streptophyta; class Pinopsida; order Pinales; family Pinaceae; genus Larix; species Larix kaempferi. The sequence continues at coordinate 16,688,966 of BSBM01000010.1, forward strand.
TGACCTGCGATGGTCACTCTGTGTATGAACACAGACTGCTTCGATCTGTTAAATTTGGTATAAGGGCATCCCCCCTCCATTTTTTATTTGAGTCTTGGTTTGATGTACAGAACCCTATGTACTGCAAGATCCAGTCAGAGACTTATTTTGGATTTGTGTGTTGAAAGTGTTTGGTTTTTGTGTGGATTTGTATTGGGTCCCACTTTAACAAGTTTCAGTTTGGTAGTGGTGGACACTTTGGTTTTCCCCACCTTCATTCACTTGACCTTGTTTTCCCTCCTCTCCTCACTTGATCCGATCTTTGCTTTAGATATGATCCCAAACTGCTTTTTGCACTTGTCATTTATCCTTGTGTGCTTTTCAGTTGTTTGATTGAGTGTTTTGGAGTGTTTTTAGTCCATATGAGTGCTTGTCATTTTTTGAGAATTTCCTGAGTATTTAGAGTGCTGCAAATCAACTTTCTTTTTAGTTTTTGTGCTTACAAATATCATTTTTATCAAATCATAATCTTGGCACATCATTGGAAAATTAAAGGTGCATCATTTTTACTGTTTTGAAGTACATTTGAAAATTATTGTGGAAATTGCTTCATGCATTGGAATTGGTCATTCATTAGTCTTTTGGAGAAGTTTGATGAAGAATTAATCATTTGTGCTTTTCGGGAATTATGAATCATTTATTTTCTTGAAAAATTCAAGTGAGATCAAGTTTTTACAAAAGTGATTCCGTGTTTGGAGAAATTGTATGCATTCTTGATTTTTTTATGCTTTTAAGCCATTATAGTGAAATTGAAAAGTTAGAGTGCTCTAGATAGGAAATTTCTCTCTTTTCATCTCTTAAAGTTTTGATTCGAAAAGACAAAAGAAAATGTTTGGATTTGGTTGTCATGCTTGTTGATTTTTTGAGTTTTGCTTGGAAAAACGGAAAAAGCGAAAAGAGTATTTTTCACCAAATTTGGTAGATTTTGGGATTGTGTTGCATTGTGTTGCTTTGGTAAAATCACTCGGAAAGAAATTTCTTCCTCCCATATATAGAGTTCATCAAAAGAAAAGTATATTTTTTGCATGTAGTTAGGGCCTGCATTATGTTCACATTTATGTACTCACCTCATGCATTCACCTAACCGTCTAGATAAAATTAACGGTAGAACTAGGGTAAAATTTTTAGTAACTTGTGTGTTAAGCTAGAGACGTGTTTCGATGTCATAAAATGTGGCAGCTGTCGTTACTTTCCAGCACTTTATTCCGAGGGAATTGTAGTCTTCCACGTACTTATCGGTATATCGAAGCTCTTTCACGTACCAACCAGGTATATCGAAGCTCTTTCACGTACCCACCAAGTACTTCGTGTACTTGATGTACATCGAAAGGTGTTTCACGTACTTGGCATATATAGAAAGGTGTTTCATGTACTCGGTAGTATATAGGAAGGTCTCATGCCATACGGTTGTGCATTAGACAACACCATTACATATTTGAGCTCCCATGTACCTTGCGTATATCGGGAGACACCATTAGGATTCCTGAAACCAACTGAGTCAACCATTTGGCCGTCTTGGTAGAGCAATACACCAAGAACAACAATCAGGGAGATTACTACGCACGTACTGTCCAGGTAGTCGGGTATTCAAGAAAGGGTATGGTCCCAATCCTCCTTGTCACGTTTTACTGTTGGACCCTTTATTATATAGGGATTTGTGAAGCCTTGATAATTTTGTGAGGTTCCAGACTTTTGAATCCACTCCTATCACATAAGTTTGCTTGTGGCCTTAGTTTGTGTAGGATTTTCTGGATTTATTTTCTTTTGTTTAGCTTGCCCTAGGAAATTTTTTTGTTTCAATCACTCTGGCTGACTTTCCTTGGAGAAGGTCCCGTAGGATTCAGAACTTACCACCTGAATATCCGCTTAACTAGTAGGTAATTTCGAAGGTAAGGATGGACCCACAAGCCATGGTCGTGTCACCTGAAGTCTAAAACCCTACTTTGAATGTTGGAGCACATATGTTTCCTCTAGATTCGTCGACCTCCAACCCCCCTCTAGATTCTACTTCACAATACCTACCTTTCATTTTACTGGGAGAGCCTGGATCGGTGGAATGGTTAAATCCACCCCAGGACGACCCTGCAGCAGCTGTTGGTCCTTCAGTAGCTTATTGGACATCATCTCTAAGCCACCCAGTGGCCCATTTTTCCATTGCATCCCCACCCAGTTGGCCTACTCCTGAAGAACTCTTCGGACTCATTCATGATCGCTTGGATCGATTACGTGTCAGGGGTGATGGAATTCGAAGACAAAGTATTTGACAAAGGGTAGAAGACCCAACGTTACATTCTTATCAACCAATCCCAAGTCATGTTTTATCTTTTGATTCACCTGAATCATCCACACAACTCTTGACCACTTATGAACCTAGTCAACCATCACTTCCTGCACATTCACCCATCAGACAGGAGACCAGTTCTATACTTTGAATGACTCAACCTGTTGAAGGAAAACAATCCAACACACCTGTTACTACCATGGTTACATTACCCATTCCTTCCCCACCTCAAAACTCACGGGGAGGATACTCTTTACCCCCTACCTTCCTTACCGGTAATGTTAATACTACAGTAGATAATCAAAAACCCGTGTTGGGTCAACCTTTACTTAGTGGTTAGCAAGTTGTTGCTGGGGGGAAACCCCCGTCTCTTAACCATAATACTGCAGGAGGAGTTCCCATCGGTCCTTCCATTAGAAATTCCTTACTTCTTGGACCTTCCACTACGGGATTATCTCATGTTGGGGGACCATCCAATATAATTCAACCACCATGGAGTCAAGCGTATCCAGGTTATCTTAACCCTATGTCGGGACAACTCAATCTTGGAAACGCACTCTACGGGGTACCCTACCTCAGAAATACATACACTCTATGGGGGCAGCAAATTTTTTTACAACTTGAACCCCCACCTACAGTCCCTCAAGTCCCACCACCCCCCGTTTGGTCAACCCCCACCTCCCGCTGGAGGCGGCGGGCCCACACACAACTCTGGAGGAGGTGAACCTCTACCTTATGATGGAGGACCACCTCATTCCATCTATCATGGCCCACCCCCCTGGCGGTGGAGATGGAGGACCTCCCCCTTCATGCAGAGGAAGAGGACCACCCCCCCCTAGTGTTGGCGGACCTCCACCTCATGGTGGAGGACCATCCCATCCTGGTGGTTGTGGTGGAGGACCATCCCATCCTGGTGGCGGTGGTGGAGGACCATCCCATCCTAGTGGTGGTGGTGGAGGAACACCCTACTATGGTGGAGGTGGTAGAGGAGGCCCTTACCCTTTCGGTGGTGGCAAAGGACTGCCACCCCCTCCTGGCAGAGGCGGTGGAGGCCCACCCTATTTCGGAGGCGGCGATGGACTGCCACCTCCTCTCGACGGAGGTGGTGGAGGCCCATCCTATCCTGGTGGTAGTGGTGGACCCCCACCATTTGGAGGCGACCCACCCCCTCCCAGCGGTGGAGGCGGGCCCCCACCTTATGGTAACGGGCCACCTTATTATGGTAATGGACCACCTTTTTATGGTGGTGGACCTACTTATGGTCCAAGAGGCACACCCCCTTACGGTCAGTTCCCTCCAGGAACACCTTATAAACCAATCGACTCAAGGTCCTACCGATCCATAAATTCCTTATCAGTACTATTAGTACCCCCAGTTGAATCAACAGTTTCCCTTTTTGGCTACTTTGGACTTACCCGACCTCTCTCGTCTGACGAATGATCCCATTTTCCATAAGCATAACTGGCCACCCATTCCGGTTAAGTTACCATCATATATCCCCAAATTTGATGGCAAGCCTAGTGAGGATCCTAAAAGCCATGTGATGACATACCATTTATGGTGTTCATCCAACTCCTTGATGGACGATTCGATCTGTCTTAGGTTATTTCAACGGAATCTCACCGGCCCAGCTGCCAAGTGGTACATTGAGCTACCAACCAATTCTTTTCACAACTTCCAATCTCTTGCTATGTTGTTTTTGACCCACTTCTAGTTGCCCATTCGCTATGAGACTGGTACAGACTTATTGACCTCCCTTCGCCAGAACACTGCCACTCATATTTTTGATCATATGCATGAATGGTGGCGAAGATGAAGTCTTATTAAGGCTCATATTCTGGACCAACTCTTAGCTGACTGGTTCACAAAGTCACTTTTACCTGTCGTAGCTTGAGACGTAGCTATCGGAGGGACCGTCACTGAGGAACAGGCTATTTCCTATGCCCATTACTTAGACTTGGTCTATGCTCAATCTGGAACATTATATGAAATTGTTCCTGATGCACCTCGCCCTACATACGATCCCACGAAACCACCCAATGGACCACAAGATGATGGAATCATTGGTTCCTTTTCCTCCCAACCTTCTATTCAAATTGGTGGCTCGTCGAACCCACTAGTTTCTTCCCCATCACCACCACAGGATGGAAACAACACTACCAAGTCCACCACTCTTGCCTCCACTGAAGAGGTGAATTCTGTACAATCAGCTCCATCTCAAAAATCCGGTGGTAAGAAGAAGAACAAAGGGAAACCTAAGAAATATTCTAATCAACAGGAGCCCAAGCCCACTCAGGAAGACACCAAACAGAAGAGGAAGTTAAAGTATCCTTGTTTGATGTGCGGTGGTGACCATTTCTCAAAAGAATGTCCCCACCAAGACAAAGTTTAGAAGTTTCTCAAGGGAAACTCTATTACCGCAGTTCTCAATGATCCCTTTCCCACTCAAAACCAGCAACTCATCGCACACACCTCTCCTTCCCAAGGAGATGCATCCTCCACCGCGCATGTTCTCATGATGCATAGTGAGACCGTCAACTTGAACACCCATTCTCGTTTGTATGACTTCCTCCTTCCGAAGGAACCTATTGGAAGTAATACTGAAAAGCTTCCACTTCAATCGCCGACATCACTGTACCGCCTACTTCTCTCACCATTGAGAAGCCTTCTTTCGAGTCAGTGTTGCGTCTGCCCAAGAGCACGATTAGAAAATTTGTTTTCAATCCCAATGCTTGGGCTGCTCAAAACTACAATATTGTAGAGGACCTGGAAAAAGCTCCATGTGCTATGTCGATGCTCGAGGTATTGTAGAATTGTCCTAACCAATGCAAGACTCTCCTCACTGCCATCGGCACGGTTGGTTCGGATTCATCAAATACCATTATGTTTCGGCTGGAATACTTTAAACTGAGGCTTTCCCATCAGTTGGCATTTCAAGTTGCCACAAACATTGCTGGGAAGACAATCCATCATATCGTTTTGGACGAAGGTGCCTCTACTTCAGTCATGTCGATTTCATGTTGGGGAGCCATTGGCTCTTCCGAGTTGAACCGTTCTCCTACCACTTTGAAAGCATTCGACGGCCGTGGATTTCAACCTCATGGGCTGTTACAAGCTTTAGCAGTCAAGTTGGGGGGCAAGATCACAACCATTAACATGGAAGTGGTTGCTGTCCTGTTAGATTACAACATTCTGCTTGGTCGTAATTGGTTTTACCCCATGACTGCGGTTGCATCATCTGTCTTCCGCATAGTATAATTCCCTCATTAAGACCGAATTGTTACTGTTGACCAACTGGATTTCTGTACACCTGACACCGCTACTCATCTGGGCGATAATGTTCCATTACTTGGACAATCTTTGCATCCTTATGAGAGCATGGGGGTTGGCCTCATCCCTTATGTGCATTTTTCCAACCTCGGATCCCCCAAATCATGTTGCCACGGTGAACATGATCTCCTCTCGGATTTCATCTATCCCCAACCCTACTGACCAATGGCTTGTACCTGATGAAGCCACCACACACCTGATTGGAGATATTATGCCTCTTTCACCTTCCGAACTCACGGACGAGGCTATCCAGTCAGCGCTGGAGGACCACTTAGCTATGGCCTCCACCTCCTATTCTCTACAGCGGACATCATCCCTACCTGATCCTCTGCTCCGGACTTTTCATTCTGACGATTGCATTATGGAAATCATGAGCGTAGATGGCCCTCCATGGGAAGACCTCTATCACCGATCGTCTTTCTTTCCTTCATTGGATGCTGTGGAGAATAGCGTTGGCACCATATTTACACCGGATGTCTACCCCTACTCTCAGTCCTCGATACTCATGTGTCAAACAGACTCTAAAGGCAACTTGGCCAACATCGAGCCTACCATTTCAGTCGACATATCAGTTACTCCTGGTGTAGTGGAACACATTCGTTTAGGCCAGAAGTGTTCCCCTGAAGAGATTACGACATTCACGACCTTGTTCAAGCAATTTCGAGACGTGTTTCTTGGACTTATGAGGGGATGTCTAGGATAGACTCCACTATTGTTTCACACACAATTCTAACCTATCCTGACGCTAAACCAGTTCAACAAAAGTTGCGACCGGTGCACCCCTGAAAGACTACGGCAATCAAGGAAGAGATTGAAAAGCTCTTGAAATCCGGTTTTATTTACCCTATTCCGTTGAAAAAATGGGTCTCAAACGTCATCCTTATAGATAAAAAGAAGGGTACCATTCGCGTCTGCATCGATTATCGGGATCTCAACAAGGCTTGTCCTAAGGACAATTAATCGACTCCCTTTATCGACTAGATCATCGACAACTATGCGGGAAGCGTCATCTTTTCATTCATGGATGGATTTTCCGGCTACAACCAAATTGAGATCCGCTCGGCTGATCAACATAAGACAAATTTCATCTATCCTTGGGGTACGTTTGCTTATCACAAGATCCCTTTTGGCCTTAAAAATGCTGGTGCCACGTTCCAGCGGGCCATGTCCTACGCCTTTCACGACATGAAGTACTTTGTGGAACCTTACTTGGACGATTTACCTACCCATTCACGGCAGCGCGAATACCACATTGACCATCTGACGACGGTATTCCTCAGATGTAGGTGGTATAACATCCTCCTAAACCCTCACAAGTGCATCTTCTGTGTCGAGTCTGGACACCTCTTCAGTTTCATAGTCTCGAAAGACAGGATCCGCATTGATCCCCTGAACATGGCAGCCATCATTGCTCTCCCACCTCCCACTGACATCACAAAACTTCAAAGTTTTCAAGGGAAGGAAACTTATTTAAGGCGTTTTGTCTGTAATTTCACACAAATGATGCAAGGTTACATGAGATTGATGAAGAAGGATGTCCCGTTCATTTGGGATGACCAAGCTCAACAATCTTTTGAAAGCCTAAAACATGCTATCACGCATGCCCCTGTGCTCCAACTGCCCAATTACTACAAGGATTATATCCTTTATCTTGCTGCTTCTGCCACCACGATTTCCATGGTCTTGGTCCAAGAAGACAACAGTTCCCAGGAACATGTGATATACTACGCAAGTAAGGGTCTCATTGACACTGAAACTCGTTATTCACATGTCGAGAAACTCACTCTCACGGTAGTCATTTCCATCCAAAAGTTTCGACATTACATCTTGCTTCACACCACCAGTATCATTGCCGATTCGAACCCCATGTACCACGTTTTGACACATCAGGTGCTTGGGGGCAAGTATTCATGCTGGATCATGATACTGCAGGAATTTGATCTCCTATTCGAAAAGGCTAAGTCTAAAAAGTCTTTGGTGTTTACTGAGCTGATCCGTGATCTTCCCCGGGCTGATGTCAATTTTGAGCCCAATGATTTTCTTCCAGAAGAATCATTGTTCCTCATCAGCACATCTGATCCGTGGTATGGAGATATCACTTTATATCTTCAGACCCAACGTTTCATCCCCCAACTCTCATGGGATGACCATCGTCGAATACGCCACCATGCAAAGTATTATCTAATCATCAGTGATACTTTGTACCGCCATGGTATTGATTCTATTCTTTGACGTTGTCTCACTCATGAAGAGGATGAACATGTCTTAAATGATTATCACGCTGGGGCATGTGGCAGTCATCTCTCTGGGATGGATATAGCCCATAAAATACTTCACGCATGATATTTTTGGCCATCTATCTTTAAAGACTGTATTGAGGCCGTAAAAAAATGTCCTCCATGCCAACACTTCCAAACTAAGAAGCGCACCCACCCATCCCCATTACACCTGGCTATTGCCGATGGCCCCTTCACTAAATGGGGCATTGACTTCATGCACTGTAATCCTACCTCGGCCGGGGGGCATGGTTATGTCATATTAGTCATGGATTACTTCACAAAGTGGTCCGAGGCTATGCCTACATACAAGTACGACGACAAAACTGCCGCACTCTTCATGTTTAATCATGTCATAGCGTGGTTCGTAGTTCCTCAAGCTATAGTTACTAACCATGGTTCTCACTTTATGAACCACATGGTTGACGAATTGAGCATTAGATTGGGTTTTCACCATGAAAAATCGACACCGTACTACCCACAGTCCAATGAACAAGTAGAGGCCATTAACAAGGTCTTGAAAACCAAGATCCAATGCATGGTGGGTATGCATAAGTCCAACTGGCATAATATTCTCTTTTTCACACTATGGGCTTATTGAACTTCCGTTAAGACCGCCACTGGATTTACCCCCTTCCAATCGGTTTATGGATTCGAGGTTGTCCTACCAATTGAGTGCGAGATTCTGTCCCTTAAAATCACAGTTGAACTTGTACCTAACACTGCTGCTGAGGAAGAACGCTTCCTCTACCTAGCTAAACTCGACGAGACTCGCCGCGATGCTACTCTTGCCAACGAGGCTCATAAGAAATGCATAAATGCACAGTATGATAAGTCGGTTGAACCTCGTGTCTATAGCGAGGGTGATTTGGTCCTCACATATGACCAAAGACATGATAAGCCGGGGGCATGAAAGTTTGAGTCCATGTGGCATGGAACCTACATAGTGAAACGCATCTTAGAGAAGGGAGCCTACGAGCTTGAAGACTATGATGGGATATCTTTAGGTGAACCCTGAAATGGGCTTTACTTGAAGAGGTACTATGCCTAAGTATTTCATGCATAAGTACTTTGTATACACTGTACATGGCATGTGTTTTGTGTGGTGTGACGCTTTGATTTTTGCGTGCTTAGGTCTTGTTTCATTACTTATACCATGTTCTGTCTACGTGTGCAGATGGAAACTTGCTACGGATTCACGGATGGTGCCAGCCGGCATACCTGCAACCTTGCCTCGGAAGCCTGGGTGCTCTATTCACCTACCGACGAGCTTATCGGCTCAGGAGGAATGTGTCTAGGTTTCACAACCAACAATGGTGCAGAATATCAGGCAGTCATTGCAACCCTAACCGACGGTACTTCTTTGGGTAAGGACCACGTTGTCATCCATTTGGATTCTCAGCTGGTGGTCTCTCATCTTAACCGGGTTTATTCCATCCGCGACCCTACCCTACTCTGTCTCTACAGACGAGTTCATCTTCTGGAAAGGTCCTTGGAATTCATTCAGTACCTGCACATTCCACGAGACGTGAACATACTTGCCGACTCCATGGCCAACTTCATTTTAGATTGGTACATTGCACACACATGAGCATATTCATGAACTGTAAAAGTAGACATAACATGTAAATAATTCATCACATAAGCGAACACATAAACAAGATCTCATATCAAACACAAATATATAAAGCCACCAAAATGTTTGTATATATATATCATCAAAATAAAGTAGTGCTGATACAAAAATCTGAAGCACGATGGCTTTCAGTGAGTCTATACAAAATCTATAGCCTGATAGATTTCATTAGTACAAAATCCGAGGCTCACATAGCTCTCAGTACATACATAATAACATCACAAGGCCTAACGCCTGTCATGTGCACCCCTAGGTCTCGCAGCTATCGCCTGCCCATCGTGGAAGCAGTCTACCGCTCTTGATACCTTACGGAGCAACTCACTGAAGCACAAGCTAACACCAACTGTGTACCTCTGCATGGGCCTCAGTAACTCACGCACTGCTGCATCTGGAATGTCCAATGTCAACCTGTTAAGGTTCTCATAGACGTCATCCATCTCCACGATGGCATCATGCATGGCTAGGGCTACTGCTGGTGCCTCTCCTCTCCTTGCGAGAAGTGAAACTCCCATCGGTCGTGAAGGACCCACATCTGCACACACATGTTATTAAATCATTAGCACTATCCAAAAAAAAATTATAAATGCAAAAAAAGAAAAAGTACAAGGGTCATTGTTCTTACTGATCTCTCCCCACTCTGCTCCCTCAGGAAACACTAGGTCTGGGTCCTCCTTGAAGTCTGTACCACTGTATGGATAGTCCTCAATCATAAGTAGCTGGCCTTCCAGCCAGGTAAAGAATCTGGAACCATATCCGATGATCAGACCCCCGCCACCATGGCGGGCCATCACCTCCATCCATTGGGCCATGTGTGGATCCTTGGGATCCCTGTCATCCAAAGTCACCTGCGGACATAAGAGGGGAACTCGCTCCAGCAAGAATGAGATCACTACTGATCCATACTTGAACTGCTTGAGCTCATTGGGCCTACACTTGGTCAGCTGAGCTTGAAGGCTGGTGAGGAGTCCCTCACACCAGTTGAACACCTTTGGAGGCATACAGTCCTCCGCATACAACATTTGGGACTTTGTAGCTAAGTGAGCTGCTTGGCTCCCTGCTATCCTCACTATGGTGAAGAGTATAGCACGCAATGGATGATCTCGCACCTCTTTAATAGGAATCTTCCCACTAGAGGCGTGGGCATGTGGAGTACATTGCTGGGCGATCAGGTCATCTACCATCCGATCACTCCCTTGTAATCCGGTGAGTGATACATTATCCCCCCTCCGGGATATTCCTGTCAAGAAATAGATGTCATCAACATCTATAGTCAATATATGCTCCCCGATCATGAAGTACTGCTGCGATGCATCCCAACTCCGAAGCATGTGCTCCAGTAGTAGGACTTGGGCCCTCATGCCCTGAACCTGGAAGAACTTAAAAAACCCACAATTCCTCAATGCCTCCACACTCATCGGATCATTTGCTGCTTGCACATCTTCCACCTCATGTTCACGCTCGCACCATTCTAGAACCATGTTGGCGGCCACAAACCTGTCAAAAGAAGCATTTAAACATCATTAGACCTCACCCAAACCATCAAAAGTTTTTCTTGTGGCTTAGGTTTGATTTTTGAGATGGACGTTTTTGCCGTCGCACCTCATCTTTGCAGATAGGGAGACTTCGTCGCAAGACATCTTTACGGGTTTTGCGACAAACCGAGTTCGTGACAGTTCCCGTAAGGGATACTTGTGACGATCCGAGGATGCAAAAACCCCTCACAAAGCAACCCCAAAATTTTAAAAAATGGACAAAAAATGAAATTGTAAACCACTAGAAAGATGATGGCTGATATTTAGCTTTACCTGCTCCGAACGGGTCGTGAAATGGTCACTTGTAGCTCCGACAATCGACAAATGAAATTCTTCTCCAAATGGCACTTTCTTCTCCCCAATTTGGAAAATAACAATGGTAACTATATTTTGTCATTTTTTCTATTTTATAAACAAAAAGAGAATATTCTTTTTCAAATTTAGATGCTCTATGGGTTATTTGCTATAGTTTGGATCATTTTACTATATTTGAATGCCCAGTTGACTATTTGACCTAGTTTTCAAGCATGAGGGAGATGTTAAGTGTTTCATTTGCTCCGTTTTCGCATCATAGTGATCATCTCAGGTATGAACAACCAGTTGAATATTTTTGTTTTTATTTTCATCCATTAGATTTTAATTATTTAATGATGACGAGCTTACTCTTTGTTCTTTCTCATGCTCTTAAAACCATGAGAATAAGTCACCGAGTTATGATTTATCACTTTTTCGGGCTCGTTAAACTCCTACGGAAAAGGAACCCCCCCCAGTCTATCTTTAAGATCTTTTCAGGATCTCGAAATACGAAAAGATCGCCAAGCGAACTTTTCGCGTTCACGCTTGCTAAAGTATTTGAATGGTTATCTCCTTGGTGATAGTTTACCCCCTTTTTCGGACTAGGGGGACTAGTTACGAAAAAGGTATACTCCAGCCGATCATGACTGGAAGAGTCCTCTCCCGCGTTGTTTTACCCTTTTTTGGGCGAAGAGGCTAACTTTACAAAAAAGGACCATTGGAGTCTTCTTTAGTTCTTTTCAGACTCTCTAAACATGCAATGACGACTAAGTTTACCTTCTATGGACTCGTTAAAATCTAACATTGGAGGGCTCTCCATGGGACGAACCCCTCCTCTCCCAGGTTCAAAAAATATTTGGGATTGGACTCATCTATGAGATGAGCTTTACCGAGCATCTAGTTACCCTCATCAAGATCGTAAAAAGCACATGAGGCACTCATCGTTCATGATGGAGAAAAAGGAAAGATTTTATGTTATACTCTTTATTAGTGGCAGTACCTAGTCGTTCTTGAACATGGCACTCATTTGCATTTGCATACTGCACTTGGATCATCCGTTCATCCTCGAGTTTTGCCTACTTCCTGAGTCTTGTTACTCCTTTGGGTCATCCAAAGAATACTTCCACCATCAGTTACATTAGGAGTCGATATCGTACTCGTCATGTCAATACTGCCAAGTCATGCCATGCCCATGTTCAAGAATACTTTCACCACTCATTATCTGCAGTCAGTACACCTTCCACCATGTCGGTCTAGTCTGAGTCAGTCCTGTATGTTACTGTACCATCCGATCTCCTCCAAACATCTATTCTCATGTTTCGTGTCGATGATGGGGGATTCATTATGGCCCTCCTTCGATGGATTCATCCTTGTCAACTTCAAATCACCATCCGAGGATTGAATCTAGAAACCAATCGAGTACCTTGGGCCTGCATGCCTCAATGGAAGGTTACCTCGCTTTCAACATGAGTTTACATCATTGACTCTTGATTGAAAGATTTCATCCGGCGTTCGACTTCAACTCATTTATTCACGCTTGGTGATATGTACTATGATACCTTGGGAATCATTGACATCAATAGTGATTTCCCTCGCGCTTGTTAACAGTATACATTAATGACCAGTAATCAAGTGGTTTCTACCATGTTCGGCTCTAAGACATTTGTAATCACATGGATAGATTCGTATCATTGCAGGTTTGGCTTGAATACCCTGGGGAGTCATATTTTACCCAGGTTGCGATGGAGATTGTTTTGAGTCATATTACACAGATCCACTTGTGTATTGGTTGTGGTTGTGTTATCATCTCATCATGGATCTATGCTCATGTCTAGTAGCCATGATTGTGTTCAGTCAGTCATTATTACCATGGATATGCATTGTATTGGTCGGTAGCCATGTTGTGAGTCATATGAGACTATGTACTCAAAGTCAGTTGTACTGTAGTAGCATCCTTCGTCTGAAAAGTCCATTTCCATTCCTTCTGTCAAAGCATTTCACCTGTCCAGTTTCAACAGCTTCATGCTTTGAGGGGTATTCTGTTACACCTAAATATTACTACCCTGAGACTCAGTGTAAATATCCCTGAAGTTTCATGTGACTGGAGGGCTTAACTGACTTACTTTTTAAGGTTGTCACAGTTCACCCTTGTGCAACATGCGACGTCGCAGGTTGTCCTAATGCAGCCCGCGACGATGTTAGTTAGTTGAATAAAAGAGCATCTTCGAGCCCATTCTCGAAGTTGAGTGATGTGGATCCCTATCCCTAGCCTGTAGGGGAGTTGGCACTCGGTTCCCCAGCCTTTGGGTGAGATCCCCTATCTCTCTCCTACCATATCTCAACCTATCATATCCTCCTAGTCCTATATAAGTGAAGCTCATTCCCATACCAAAGGGAGGAAGTCTATAGTATCTACATGCTGGTGAAATTATCTTAGGAGAGATCTCTACTCATCCCTTGAAAGATCCATCATCCCTTTGGAGGCTTTGGCATTGGCTTGGTTGGAGAAGGATTGCTACGATAAGTCATTGGTTGTAATCACTTACTTCTATGTATTTCCCTTATTATACAGTAATATAAATGCTTTCCACCAAATCTCATTGCATTGATGATGTTTTGTGTAGTTTTCCTGCTCAACTGCTTACTTAGATCTATTATTGTTTAGGTGCATTTTACTACTTGTTTTGTTCTGTGTTGTCTTGATAGGTTTTGCAATTGAGATATGAAGACCATCAAGCTTGGACCAAACATCAAGGAGAAAGGATCAACGATCTGAAAGGTAAAGCATCTAGTTCCTTGATCTCTAATTAGATCTAGGAGAGTTATTTCTATTCTGTCTCTATTTGTTCTAGACTCGCATTGATCTAGGGAGATCAGGTCTCAAGTCCTCTCTTAGTAGATTGTCCATCAAACAACACCTAATGTCCACCCCTTTCTCTCTCCTACAACCTCATAACATGCCCCCATCTCTCTCTCACTAACACTTTCCCCCTCTCCATGTCTCTCCCCTCCTCCCCCTAACCCTTACTAAACACCCACCTCTCTCTCTCACACTCCTCAACCTGCGCCTCTCTATCTCCCCAAACGCCTTAACACCTCCCCCTGCTCTCTCTCTCTCTCTCACCCTACTCCCCCCTACCTCTAACTCCCCATCCTCCTCTCACACTCTCTCTCCCCCTACCTAAAAATACCTCCCTCCTCCTCCTCTTTCTCTCCCCTCTTCCCCCTAACCCTTATGAACCCCCTCTTATCTCCCCTACTCATACCCCTACACCTAACCCCCACCCCTCCCTCTCTTCCCCAACTCCCTATCAACACTCGTCTTTCTCTCACACTCACACTCTCACTAACCCTAACCCCCTCTCTCTCCTTGACCTCCCTCCTACTCTCCCTACCCATAACCACCTCCTCTCCCCCTTCTCTCTCTTTCTCTCTTACTCCCCTACTCCTAACCCCCTCTATCTCTATCTCTCATAATCCCCCTCCCATTACAACCTACCATCCTACCATCTCTCTCTCTCTCTCTCTCTCTCTCTCTCTCTCTCTCTCTCTGTGCCCCCACCCTACATCCCCATTCTCTCTAAATACCTCGATGCTCCGTAAAACCCTACCCCCCCCTCCACCCCGATCTCTATTTCTTTCATTCCCCCAACCCACCTCCTCTCCCCTACACTTAATCACCGAAACCCTTCCCTCTCTCACCCCATGTGCAAGCGTGTGTGTGTGTCTATCCCTAATCCCAACCCCTATCTCTCTCCCCCCTATCATCGCCCCCCCCCCCCCCTCTCTCTCTCTCTCTCACACACACACACACACACACACACACACCTCCCTACTCCTACCCCTATTACTAGACTCACTCCTCTCTCTCTCTCTAATCCTTTCTAACCCCCTCTCTCACTCTCTCTCTCTCCCCTACTCCACATGCCCCCAAACCCAACACCCCTCTCTCTCTCTTCCCCTCCAAACCCCCTAACCCCCCTATCTCCTACTCCTATTACCAACCCCCACCCCTCTCTCTCTCCCCCAAGCCCCTATCACCCCCATTCTCTCTCTCTCTACCAAGCTCTTATCACCCCCATTCTCTCTCTCTCTCTCTCTCTCTCTCTCTCTCAGACACAGACACAGACACACACCTCACTACTCCTCCCCATACTACTAGACTCCTCTCTCTCTCTCTCTCTCTCTCTCTCTCTCTCTCTCTCTCTCTTTCTCTCTATCTCTATCTCTAATCCTTACACCATCTCTCACTCTCTTGCTCTCTCTCTCCTATGCCACCTTCCCCCATCCCCCTAACCCCCCATCTCTATCTACCCCTAACCCCCATCTCTCCACCTAAACCCTCTCTCTCTCCCCCTAACCCCCATCTCTCTCCCTAACCCCTCCTCTCTCTCGCCTACTCTTAGCACTAACCCTCTACACACTCGCTCTCTAATCCTTACTAACCCTCTCTCTCTCTCTCTCTCTCTCTCTCTCTCTCTCTCCCCACACACACACAAACACACACACACACACATGCAACAAACACACACACACACACATGCACACACACACACCAACACCTCCCTACTCCTCCCCCTATTACTAGACTCACTCCTCTCTCTCTCTCTCTAACCCTTACTAATCCCCTCTCTCACTCTCTCTCTCCCCTACTCCACATGCCCCTAACCCCAACCCCTCTCTCTCTCTATGACCCTCTAAACCCCCTAACCCCCCTCTCTCCTACTCCTATCACCAACCCACACCCCTCTATCTCTCCCCTAAGCCCCTATCACCCCCATTCTCTCTCTCTCCCAAGCTCATATCACCCCCATTCTCTCTCTCTCTCTCTCTCTCTCTCTCTCACACACACACACACACACACACACACACACACACACACACACACACACACCCCTCACTACTCCTACCCATACCACTAGACTCCTTCCTCTCTCTCTCTCTAACCCTTACACCATCTCTCTCTCTCTCTCTCTCTCTCTCTCCCCTACTCCACCTTCCCCCACCCCTCTGTATCTCCCCCATCCCCTAACCCCCTCTCTATATCTACCCCAACCCCCATCTTTCCCCCTAACCCTTCTCTCTCTACCCCTAACCCCCATCTCCCTCCCTAAAACCCCCCTCTCTCTCTCATACTCTTAGCACTAACCCTCCACACTCTCTCTCTCTAATCCTTACTAACCCCCCCCTCTCTCTCTCTCCACCTACCCCCAACCCCCACCCCTCTCCCTCTCCACCTACCCCTAACCTGACCTCTCTCTTTATCCCTGACCCCCCTCTCTCTCCTTAACCCTTACTAACCCACTTTCTAACTCTCTCTCTAACCCTTACTAACCCTCTCTCTCCCCCCAATCCCCTAGCACTAACCCACCCCACTATCTCTCTCTCTCTCTCTGTATCTTTGTCTCCCTCTCTAAAATACTTACTAACCCTCTCTCTCTCTCTCTCTCTCTCCCATACTCCACCTACCCCCAACCCTCTCCCTCTCCCTCTCCACCTACCCCTAACCCACCCCCCCTCTCTCTCTACCCCTAACCCCCTCTCTCTAGCGAACCCTTACTAACTGCCCCTCTCTCTCTCTAACACTTACTAACCTGCTCTATCACTCTCTCTCTCTTCCCTACTCCACCTACCCCCAACCCCCATCCATCTCTCTCTCCCCCAATCCCCTAACTCCCATCTCTCTCCCTAACACCCCTCTCTCTCTACTACTCCTAGCACTAACCACCCACTCCTCTCTCTCTCTCTCTCTCTCACACACACACACACACACACACACACTCTTGCTCTCTCTCGTCCCTACTCCACCTACCCCCAACCCCCACCCCTCTCCCTTTCCCCAACACCCTAACCTACCCTCTCTCTACCCCTAACCCCCCATCTCTCTTTCTCTCTCACACACACACATAATCCCCCCTATCACTAACCAACCCCATCTCTCTCTATCTATACCTCCCTTCTCTGTAATTGCCCTCCTCCTCCCTAAACCCCAACGCCTCCAATATCTATATCTATCTCCCATACTCCCTTCTTTGATGATTTCATCTCATCCCTTTTCCCAACTAACCCTAGAAACCAAAAATATCATTAATTTATTAAATAATGAAAAATAATTAACAAAAAAATAATTAAATTATTATAATTGCAAAAATAAAATAAAAAACCATTTTTCATTATTATAATTGCAAAAATGAAAAGTATCCGAGATGCGGCTCTTTAACATATCGTGGATAAACTGAAAATAAAATTCTAAACATTTTTCATAAATCGAACTTGTAAATTCCAGAAAATATGACAAACAATTCCAGGAAACCAACTGATTTAGAAAACCTATATTAAATTAAAAGGTGTGGGAATATTACAACAGCGTGAAATATGTATGCAAACAATGACATAACAAGCTGATTGGTATCTCAGTTCACAAAGTGAATCCCGTGGGAAAATGATAAAGGGAAACATTTTAAAGCTTATGTTGCAATTTAAGATAAGTTTTTAGAACATTTGATAGCAAATAACTAGAAAGAACAGAGCTCATTTTCATAACGAATAACTAGAAGGAACGGAGCTCATTTGATAACGAATAACTAGAGAGAACAGAGCTCATTTGATAACTAATAACTAGAAGGAATAGAGCTCATCTCATCCCTCTCTCTCCTCCCAATCCCCTAGCACTAACCCTCCCCACTCTCTCTCTCTCTCTCTCTCTCTCTGTATCTTTGTCTCCCTCTCTCTAATCCTTAACCCTCTCTCTCTCTCTCTCTCTCTCTCTCTCTCTCTCTCTCTCTATCCCCTACTCCACCTACCCGCAACCCACCCTCTCCCTCTCTCTACCCCCTAACCCCCTCTCTCTACCGAACCCTTACTAACCCCCCCCCCTCTCTCTCTAACACTTACTAACCTGCTCTATCCCTCTCTCTCTCTCCCCTACTCCACCTACCCCCAACCCCCATCCATCTCTCTCTCCCCAAATCCCCTAACTCCCCTCTCTCTCCCTAACACCCCTCTCTCTCTCTCCTACTCCTAGCACTAACCACCCACTCCCTCTCTCTCTCTCTCTTGCTCTCTCTCGCCCCTAATCCACCTACCCCCACCCCTCTCCCTTTCCCAACATCCTAACCTACCCTCTCTCTCTACCCCTAACCCCCCATCTCTCTCTCTCTCTCTCTCTCACACACACACACATAATCCCCCTATCACTAACCAACCCCATCTCTCTCTCTCTCTTTATCTCTGTATCTATACCTCCCTTCTCTCTAATTGCCCTCCTCCTCCCTAAACCCCAACGCCTCCAATATCTATATCTGTCTCCCATACTCCCTTCTTTGATGATTTCATCTCATCCCTTTTCCCAACTAACCCTAGGACCCAAAAATATCATTAATTTATTGAATAATGAAAAAATAATTAACAAAAAAATAATTCAATTATTATAATTGCAAAAATAAAATAAAAAACCATTTTTCATTATTATAATTGCAAAAATGAAAAGTATCCGAGATGCGTCTCTTTAACATATCGTGGATAAACTGAAAATAAAATTCTAAACATTTTTCATAAACCGAACTTGTAAATTCCAGAAAATATGACAAACAATTCCAGGAAACCAACTGATTTAGAAAACCGATATTAAATTAAAAGGTGTGGGAATATTACAACAACGTGAAATATGTATGCAAACAATGACATAACAAGCTGATTGGTATCTCAGTTCGCAGAACGGATCCCGTGGGAAAATGATAAAGGGAAACATTTTTAAGCTTATATTGCAATTTTAGATTTAGTTTTCATAACATTTGATAGCAAATAACTAGAAAGAACATACCTCATTTTCATAACGAATAACTAGAAGGAACAGAGAGAACAGAGTCCAGGTGTGGGCCATTTGACAAACTGTAGATGGTGGGTCTGGGAGTCGAACTCGAATGCTATATGGGTTTAGAACTAGAGGGATTCAGGAATCAGCATTGAAGCAAATACCGGGTTATCATTAAAGGGTCGTGTATAGCATTTAGGAATCGGCATTGAACTAATTTATAAAAAAATTGGATATTTAAATTTATAAAGAAATATATAACAAATTCATCATGGTTACTGTAGCAGTAAAATTTCCTTACAAATATAACAAATTCGCAGCTATTGCAGCAACAAATTTTCAAAACGATTTTTCTTCCATGATTTTTTTCACACAGAAAGTAACAGATATTATAACACAAAGTAATGTAAACATAAATAAAGATGAAACGAGAGTATTTTTCGTACTTGAAGGAAAATTTTCAGCAATAAACTAAGTATTCATCAACCTAACAAGACAAAAGTAAGGAATACCTGTATGGAAAATCGGTCAAAGAAGTTCTGTTCGCCTGGGTCCGTGCATCCATTGAAAGAATCATCCAGCTGTTTGTAGTGAGTGTTGGAATAAACAATTCCGACCTTCAATGTAAGCCCACGTGACTTGTCAATGATGTAGGTAGTGAATTAAATAGGGTAGTTGAAGTTAAATTAGTTTCTAGAAGAGGCTTCCCGCCCTCTCTTTGGAATCATCCAGAAGCTGTATATGTAATACATTTTCTCATTTTTAATATAGAGATTGCTGAGCCGTAGAGCTCTGTTCTCAGCTTCCTCTGGAACTACTCTGGCTCCCCCTGATTCTCTAACATGGTATCAGAGCCTGCGAGTAAGGATCCTCATTCACCTGCCCCGTGAAGGATTTCGTCGCAATGATCTAATAGCCGCCGCCCTTGTTTTCTTCATTCTCTCCTTCAGAGGTAACCCTTTGCTGGTAGCGATGTCACGAAGTCCCGGCTCCTCGCCCCGAGTCTTGTACCCTGAAATGAGCTTCCGAATGGCAGCGACGTAGGCTTGGTCCTCCGAATAATATACTCCCTCGACTATGGAATACATTCGCGTATCGTCGCTGTCAAATCCACAGTTGACATAACCCTCGCTCTTCATCAACACATACACGGTGGTTGGGGCAGGTGCTACAGGCGCTGGAAGAGGTGGATGTGTGCAGTGAGCTCGGTGATGCAGAGAAGGAAAGTTGTAGACGGTACTGCGGGTCGATGTTCGACTTTATGCATAGAGAAATCTGGTAAGGTCTTCGTTCCTTCCTCGTTTTTGATTGATTAGGGTTTCCGTCGGGTTTCTGTTGTGGGCTCTGGCTGTGAGGCGGTCTCGGTGGACTCTGTGTCGGGTTAATTCCAATGTGGTTCTGTTATTGCGTTTAAGGGAATATCAGTGGTTGTGAGACGGTCCTGGTGGCCTATCTGTCTTTTTATGTTTGCTGTGGCTCCTTATTGTGTTAAGGACTTTTCCTTCTGTGAATAAGGAATCAAACCCTCTATTGCAGCCTTCAGTACAGTAGAATGGACTGCCCCTCGAATTGGGGGGACCCTTGGAGGAAAATGATTGGATAACATAATTAAGGTCGAATTGATGATGCGCCACCTGAAATATCAAAAGAATGTTGCTAGAAGAGCCGAGGGCTCCATTCAGAAATCCTGCTCCTCAAACCCTGTTTTGTTTTTGCCCCTCAGTAGCATACTTTGTTTAGGGGGTTATGCTCTGCCTCCTCTGAATCTGTCATGGTAACAGGAGCCCGCGTGAAGCATCCTGTGCACAGAGCCTGTCGCTGCCAGAACATCTCCGTCTGTATGAGGTGGAGCAGCCCGTGAGAAGGAACACTTTGTTTAGCAAAGACAGGGGGAGCTAGGACTGTAATTAAACGGTACAGTATAGTAAAGACATTCAGTCACAGCCACAGAGCAAAAATGGGCAGAAAGTCCAGTTCTAGACAAGCCAAGAAGAAAGATAATCAGTGGAGCAGAGTGGATCTGCCATCACCTCCACAGTTTAATGGCACGAATTTTGCCATGTGGACAAGTAGAATGAAGGTATATCTACGGTATGTAGATACACATGTTGAATTAAATGATGAAGCCAAAGATGCTTTGGCATTGCATCTCATCCAACTAGCTGTGGATGACAGATTGATGCAAATGATTACAGCAGTAAAGACTTCTAAGGAAGCATGGTGCATTCTAGAGGAAGAATGCAGCGAAAGGGGGAGTAGCCATAAAGAAATGGCTGTAGTTATGGTTCAAGTTGAAGCTGAGAAGAAGCTTGAAGTCTCTGTCAGTCAAACAGAGCACAAGAAGTTTGAAATGAGTGAATCCCACATTGCAGTCAAGCATGTGGATGTTGTTGAGGTTGAAGAGGAAGCTGCCATAGTAGCAGCAGAGAATGGTGAATTAGCAACTCAAGAAGTTGCAGGATAGCCAGTAGAGGCTGAAAAAGAAGCTGAAGCAGTAGGACGAATCGAAGAAGATGATCTCATGAAGAGCATGCCCATGAGGGCAGAAATTTTTCCTAACAGTTTAGATGTTTGTGAGTGTGCAGGTATTGAGAGAAAGAATCAGTCTACAATAGCTAAAGAACAAGAGCATGCAGTCAATGTACCAAGAAATTTTGATGAAGATTTGAAATTCATTGAAGAATGGCTCGAAAAGCCAAACTATGTTGAACTGAACTGCATTGAAGTTGTAGCCGTTAGAAGTTTAGTTGAAGGCATCATTGAGGTTGCAAAGATGAATGAAAAAGAAGGCAGCCATGTAGCTGCAAAAGATGAAGGAAAGGGTGACAGTTTTGCTACAGCAGTTGAGCCAGCTGAAAATGAGGAGATGGGGTGAACAGGATGAAGGATGTGAAGATGAAAAGCCTGTTGAAGAGATTTTTGAGAAATGGAGTCCTGAAGAGTTAAGGTACTATTATGAGCTTATGTGGCAGCAAGCCACAGATTCACAGGTTGCTGAAAATATGAAACCTGAAGATAGCATGTGGGAACCTCATATGATGAAAGCAACTCTGAATTTCATTGAAGATGAGGAGACATGGCAGAAAGCCATTGGCAAGTTCGATGACATAGATGGAAGAATGCGACCAAAAGAGCTTGAAGAAATACGGAAGAAGAAGGTGAGAAAGAAGAAGAAAACGAGAAGGATCGTGGAGTACAAGGTCTGGAGCAAACGGAAGAAAAAGGCCGGTGAAGGTAAAACAAATTTTGACTTGTTTTGTGACTGTATGTAAGCCTGGCTGAGACTTAGATCAGCAGGCATAAATTTGAACTATTGTAAGCCCACAGAGTCATTTGACTATATGCTTAACATTTTGTATGTAGATGTTTACGGTCAGAATTGTGGGGGAGTGTTGGAATAAACAATTCCGACCTTCAATGTAAGCCCACGTGACTTGTCAATGATGTAGGTAGTGAATTAAATAGGGTAGTTGAAGTTAAATTAGTTTCTAGAAGAGGCTTCCCGCCCTCTCTTTGGAATCATCCAGAAACTGTATATGTAATACATTTTCTCATTTTTAATATAGAGATTGCTGAGCCGTAGAGCTCTGTTCTCAGCTTCCTCTGGAACTACTCTGGCTCCCCCTAACAGTGAGAAAGACTAATTCTTAAACAATAAGAAACAATTTTAAATATTAATAAATATCATCAAATTATGCAATTACTTCTATTTTTATAAACCCATCTAATATTTTCCCAAATTCTCATAATTTTACTATGATTTTTCATTTCCTTATTCCTTCATAAAAATCGAAGGCCAATATTCTATTCATTGAAATTGAAATACAACTTTATTTTCTTCTTTAAACCGAGCTGATTTATTCATGGAAATTGAAATACAACCTTCATTAAGATGAGGAGCAGCGATTCAAATTTGGTAATTGGACATCCTTTTCCAATTTGGTAACTGGGCCTCCTTTTCCTCGTGTATGTATTTTCTCGATGGTATGATACCACCTGTAATATCCAGTCAAGCCAACATGCCAATTTCCCATACAGCAAAACGCTTTTATTTGAGCATACAAAGAAGTTCTGTTTGAAGGCTCACCAGGCAGCAGGAAACCCCACATGTTCTGTTTGAAGGCTCTTGGCCGCCTTCTTAATTTTTCTGAGCAGATCCCTTTGTGTTCTGCGATCTATAATATTGTATTGTGTATTGGCTCTTCGCCGGCTTCTTAATTTTTCTCAGCAGATTCCTTTTTCTCCCCGGTTCTTATGGGGCTAAATTCAAAGTTGATCTTGAACCCTCCGAAGGTTCTGGAAGCTACTTGTCATATTTTCTTTGATATGGCTACTTGTCCATTTTATACTTCTCTTTACAAACCTGAACCATGTGAAGATTACGATGAAATCTCCTTTGGGTGCTCAGGGTGAACCTGCTTCAAATTAATCTCTCCCTCCTAATTCTCCTCCCCTGTAAGAAATATTATAACAAGGGTGAATAATCTCCGGGATTTTGTTCTATTCTTTTCATTGACAAACACACAAAGCCAATAGTAAAACAAAACTTACAAAACAAACACACATAGCCATCAAATGCTTTACACTGCATCATAAACACACAAAATTCAGAGAAGAGATGATGCCCATGCTGACGAAAAGGCAGAGGAAAAGGAAAAAAACTTTATAAAGCAGTGGAGTGGCGGTTCTGGTAACAACCGTTAGAATTTTGAATATAATTTTGGTAGCTATATTCCTATTCCACTTACTAAACTTACCGTTGATGTCAGAGACAGGCTGTTTTCGTGATGGCATATGTCAGAGAATATTCTTCCACTTACACCTTGAAACGGATCGATCAGGATATGGACATCAGTTGAAGGGCATATTTCTATGATCTGGAGAGGGCATAATTGTGTTCTCTCCACCAATTGTGTTGTGTCAGTTCGATTCCCAGAGACGCTGTTGCGTTGCATGTATATTTTGTTCTAAGAGACATAACTCCAATGCACATAATAAAATGTTACATTTTTTATATTAAAATTTTCAAATATCTTAACTCCATATTATTCAAGTATTCAACTCTTAACTCTACTCGTAAAAATATAATTTACATCATCTCGACCAATTAGGTAAACACGGAATAATATTTCTTTCATATCTTTCCATTTTCACTATTATATTTTAGTGGAATAATTAACTGGAAAGCTTTTTTATTATGAGAAAGTTTCCATTTTTGTTATTATAATTTAGTGGAATAAATTGGTTTGCAACCTACTTGTTCGCTGGCTCCTCTCCAGTTGTCTTCTTTGTTGTCTATCTGTCTCCATCCTCTTATGCTACGTGAAGTTCCTTAAAATAGATATCGAAGCTGCCTTTGTTGACTCCTGGAGACCTAGTGATCGAATCTTTCCATTTGTCCATTTTGCCCACCTAGTGATTGAATCTTTCCATTTGTCCCTTTTGCCTATTAAATACGGTTTATATTTCATATTAATGGTTAGAAAAAACAAAAAACAAATAAAAAGTATTTAGTGTCGAAACCCTCATCTTTTACGGGTGAGATTTTTTCCAAATTCTTACTCGACTGAAAACGTCATGATCGAATCTGTCCATTATTAAATCTATTTGGAGGTTGAAAGTTGTTAAAACTGATAACCTATTTAGAAGTGAAAGAAATCAAATCCAGCCTTATTTCCACAGCCACAAACAAGCTAATCCTCATAATTTTTCAGTCACAAACAAGCTTCAACTTAGGTCAAACTTTTATATATTATTGAAAATTTAAAAAGTTTTTATGATTCTATTCAAATATCAAATTTAATTGAATATTAATTTTCTTTTACAATATCGAAAATTAAATTTTTAAAAATTACTTAAATTTTAAACGTATGCCTGTACATATCTATAAACTTAATCTTATTTTTATTTTTTAATTCATTTAAAGAAAACTAAAAACAATTAAATATTCTAATTTTAATCTTATATTTTTAATTACCACGAAATTTTATATAAAATTTGGTTTTTTATTTCAAATTTTTTATACATTTTAATGATTTTTTTTTATTAAAAAATTCTAATAATTTGTATTTTTTATACATTTTAATGAATTTTTTTTTTTTTTTTATAAATTCTAGCTACTCACAACCTCATTTATTCTGGTGACAAGATCTACACCTAAACCAAATAAGATAGCAAAAATTAACTAATTTATTATAATAGTTTGTACTTTATATTTTTATATATTAAGTGTGTATAATATAATTTACAAACATTACAAAAATTATTTTATTAATAATGAGAATTTAAGATTATGATATATGATTGAAATAGAATAAATGATTAAATATATGTCTTTATTTCATATTTTTCTTTACTTTAATGGATTATGTTCACATTTATTTTATTTTAATTGATTAACTCATTTTAAAATTATTTATTAATTTAATTTTTTTTTTTATAATATTTTTTTATATTTCATTTTTTTATTATTATTTGTATTTGTTTTAACTAATTTATTTAGTTTAATGTTAAAAATATTTTTTTTTAAAACAAAATTTTTATTTATAAAAATCAATTATGTGAGAATTTTTCTAAGTATACAAATACCCTAAATTAAACTATATTGATCTTCAAATATGATAATGATCCTTTTTGCTAACATGGTATCATTTGATATTCACTTTGATTTTTTTTAATTTGTTTTAATATTGTAATTGAATTTAACCGAAGTTGTAATTTAGTGTATAAACTCTTTTCAATTAAATTTGTTAACAAAACTATTAATTTCAATAGAACTATTTTGTGCGAAATTTGAATATTTCTTAAACAAGAAAAATAATAATACTTTTTACTAATAATGTTAATTTATATATTCAATTATTAATATTTATTTATCAAGAGATGTACATAACCTACCCCTTCTATATTTGAACTTATGACCTCATAGAAAGAAGCACATATGTGTCAATAATCAATGGTCCAAACGGGTTTGAATTATTTTTCCAAACTATCATATATTTAATGAGAAATTAAATTTATGTATATGAGGTTATAATTTAATGAGAAATTAAATTAATATAGGAGATACCATTTTTTGTGAGATAAGGGAAACCCTGTATACATCCATTCTTTTTCTTAACTTTCTAATGAGTACATGCCATACCTTCTAGTGTATGGAGGTGTTGTACTTGCAAGTGAAAATTTATTAAATGGAACAAGGTAGCCATATTTATTTAATAGCAACTACATTTGAATATGTTGTTAATATGGGTAATGCATTTGTAGACATGGAATGGAATAATTAATATTAATTGGGATATAAGTAAACCTAAATGAAAATAAACCCTTGTTGAAAATGAAATAGAGAAAGAACTTAGTCCATGGTGAATTTGTGAGCCTCCTCAACTTGTCAGTGACATCAACCTTCATGGGAACCAAATTCAATATTCACACACCACAATAAAAATTATTCATAGTATGCCCAATAAATTCATATCATGGAATGAAACCATTATTCATTATTCCCATATTGGATCCCCATGATGCCTTGACATGCTTAGACAAAATGCAATCCCTAAGCATAAAAACCAACTCAATCACTATGATTAGTGATATGATTTCATATGCATCTTTATTGGATTTGAAACAAGGTAAGAAGATCCATGTTTATGCAATAAGAAGTGCATTTGATTATGTACATATTGAGTGGGCCTAATGGTGAAGTGCATGTATAGTCACAAGTTCAAACCTATAGGGGGTAGGGTATGTACACCTTCATAGACTAAGTATTCAAATCATTCAATCAATGGGGTCCCTTTTCCACAAGAAAGGGGGTTACATACATCAATATTTGGCATCCAATTAGGAAGTGACCTTAAAATTCGATTTTTATTATCATTGTGATGTTTTGATGGTTGACAAAGCATAAAACACAAAGCAACCAAAATGGTTGACAAAGCATAAAACACAAAGAAACCAAAATGATTGACAATGCATAAAACAAAAAGAAACCAAACGCATATATCTATAGGGAAACATGAAAACACACAAATCCATTTATTAAGAGAAGATAAGAGAATGTGTCCACACACTTGCAAGGGAAATAAACATTATAAAATAGAGGAATATATTTTTTGGGCCAAGTTTACTCTAGTTATGTGACTACAATTCAACTATGTATATAGTTGGATCATAAGGATCCTAATTATAATCTTTCTAACATTAATTTTTAGAGCACATTGATTGCTTGTGTGATTGCATGTCAATAGATATTCCTCCCACTCACCATGACCATGAAACATATCATTCTCATGACACATACTGACAAAAATATCCCATTTGATAGTCATATAGGACACCCAGTCTTTTGTTTCCCATAAGTCATGTGTGTTGTGTTTTCAATTTAGTTGGGTATGTTAATTAGGAACCTAGAACGGACCTAGAAAGAATTGATATTAGAATGTGGTAGATAAAAATGGAAAGGTTGATATGATCTAGCTATAGATGGGCATTAACTGCTATGAATACATGGCGAATGGGTTTTAGATTTTTTTTAAGATGACCTTGGTTCAATGATAAAATATCTATAGCGAGTAATTGTTTTTTATTATAATTTGCATTTTTCTTATATTGTTAGATTTAATTAGAGTAATTACACGCACACACACACAAGAAAATGGACATATTGTGTTTTATTATTACATTTATTTCTAACACTTCCATAACCATATGATGACTCTCTTGGTTTTGTTGTTTTGGTTTATCCTTATACTTAGCACCCTCAAATGCTATATTAGTTGCACCTCTAATTCCACATGTGATTTCTTAAAGAAGATCCCCATCATATGTCATCATTTTATTTGTAAGGTACCCTAATGATTTCATGCACTACATGGTCAAATGATTCATGTTGCATTATTATCAACTAGTTAAAAATTCCATGTATGTCCTCCCATAATTGTTGGTTTAGACTCATTTACTATTTGAGTATTTTAAGATGTGCCATTTATGGAAAAGGAAGTTTGCCTGGGTAATCCTTGCACTCCTATACTTCCAAACATATTAGCAAACATAATTTTATTTCTTCAAGTATGAATGAAAATAAAAAGCTTTCAAACATGTTGAAATTATTTTGTATCTTGGATAAGCTCCTAGATAATCTCCAATGGACATGGTCAATGTTGTAATTCTCTTTCATCATTGATGTTTGTAGAAGTCACAGCTTACTTTTGATCAATATAGGTCCTCTAATGGATCCTCTACCTAAATGGATCTTGAATAACCTAGAATATTACTCTAAGTGACTGAAACAAAAACGGACCCGACATCCTATGTACTCCCTTAACTTGTCAACTATCACACATCAAGAGAATTAATATTCTCTTAAGATCCATATAACCCTTGATACACCTACTCAATCCAAGACAAATTTGACCCTATGACTCTTACCTAATCTTAAGCACTCTATGATGATCTCACCCTCAAAATATAAATGAAAATATTGTATTCCACTACATTTCTCAGGTCCTTCAATCACCATTATGATTGGTTATAAAGTAATATTCTATTAACCTTAATATATTGTTGGGCCTCCAACAAATACCCCTTAATTTTGACAAAATAAAGGGGGGACTTATGTAAATTTTGTATAAAAGGTTGTTTTCAGCTTCTCTTGCTTGATTTGAGAGGGTGATTTGATGGTTTCATCTCTTATATATTTCATTTTCCACACTTTTTGTCTATGATTATTTGGTCTTATCCTTTTGAGATTTGGTGATTTGGATGATATTTGTTGTTTGAATAATTTGGTTTCCTTGTTGCTCAATAAAATTTGCTTGCTCTTATTTGGACTTATTTGAGTCACTTCCATGCTTCAAATGATTTGAATTAAATTAATTTCGTGTTGTGACAATCTCACCAAGTTTCAATCATCAACACATCCCGAAGCAATTTATATTGATGAATGGAGGCGATCCTTCAATTTTGATTTGAATGACTAATTCAATTTTGTAAGCCTTCAAATTTTAATTAGTATCTTTCCTTTTTAGGAAGTTTATGATTTCAAGCAAATTTAAAATAAATCAATTAAGGATTATATTCATATTTAGTTCCAATTCATCTCAAATAACATGTATACATGTATTGAAAGGAATAAATACATTCTCTTTTAGAGAAATCATTAAAATTCATTATGATTAATCTTTGTTTAAAAGTATATTTATTTCTTCACAATCGCATTCCTCTTTAGAAGACTTAAATAATTCTCCCCTATCCCCCCCTCCCCCCCCCTAGATTTCTCTAACCCCTCTCCTTCTCCCACCACTAACTCCCTAGTCTTTCTCTCCCCTCAACCCCCTACTCCTAACCCACTCCAATCTCTCTCTCTCTCTCTCTCTCTCTCTCTCTCTCTCCCTCTCCCCTTTTGGCACCTTTAAGTCCCACCTCTCTCTCACCTCATAAAACTACCCCCTACTCTCTCTCTCTCTCTCTCTCTCTCTCTATATATATATATATATATATATATATCTATATATATCTATATATATATACCCCTTTCTCTCTAATCAACCTCCTCCCAAAAAACCTAAACCATCAATATTTCTCTCTCTCCCTCCCCCCCACCATATATATATATATATATATATATACCCCCCTTCTCTCTAATCACCCTCCTCCCAAAAAACCTAAACCCTCAATATTTCTCTCTCTCCCTACCCCCCCCCCTCTCTCTCTCCCTCTACCCAAAAACCCCTCCTCCCCCTACCCCTAATATCCCCCCAAACCCACCATATCTCTCTACCTCCAACCTCCCACTCCTCATCTCTAACCCTACCCCCCCTCTCTCTCTTTTGCTTCACCTACCCCTAATCTAACTCTCTCTCTCTCTCAACCCCCCTCCCCCCCACCCTTAATCACCCATTAATACCCCCCAATATATATATATATATATACCCACTGCTCCTCAACCCCCTATCCCTACCCCAAAACCTACACTCCTCATGCTCCTATCCCTACCCCCCAACCACCCTACTCCTCACACCCTATTCCTAACCCCCCTCTCTCTCTCCCCTACTCCTCCTACCCCTAACCCCCCCCACTAACCACCCCTCCAACTCTCTCTCTCTCTCTCCCCCTAACCCTCCTCTCCCCGTGTCTCTTTTGATTCTAGTCCCCCTACCACTAACCACCCCCCAAATCTCTCTCTCTCTCTCTCTCTCTCTCACACACACACACACACAACAACAAATTTGTATTTTAGGGGGGGTTGTCTTCCGCCCCAAAAGTCACTTTTGGGGGTGGTTTTGGCTTTGGAGGCGGCCTTTATAAAAACCCCCCCAATAGCACTGACGCTAAAAGTCTTGAATTTTAGCTTGGAGGTTTTTGAAGAGATCAAAACCACCCCTAAAAATTACTTTTAGGGGCAGTTCTAAAGCCCCCATAAAAGTGAATTTTGAGGGAAGTTCTAAACCCCCCTTTGTAGACACCTATGGGGGCGGTTCCGAACCCCCCTCATAGGTGCCTATGGGGGTGGTTCTAACACCCCCCTATAACTTCATCTTACAAACCTTTGGGGCCAGTCTTAATAAAACCGCCCCCAATAGCACTAATGCTAAAAGTTTGGAATTTTAAGGGAGGTTTTGGAAGAGATAAAAACCAACTCTAAAATTTACTTTTGGGGGTGGTTCTTCCACTGCCCCCCCCAAAAAGTGACTTTTAGGGGCAGTTGTAAACCCCCCTCGTAGACACCTATCGGTGCGGTTCAAAACACCTATAAAATTCCTTATTACAAACCTTTGGGGGCGGTTACAAACCCCCCTCGTAGGTACCTATAAGGGTGGTTCTAAACCCCCCTCGTTGTAACATACAAGGGCAATTTTGAACCCCCCTCGTAGTGACATTTGAAGGTGGCTTAGAACCCCCCTCATAGAAACATACAAAGACGGTTTGAAACCCCCTCTATAACCATAATAAATTATATTTTATTAAAAATACCAATATTGCAATATCAATAGGATAAAGGGGAATTGAACCACCAACCTTATGTTTGTAAGGAAGGCGCTCTACCATTGAGCTAGCACCCTTTAAGAATTAGGTATATTAGCAATATTAACACCCATATTGCATTATTTTTAAGTCTAAGAAAATACAAAAGAATTTTCAGGAGATGATTGTAACAGGATATCCACATGTACCCAAATATCTACAAATTATCATACAAGAGAAACCCGATCTTTGCAATCCTCACAAGGCATAAGAACTATAATTCCAAACTTTTCGATTACTTACTAAAACAATAAAAATGCTGAAAATTTTTGCATACAATTTGTAGACACAAATTTCAATCATGTGATATGCATTTCATAACATAGTGCATTGATTCTTATTGTACACATGACATATTGATGTAGTTGAGGAGCTCAATAGTTTGTGCATGGAAGGCCAATATTCAAGACGAATCATCTTCCTTGTTTGTCTCTTCCACTATGAGAATTTATGTACTTTGTTTAATATAGACAATATGAATAAACTAGAAGATGAAACATTTGTATCCCTTAACTAGATGATAAATGCCATATCATGAGATTGTGAATACTTGAATAGTCGGTTGCTTGAATATTGTGCTCAACTTCAAGTTGTCCATACATTGTCATACATTTTCATAAACTTAATGGGAATATGGAGTTGATTCATTCTAATATAGACATGGTAATGTTTGTGTGAATGAATATATTCTTTTTTGTTTGGGTTCACTAATATTTAATTTGAACAAGATAGTGAATAAGCAATCTATTTTTGGGTGTATTTCGTGATCCCTACTCATCGGTTGGCTCAACAAGAACAAATGGCTCATAAACTAGTCAATAAAAATACAGATGGCTTACCTCATGTATTAGTGTTGCAAAAAGTAATGTTTCAGCCTCAATTGTTAGATGTTGAGGTGCTACATTTACATGACCTGAAAAAATAATTTACTTTTACCTATTAAATGAAATACTTTTTCCAAAAAATAAGTTTTTGAAGAATGAAACTATGGTAGATAACAACTTTCAATTGAACATGTTTGAGATGATACATAAGCATGCAAATTACCTGCAATTGCACGACCCCATTGATCATGCTCACATGCCACAACCCAAATTAGAGTATTCCCAATCATTGCCTTGTCGTTATTAAGAGTACTAGATCAACATTAGCAACACCTTCTAAAGATGCATATATATTTAGTCAAGATAAGTCGTTTGTCATGGATTGGAAGAAACATAACAACAATATTTGCACTTCAAAAGAGTACTGTCATTGGTTGAAAAAAATACAAATAATTGAGCTTAAAAATACATATAATTCTAGGCACCTAAATTTCTAGAAAAGGGCAGGAAGGGTCCACAGCATATACCATCCTTACACAAAAATTTCACCTTACAGATAATATAATTCATGCATGGAATGAAAGAAAACAACAAAGGAAACCCATCTTCTTACCATCAACATACTACCAAACATTAAGCTTAGGATATTTTCCATACACATGGTTTCATTCATGCTAGTAAGGTTGTTCTAGTAAGCGAGGTACGTAAAGCGATTCGCAAAACTCACCGATTCCAAGGAAGTTGCCAACTTGGAATTGGAATTGGAATAATGACACCATAGGAAGTCACCACAGTAAATTTAATATAGCAATTAGTAAATTAAAACGATTTAATAATCAAATCATAAAATGCTTGTTGAAAAAATTAGAACTGAATTCTTTTTTGCATTACCAGGATAACATTTCAATTTTGTGCTCACTGTTATGTGTTGCCATGATATGGTGATTGAATTCCACATACTTTAATAATTATTTTCTATATTCTTTTCTGTTAGAATTTAGTATCTAGTATGTACTAATTTTGAATCTACCTATTAGTCTATAGAAATAATAAAATTATAACCTCAATATGCCAAGGAAGTTGGGACGCTTTGTAATATGCCTCATTGCTCAATATTCTTAGTTTTGTTCTTGAATATTCTGAGTTCTGAATTCTCATGCTAATCCTATAAAAGTATTAAGTTCAAAAATTGAAAATGCATTCATTGTTCAGTTGTCGGTTTTTAATTAATGCTTGGAACAACCTTCAATTCATGCTTTGAAACATCCTTTAGGATTTAATTCATGCTAATCCTATTACAGTTATGAGTTCACCAAGCGCGAGTGAAGTAAATTTCATGCTTAACCTATGAACCATGCTATTTGTGTTTACTTCACCAAGAATGAATGATGATTCTGTTAATATGCACACATACACTTTGAGTTGAAGGTTTTTTGATAACCAAGGATATTATGGGTTTATCAGGGCTGTTGATCTAGACAGAGGAGGTCCAAAACAATTATAGGTCAGGAAGAGTCTGTCCAAAAGTTACACCAATTCTCAGTTCTAGGTTCTCACTAGAACTTAAGACTTTAAAAGTTAACTGGGACTCATACATATACAACCCTATGGGAAATGATAAATCTAAAATAATGAAATATCACAAGAATATCTAATCTGAAATCCCATAAGAGATTAACTGGTAATATGAAATATCTAGTTAAGTTTGTAATTACTAAATATTAAGTGATACTGATCACTAATCAATGAATTATTGAACTAATGAAAATAAATTCTCGATGTGAGTTTATTTCCATTCCATACATCCTAGATTAACCAACTAGTATAAATTGATTAAGTATAGTACAAATTCCAATGAAACCAAGTCAACATCATCATGATGGAATGAACCTGTTGCTTGTAGATGTATGAGGAAGGGTAGAATAAATATAATAGTTGCAATAAAAACTTAATTTGTAGCTTGATCCTACAAACAAAAAATGTTATTGGTTTAAAAATTGTGACATTTGAGTCCCCTAAGAAGGTGGACTCCATGTAAGTTGATACAGAATCCACGAGGATATGGTAGAAATTTTTTAGATTGGAAATGGGTCCCTCTTGCTTTTGTTCTTTAGTTGAGATATCATGAGACACCAAATAACTTTCAGGTTTGAAACCTTGAATTGAAACCTGTATCTCAAACCTTGCTACAACTTGCTTTGAAGAGAAACCTCTTTGTGATTGATACCCTATTACATGCTCATCCCATAGAAACTGATTGATATGTCCTTCTCCCAGATCAGAATATGAAACCTTCTCAACATTTTATTTTATGTGCTCATAATCTGGTAGGAATACAAGTAAATAAAGGAATACCTTTTTCTGTTGAGTGAGGGAAAGTCTCTCTACATACTCATCATGAACAAGCTTTTTGTAGCCAATTTCAGAAAATGAAAAAATATTAAATAACAATTTTTTTGTACACCTGAGCTTTGACCTATTTCCTTTGGAATTGAATTTTTAGAGATAACTTGTATAGCAACAAAATGTGTTTCACTATTCCATGTCATCCTGCTCATTTCCTATAGGTTCTGTAAGCATTTGAATTTGATCTTGATGGGTAGATACAACCTATAGAGAGTCTTCCTCATGTACTTGAACATCAAAACTATGTAAGATAATTAAGAATCTATTCTACCAACCCGTGTTTATCCCCTTCATAAAATAATTTACAAACAACAAAATAATAGTCTAGAGCAGTAGATACTGCATCGATATAAAAAATATCAGCATACTCTATTCCTTTAAAAAGTTCAATCACATTCTTTTGGCTCTCATGATTATCCTCAGGGAAATACCCATAGAAAATTGACTTGGAAGAAGATAAGGCTCTATACTCGGTTCAATTTCCCTTGTATTAACCATGGTAAAACCATTGGCATGCTCAATAACAGTTCTTTTGGGATCATGTTCATTAATTCGTATCCTGTACCATTTGACCTCAACCAGAACTATTTTAAAGGAATTAAAGTCACACTCAATTATATCTTCCAAATAACCATAGTACCTATTTTCATATACTTCTGGATGCTTGTCACTTCTAGAGGAAACATTAGTGACTTGAAAAAATGCAGTTATCCCACAATAGGATGTTTTCTTCTTATTATCCAACCTTTTGATTCAAAATTTACGATCATTGCACCACATAGCCTTTTGGTGTATCAACTGCATCATGCCTGACTCAGTAAATAAATATATAAGAATAAATAAACAAAAGAAATACATAGATATAATGGGAAACAACGAAAAAAATGAGCAAGGTAAATATACTTTCCTTTTTATCTTTTAAACCACATGCTAAATCAATTTCCCATTGCGTAAGTTCACTGGGATATTCTTCTCGATAACAATGCACTATTTTAATCAATTTACTAACCCCTTCCCATGATAAGGTACCATAGAATTATGTGCATCGTTCTATCATTCCTCCATCCAATCAAGATTGTTTGCAATGTATAAATGTAGTGCATCCCACATTTGACCAACTATATGAAAAAATAACAATTAAGAATTGTAAATTAGCTATCATTAAAGGCAATTATGTTTAACTTAAAATACTGATGGAATAATAAAAGTTACATGAGTATTATATATATATATATATATATATATATATATGAAATTGAAAAATTAATTGTATAATAAATTAAAACTACACCATTCAATTACCTTTCACTTTCCTCATTCTACCTTTCCCAATAGGACATCCCCTTCAAATTTGTTGATGGAGTTGACATGCCAAATGCGAGGCATATTGATATTTTTTGCTAAATTTGGAAGATATTGACTAATGTACACCATGGATTGATATACCATATAGCCCTGCACCATAGAACCCTTAGGACGTGCTCTTTTTCTAACAAAATCCTTCAATGACTTCAAATGCCTTTCCACCATCCACATTGACCTTGAGTTTACAGGTCCACACAATTTAATCTCCTCAACTTGGTGTATGAGATAGTGTTCTTGTTCATTGAAAAATGATGGAGGTAAATACTTATGCATTTCACACATTAGACGAGGAATTTCTCTCTTCCAATACCTAATATCTTCTTTATGTATTTCTTTAGATGAAAGCCACCTACAAATGATGCAAGAAAATAATAGTGATCAACAAGATTGAGGCATATATAATAAAGTTCCAAGCTGTAAAACACAATATGTCAATAAGATATGCAACAAAGAGAACAAACATTTTCATGCATATAAATTGTTACTTACCTCATGTATTTACCAAGATCATATATAACTTGTTTTATGTTGTCGTCGAAGCTATCTAGGAGAGATAGAGGTAGAACGTACTGTAGCAAAAAGAAAGTCATTATTTAATGTTTCCAAATAAGAGACAACAATTACTAAAAAGATGTACTAAATGGAAATTATATATGTAAATAATTACCTTAATGAATGTATGCGAGTCATGAGTTTTAACACCACCAAAATCACCTTTTTTCGTTAAGATATTTTGTATGTTCGACGTAAACCCCGTCGGAAACCTTATTTTCTGAATGACCTATTTTATAACATTGATTTTTTTCTCTGTCAATAACCATGGAAGACTAATATTTCGGTCCCCATATCCAGGATTTGAAATAATTACACTTTGCAATGCGTGATTGGCTTATGCAATGTCACTACAATCTTTTCCAATTTTATCTTTGTCTTTCCTTCCATCTAATATCTGCCATATCATTTCTATTACATTCTTCCCGATATGCATTGTATCGAACAATTGAGCTATTTGTAGGTGCTCGTAGTAAGGAAACCTACTAAATTGTATGGGATAACTCTTCATTCCTCGTGGAATCCCATTCATGGCTTAAAGACATTCATTAAACATAAACGAAAACACATTAACAATAATTCATGACACCCATGGTAGAGAAAATTTAGTAAAAATATAAAATTCATAATATTGCATGTTTATATATGCTACATATACAATTTGCATACTTCGACGATTTCTATTATATTCCAACTTCCATAGGTGAGTTGTCATTCTTCGTGGTTTATTTCGATTCTCTTCTTTACCATTGAATTTTGTTTTCTTGGGAGTTCGATACCTATGGTTCTTAGGGAGGAAGTGCCTGTACTCATAAAACACCTCATTTGATAAACTTCTTGAACAACGATATTTTATCCTAGGACCAAATACTGGACTTGCAAATTTACCCTTTGTTTGAAGACCTGCAAGATATATATATTAAAGTTATAGCATCAAAAGGTTATTAATTTAAAAAAAAATGCATGACATTTACCTTAAAAACATGTAATTTTAACGACGTGCAACAAAAATTTACATACCACAAAAATGTGTTAACCCAGGAGCATCATGAATTGTCCATGCAGGTATTCCATGGAACTGAAATTTTTTCTTCCCTATTGGTCTGGAGATGTCATATATAGTGATACCATCCCGTAACTTCAATAGCTCATCGATAAGAGGCTCAATATATACATTCATATATTTAACTTGGTACTTACCTAATTGATCATTCAACATACAATGCTATTTAGTTATGTGTCCCAATATATAAAATGTGTTCTAATGCAACAATTAAACAAAGAAATTATTGAAATAATATAATTATTTAAAAAAAAATACCTAGAATAATCATTTCCAACATTGTGTTCTCTCTCTTTATCAACATCCAATGAGGAAGATTATAGTTTACGATGAAAACATGCCACACTGAGGAAGTAGAACGAAGCTCTCCAAATGGTTTGAAACCATCAAATGCTAATGAAAGTCTAACATTATGAGGTTCATCTCTAAAAATTGGCGATTTTTCTTTGATGTTATTCAATGCATAACCATCTACAGGCATTCGAAGAACACCATCTTCACTTCTGTTCTTTCCATGGTAATCCATAAAGTGTCCTATACTTTGGCACCTGAATAGTCGTTGGAAACGTGGAATTAGGGGAATATAAAGAAGAAATTAGTGCGCATCACTCAAGTGAGAGAATAGATGAGTAAGTGAATGATGAAATAGAGTGACACCCTCACTCTATTTATACACTGACTTGACTTGCCTAATAACCTAACAGGGATGACTTCTCTAGGAGATTCTAATAACCCATGGTAACTCAACTAAGGGCCGACCCCATACTTGGTGGTCTAATAACCCATCACATGCAAGTTGTGGTACATACAATACAACTTGCGACACTTGTAAATACAAATGACGACACTTTCGTACAGAGGAATAATAACATCTATGTAGGGATACAATATACATTTATGAAATACATTCCAAAGTTAGATATACATCAACACATTTGATAGATCCTTCCATTGTACCAAGTATTCTTTGATAGTTATGCTCCTTAATCTTCTTTCCCTTGTCTTCAATTTTTTTTTGGAACAAGTGTGAGCTGACCTTCATCATCCAAAGGAGGGAGTGTTTCTGAAATGACAATTTGCTGACCAATAGCCTTATTGAGACATGAAACATGAAATACATTGTGTATTTTACTTCCTTCTTAAAGTTCTAACTCATATGCTACCTCCCCAACCTTCCGAACTACCTTGTATGGGCCATAGTATCTTGGTTTTAGCTTTTCTGCTCCCTTCTTTTTCAAGGATGTTTGTTTATATGGATCCAACCTCAAATATACTAAATCATTGACTTGAAAGGTCCTTTCTTCCCTATGTTGATCTGCATAGTGTTTTTGCTGATTTTGGGAAACCTGCAAATTGTCTTTCAAAATCTTTAAAATTTCTTGGCTCTCTTCCGCCCAATATTTAGCCTTTGGGGATCTACTATCACCAAATATATTGTCAACAAAAGTGGGTGATTCATAACCGTATAATGCTTTTAAAGAATACATTCCTATTGACATATGAAAAGTGGTGTTATAGCAAAACTCACCCAAGTGTAGCCATTTTACCCATGCTTTTGCTGCTCTCCCACATAGTTTCTTAGGTACACCTCCAACCATTGATTCACTCTCTCTATTTGGCCATCAGTTTTTGGATGATAGCTTGTGCTTGAAGTCAATTGAGTGCCCACCAATCTAAAAATTTATTTCTAAAAAGCACCCATGAATCTACTATCTCTATCACTTACAATGCTCTTGTGGAGCCCATGCAATCTGAAGATTTATTTAGAAAAAATATCAGCCACTTGTACAACACTTAAAGATGATGTAACATAAAATAAATGAGCAAATTTGGTCAGCTTATCCACTACCACATATATGCAATCCTTTCCCAAATATTTGGGCAAACCAATGATGAAGTCCATTGAGATACTCTCCCATTTTTCTTTTGGAATGGGAAATGGTTGCAATAAACTAGCTAGGAATGTGAGTTCAGTTTTGTTTTGCTGACATACCTTACATTCATTCACATATTTCAGAACATCATTCTTCATCCCTTTCCAAATTTTTTTTTCCTTAATTGCCTATAAGTTTTAAAGATTCCCGGATGGCCAGCTAGTGGGGAATCATGTGCTTCTTGCAAAATATTGTACTTGAGTTTTGAATTTTGAACCAAATAAATTGTTCCCTTATAATATATCATCCCATTCAAAATCTTGTATTTATCATCCCCTTTGACCCCATCTAACACATCACAAGCAAAACTATTCATGGCATATTCAACCATTAGCATGTTTTTCCAATCCTTTGCAATGTCCATGAGAGAAAAAGAAGGTCTTCTAGATAATGCATTTGCTACAATGTTATTATTCCTTTTCACATATTCAATATCAAAATCAAAAGATTGGATATTTCTTACCCACTTTTGTTTCCTTTTATTGAGGTCCTCTTGGGTGAGGAAGTGCCTTAGACTGTTGTGATAAGTTTTCACCACAAACTTGTTTCCCGCCAAGTATTGTCTAAACTTGGCCAATGCATGCATGATGGACAACATTTATTTTTCATAGATGGAATAAAGCTTTCCATGTGGATGAAACTTTCTTCTTTCAAAGGATATAGGGTCTTGGCCTTGCTTTGAGACAACCTTTATCCTTCCACCTGAAGCATCACATTCCAAAACAAAAGGTTTAGTAAAATAAGGTAATGCAAGTATTGGACAACTACTCATTACCTATTTCATTTTTTGGAAGGACTTTTCAGCCTCTTCATCCCACTTGAAATCATATTTCTTTGTCAAATCAATGAGTGGAGAAGTCAATTTGGAGAACCCTTTCACAAACTTCCTATAATAGGTGCATATTCCAATGAAGCCTCTTAATTCTGTGATGTTTTTTGGTGATAGCCATTCAAGGATAGCCCTTATATTTTCCATGTGCACTTTCACTCCTTCTTGTCCAATAATGTACCCAAGATACAAGAGTTCCTTCATCCCAAATTCACATTTAGAAAAATTAGCAAACAAATACTGTTCATGCAAAATTTTCAGCACAACCTCTAAATGATGCAAATGCTCTTCCCAAGTTTTGTTGTAAATGAGAATGTCATCAAAGAAAAACAAAACAAATTTTCTGAGCTTATTGCAAAAGATCCTATTCATGCATGCTTGGAATGTGGCTGGAGCATTAGTTAATCCAAAAGGCATAACAAGAAACTCAAAGTGGCCATAGTGGCATCTAAAAGCAGTCTTTTGCACATCTTCTTCCTTCATTCGAATTTGATGGTAACCTGATCTAAAATCAATTTTGGATAAATATTTTGACCCAAATAGCTCATCAATTCTAGGAATAGGATATCTATTCTTGATTTTCTTCTTGTTTAAATCTCTAAATTCTATGCACATCCTCAAGGTTCCATCTTTTTTCTTCACCAACACTACTGAAGAGGCATAAAGGCTAGAGATTGGTCTAATGAGTCCCAACTATAGGAGTTCTTGGATGGACTTTTCAATTTCATCTCTGATTTTTTTTGGATTTCTATAGGGTGGTATTTGGATGGGTGAACTACCCTCCTCCAAAACAACGTTGTGCTCAACCCCCCTATCAGGTGGCCTACCATGTGGAAGATCTCCAAAGACTTTTTCATATTTTTGTAGGAGTTGCTCTATCTCCTTTGGGTGTTCAAGAAACTTTATGTTCGGCTTGGGAGAGGTGATGAAACATTCAATAGCCCATTCAATATCTCCATGCCTCAATATATACCTCATACTATGTGAAGACACCGCTTGATTAAGATAGGTGTGCTCTCCTCTTACAACCCTTTGTATTCCTTTCGAATCTTGGAATTTCATTTCCGAAATCTGATAGTTCACTGTATGTTCCCCTATAGAGTACAACCATTGAACTCCCAAAACCACATTATTATCAGCAACATCAACCACATAAAAGCTATAAAAAAAAGTGTAATTACCTATGGTGATTTGCAGCTTTGGAACCCATGTTTTGCACACCATAGTGTTGTGACCTGGAATGAGACTGTGAAGCCATCGAATGGTTCAGTAGGCATATTTATTCTCTCTACCATGTCTGCATCAATAAATTTATGTGTGTCTCCTCCATCTACCAATACCGAGGCCCTTTGTCCTAGTACCACTCCCTTGCATCGAATGGTGTGATAACGAGGCACTGTTGAAGGTACTGCCATACTTGCTTTGTGAGGTGAAGGATGATTTTATTCTTGTTTCCCTTCTTCTGCTATATCATAACCCTCTTCCAGATCTGAAATATTTCCTTCCTCCTCCATACCCCGTTCATACTCATCATTATCAGAAAATACTTCAATATATTGTGCTTTT
Source organism: Larix kaempferi (assembly GCA_027924585.1). Lineage (NCBI taxonomy): Eukaryota > Viridiplantae > Streptophyta > Pinopsida > Pinales > Pinaceae > Larix > Larix kaempferi. The sequence goes on from BSBM01000010.1 coordinate 16,730,730, forward strand.
CCCTTAGTGCATTTATGCCTCGGTGCCCATGGTTGAAAGCATGTGTAACACATTTTTTTTCTTCTAAGTTCTTCCCTGTTTAGTACCTCTTTCTTATTATTTTCAAATGTATCTCTTTTCCAAGGGTTATTTTCAATTGCATCTCTTTTCCAAGGCTTCTTTTCAAATCTGAAGTTAGTCTTGGGGGAAACCTTGCTCTAAGAAGTACATTTTGGAGATCTCTAGTCAAGCTCATAGCATCCTTTAATGTAGTTGGTTTATGGGATTTAACTAAAACTTTTAAGGGTTCAACCAAACCTTTAGTGAACAACAATACTAACCTTCCCATATATACATCATCCACCTTGACTGATAATTTTTTGAAATTCCATCATATAATCAACAGGGGTTTCCACTTGCTTCAATTGGGCTAGTTCTTTGAAAGGTAATTCTGGGTCCTTTTGCTCAAATATCTCTAATAGCCTGTCAACAAATTCTCCATAGGTAGTAACCTGATCATTTCCCAAGGTTTTTAGACCATGGAACCACCATTCATTGGCATCTCCTTCTAGATGCAAAATAGCCATTTTAAGGCATCCTCTTCCACCATTGGATTCAACTGAAAATACACATCTAGTTTTTGCACCCAAGTGTTAGCAGAACTTTGAGAGGAACCACCAAAAGTGGGAAGTGGCATTTTACAAATTGCACAATTTAATTCTTTGTTATGGAATAGAGCCCTATTATCTTCCTTCTTTTTGAGTTTGTTTGAAACAGTAAAGTATTGTTCAAATGGTAGAGTCCTTCTACAATCTTCACTCAAATTTTCCCATTCTTCCACCATTGCATTAATATAAAATTGGGTGTTAGGTTCTTCTTTGGGAACAAGAAATGTAGGTGTAGTAGGCTTTGGTGTGCTCTAAAATTCATTAGGTATATTATGGGGTCCTGTACTTGAGAAAATATGCTCACCCATTGTCTTTGTTTCTTCTGAATATGAACTACTGCTGCCCCCTATTACTCCTTTGCTTCCAAGTTGGCTAGCCAACAATTCGAATCCTTTCATAAGTTGCTTGGTAATTTCTTCAAATAGGGGTTTTATGAGTTTCTTATATCCCTCACCATCATATGAATTTACCTTTTCATCCCTAGTGATGGTTTCCTCAAAAAATTGCCCTTCTTCTCCTACTTTTTCCTCTTCAACAAAAACACCTTCAATTTCAGGTTCTAAGGGCGGTGGTTTATTAATTTGAATCCTTGTATTCATGAATGGTTAAACACATCATGTTACAAGACCATGCTCTGATACCACTTGTAATGTCCCTTGTTTTGGATTTGATTAAAATGGTAAAATTTTCACTTTTTCCACTAGTTCGACCCTTAACTAGTTTTGGTCTCTAGGTCTCCAAATGGCTCCAAATGCTCCCAATTTGTCTCAGGAGGTATATTAATGGTATTAGGACTTAATTATTAGGTTCATGGATGATTTAGTACCTTCAAAATACTTCTTCATGTTGATGTATATGTAACTTCGGAATGTATTTCACATATATGCATATTGTATTCCTATAGAGATGTTATTATTCCTCTATACGGAAGTGTCGTCATTTATATTGTAAGTGTCGTAACGTATACTTGATGGGTTATTAGACCACCTTGTTGGGGTTGGCCCTGTATAAGTCATGTGGGTCAAAGGGTTATTAGACCACCCTATTGGGGGTCGGCCATGTGGGTCAAAGGGTTATTAGACCACCCTATTGGGGGTCGACCCAGTCAGCATTATGTTATGTGGTTAAGTTTGAGCCTACATGAGTTAGGTAAAAAGGCAAGTCAAGTCAAGTATAAATAGAGTGCGGGAGGCACTCTATTTACTCACTCACTTCTTACTCATGCACTCAAGGAGGAGTGGCGCACTTATGGAGGAGGAGGATCTACTACTAGGTTATGTCTATCTCTTATGGTTGGTTGTATCATTGCTCTATCTATCTTTGAGGAAGTTATTGGGGTTTTTCACCTTTATGGTTTTCCCCAAGTAAATCTTTGTGTCTCTTGTGTGCTTGCATTATTGTCTCCATGATTGATATGCTGTAGATATGTTGTACATGTTGTTCTCTCAGTTAAGATCCTAGATCATATTGAAGTAAATTCTGAAAATTTAACATGGTATCAGAGCTAGCCTGAAAGAAGGCATGATATGGCATGTATGACACTTGTTGCACTTACGATGCTAGGGCTTGATATAGCAAAAACCAGTCATCGTAGCAATTTCTCTATAAATCCGTTTTGGAAAAGTTTTCGGATCTGAAATTGTGACAAGATGAATATTAAATCTCCAGGTACCTTGTGTCCAAAGGAAAACCTCTAATTCGTTGTACTTTGTGATTTATGATCTGTACAATATAGGGTTTCTGCCTCTTCCAGATCTGAGTCAAAATCAGGTGACCTTGGGAAAAAGGTCATAACCTGGGCTAGGAAGCTCCAAATGAAATTTCGTAAAAAGCGACAGGTAGTACACAGTCTGTACTATCTCAGAAATCATTTTCAGAGGCCGAAGTTGAACTAGTGACACATGGAACGCCGTACAAGTTCGCTCTCCTGTATTATCCCATAAACAAGTCATGTTGCGACACTTGGAATAACTCTCTCTCAGAGAATCCAATTGAGGTCAGACCTGTCAGGATGGAAAGATAATAGGCCAAGCTATATCAGGAAGGTTTTTCAGAGGCCGAAGTTCAAACAGTGACACGTGGAAATCCATACAAGTTCGCTCTCCTGTTTTATCCCAAAACAGGTCACGTTGCGACATTTGGCATAACTCTCTCTCAGAGAATCCAATTGAGGTCAGACCTGTCAGGATGGAAAGGTAACAGGTTAGGATATCTCAAGAAATTTTTCAGACCCTGTGGATCGAAAATTTTGGAGGTACACCAGAAACAATCAGGTACATATTTCTGTCAAAACAGAATTATTTTTGAGTACCTTCATTCATGGCTTCCGAAATTTAGGGTTTTGAATAAAGTTGGAATTTTTGTAATCGGAGACCACGGCTGAATGCTACTCATCAAAATAAAAATTTAGAGACCAAGATCAGAATTTTTGGTTGGGAAAAAGGCCGGGCTTGATCAAACCCTAGTTTGGGACTTTGATTAGAAAAATGGAAAATTAGGGCTTCTGTAAAAATGGGAATTTTTGAAATCTGTGACCACGGCTGGAAGCTCCTCAGAAAAATAGAAGCTTAGAGATTTGGATCAAACCTTTTGATGGGGCAAAAGAGTGGGATTCATCAAACCCCAGTTCAGGGTCACGTCCAGTGAATCCGGAAGTTTCAAAGGCAAAATTGAGGAGTGAAACTTTGCAGTTTTCAAATTCTGAATATACCAGTTTGATCAGCTCATCAAGGCGCATATTTCTATCCTTTCGGAATTTTGAAATTCAAAGTTTGAATTTTTGGGGTTTCTCTGACAAACCCATATCCAGCTCCAGGTCCAGTTCTTGCAAATCAAGTGGATTGGGTTAATCCTAGAAGAAGATGGATTGGTCACCTGCATAAGTGAAGAAGTTCCTATTTCAGAGGGAGATAAGGCTAAGGCCTTACATAAGAAGATTACAAGCGATCTCGACAGGTATGACTCATCGAGGTATGTTTCGATATTTGTCCATGATTAATTTTATGGTATGTTTGTCTTCATGTTATTATGGTTAGTACAATTTTGATTTTAGATTTGTCGTATCACCTTAACAAAATTATGAATGCATGATAGAAAATATTCATTGATTAGGGTGTTGACACTTATGATTGTACTAATGCATTATGGTGTTGTATGAGGTTTATGTTGTCTACTAACATGAAAGGTACACCAAGAAAGACAAATCATGTTCTGGTCCAAGAACATATGATCATGATAACATGAGGATAAAGATTCATCCATTGTCATGGATCTCATAGAAGATCCATTTACGAGGTATGTATAACTTGGTTTTGTAATGGTTAACCTATGAGATATACAGGTTACTAGCACAAGTCATTGAAGAAGAACAAGAAGACATCATGTGAGTATGTTAGACATAAATAGCTAGCATGCTAATCCAGGTATGTTTTTCCTATATCAAGCTAGAATCCTACCTTATGTTAGGATCTTATACTATTGTTGATAATGATTATTCATGAAGTCATAGGTTTGAATAATCATGGTTGTATGCATATTATGTTTCTTGCCATCATTGATGATATGACTAACCAGAAGAATCATGAAGGTATAGGTTTGAATAATCACAAGTTTTATGCATATTATATCTCTTATCTTGTTTGATGATTCAACTAACCCGAAGAGTCATAGGTTTGAGTAATTATAGGTTTAGACATGTTATGCTTCTTATGATTTGACTAACCATAAGAATACTACATAAACTTTGAATGCTAATGCTTATTATTTCTGTTTGAAATGATCATGACTATACATGCTTGAGATTATTGTGTTTTAATAGTATGCTAATGAATGTATGATTTTATATGAGATCACAAGGCTAACACAATCATGATACTAATAAGCATGCATAGGGACCAAGGATGAATATGAGTTCAAGAACAGGTAATCCAGGAAGCAAAGATCAAGAGGGAGTACACTCCAGTGGTTTATGCAAGGATGCAGATATTCAGAGGGAGTTGACCATCTCTCTACATTCCACATCAAAAGGTGTAGAAGAAGCTACTTCATATTAGGACTCCAGTAGCTCCTGCAAGGAAGCGAAGACTCAGAGGGAGTCCACCCAACGAACAAACAAAGATAAGTATTTGAATTGTCATTTCTTAAATAATACTGTTCTATAATGTATATGCTCATGTTCCTAGACTTAGGATATGTATTGTGCATAGTAGAATAGTTGCATTAATGAACAATATACTACTAATATACATGGGTAAGTGGCCTATGGCACTGTACAACATTCCATTGCTACTTATCTAGAATGAAACCTCTTTGCTGACATGTTGGGAGTTGTGCACACTCTTAACAATGTTCTGGTAGAGATTGGAATGCATCTAGAAAGTTACGGGATATGGATAAATGTTGTATTGAAGCATTGGCTAAGACAATTGCATGACTGTATGACATATTTCTTTATGTGTAAGAATTTGTTCTAAAAATTGTGAGATGTTTCTAATCATGCAATTTAACCTGTTTTGTAGGAAAGACTGTATATCTTCACCTACAAAAGGACTACAACATTTGTTCCAGCAACAAAGATATCTATTGAAGATATTGAAGTTCCCAAGATCTGGTATGAAGAAATGGAATGCCATGATCCGTCGATCATGAAGAATGATGTTTGGGATGTAGTCCCAAGACCTGAAGGGAAGTTTATTATGACTTCCATATGGAACTATCAGATCAAGCATGTTGCAGATGGCAGCATAGAGAAATATAAAAGTGATGAAATAGAAGATACACCAGATGGATTCAAGACAACTTTCCTGAATGGTGTAGTTGAAGAAGAAGTGTATGTGGAGCAGCCACTTGGTTCTGAGACACATAACAGGAAATCATATATGTGCAAAACTTGGTATGGTAGGATAGACAGCTTTCTATCCAGTTTGGTCTTTACCAAGTGTAAAGCGGATTCCAACCTTTTCTACAAGGTTGAGGAAGGCAATCCAATGATACTACTTTTGTATGCGGATAACTTGTTTAGATAGATTGATTGCCGACACGCAGCGTAAACTTGCTGCCGAGTTCGAGATGAAGAACTTGGGGATGATGCACTATTTTTGGCATGGAGGTGTGGCAGAGTGAAGATGGAATCTTCCTTGGACAAAGAAAGTATGCAGTAGAGATCCTGAACAGGTTCGGGATGATGGATTGCAAGGCCATGGCCACACCTATGGCATCGAATCTGAAGCTTCTATGTGATGCTTCATCTGAGCCGGTTGATGTCTCTATGTATCGTCAGATGATTGGGTCCTTGATGTACCTGACGAACATGAGACCAGACACTTGCTTTGCTGTGAACATATTGAGCCAGTTCCTGACGGATCTGAGGAGTGTTCACCTGGTTGCTGTAAAGCATGTTCTGAGGTACCTGAAGGGTACAGTGGATTATGGGCTCAAGTATGAAGTGAATCAAAAGTTTAACCTGCAGGGTTATGTTGATTCAGATTGGGCTGGCAGTGCTACAGATAGGAAGAGCACATCTGGGTGCTGCTTCAATATGGGATCAGATGTGATCTCTTGGTTTAGCAGGAAGCAGTCCTGTGTAGCACTAAGTACAGTTGAGGCAGAGTATGTTGCAACCTGTTCAGCTAGTTGTGAGGCAGTATGGCTACGGAAGCTACTGTCTGAGCTATTTGATCTCTTGTTGGAGGCTACTGGTATCTTCTGTGATAACTATAGTTGTGTGAAGCTGTCCAAGAACCCAGTGTTTCATGACAGGTCGAAACACATAGAGATCAAATATCACTATATCAGGGATATGGTGCAGAGAGGAGCTGTGAAGCTCCTGTATGTTGTGACGGACGAGCAGATTGCAGATGTGCTGACAAAGCCACTAGCCAGGGTGAAGTTCGAGTACTTCAGAGAGAGGCTTGGCGTTCTTCAGATCGAGGACACTTCGAGGAAGAAGTGATGGACACATTTGCTGAAGCCATTCCAAGCATGTTGGAAGGAGGATCCTTCACATGGCTGTGGATGTAAGCACTGGATGATGAGCATCAGGATGATGTTCTGGTTTCTGCTTGGATATGATCAGTTGGATCATTTTTATGTATGTACGCATCATGTTGGATGCTGGATATGATCAGTTGGATCATTTTTATGTATGTATGTACGCATCATGTTGGATGCTGGATATGATCAGTTGGATCATTTTTATGTATGTATGTACGCATCATGTTGATGCTGGATATGATCAGTTGGATCATGTGTATGTATTTTGTATATGCATCATGTTGGATGCTTGGACCATGTATCTGTATATGTATCAGGTGGATACATTGTATGATCAGGTGGATCATGTATGGTGATATGTATCATGTATTTGTATTTGTATCAGGTGGATACATTGATGATCAGGAGGATCATGTATGATGATATGTATCAGGTAGATACTTGGTATGCATCAGGTAGATGCATTGATGATCAGGTGGATCAGGTATGATGACATGCAGCAGGATGTTGCAGTGATGATCAGGATGATCATAGATGACGAGCTTCAGGATGTTGCTCCAGATGACATGCAGCAGGATGTTGCAGTGATGATCAGGATGATCATAGATGACGAGCTTCAGGATGTTGCTCCAGATGACATGCAGCAGGATGTTGCAGTGATGATCAGGATGATCATAGATGACGAGCTTCAGGATGTTGCTCCAGATGACATGCAGCAGGACGTTGCAGTAATGATGATTAGGATGATCATGGATGCATCAGGATGATGTATGGTGAGTATCAGGATGATACTCTATGGCCGTGGATCAGGTTGTGCAGATGAGCATGTAATCCGGTGCCCTGGGAGATTTGCAGATGGTCTTTCGATGTTTTGACTATGGCATGTAATATCGGTTCCCTAGGACATCTGGCAAATGCTCTTTCGAGGTTTTGCTCTGGGAGGACATGTAATTCGGTGCCCTGGGAGATTTGCAGATAGTCTTTCGAGGTTTTTCCTGTGGCATGTAATAGCGCCCTGGGATATCTGGCAGATGCCCTTGCGAGGTTTTGTCCTATGGCATGTAATAGCGCCCCGGGAGATCCGATAGGTTGGGCTGTGTGCCCATAATCAGTCCTAGGATGCTCTTGCGAGGGTTTGCCATGACCACATATAATAACGCCCTGAGAGATCCTACAGGTCAGAGTTGTGTACCCGTAACATCCTGGGATGCTCTTTCGAGGTTTTGTGGTGGGGTCACATGTAATAGCACCCTGGGAGATCCTATAGGTAGAGCTGTGTGCTCGTAACATCCTGGGATGCTCTTTCGAGGTTTTGTGATGCACGTAATAAGTCCTGAGGATTCCACAGTATGGCCAGTGATGATGAAGACCTACAGGTGGTGGGCCTACATCCAGTATGAAAAAGGACTAGCTTTGTAGAACTTCCTATGGCGAGTAGATTCAGAGATTGATTGAGATAGCAGCAGCAGTGATGATGATGATGACTCGATGACGATTATCCAGTGACGATGATCCAGAGAAGATGACTTGTGCTAGAAGAACTGTGCTGAGAAATACCTTCCTAGTTAAGAGGGAGTGTTGATGTATATGTAACTTCGGAATGTATTTCACATATATGTATATTGTATTCCTATAGAGATGTTATTATTCCTCTATACGGAAGTGTCGTCATTTATATTGTAAGTGTCGTAACTTATACTTGATGGGTTATTAGACCACCTTGTTGGGGTCGGCCCTGTATAATTCATGTGGGTCAAAGGGTTATTAGACCACCCTATTGGGGGTCGGCCATGTGGGTCAAAGGGTTATTAGACCACCCTATTGGGGGTCGGCCCAGTCAGCATTATGTTATGTGGTTAAGTTCGAGCCTACATGAGTTAGGTAAAAAGGCAAGTCAAGTCAAGTATAAATAAAGTGCGGGAGGCACTCTATTTACTCACTCACTTCTTACTCATGCACTCAAGGAGGAGTGGCACACTTATGGAGGAGGAGGATCTGCTGCTAGGTTATGTCTATCTCTTATGGTTGGTTGTATCATTTCTCTATCTATCTCTGAGGAAGTTATTGGGGTTTTTCACCTTTATGGTTTTCCCCAAGTAAATCTTTGTGTCTCTTGTGTGCTTGCATTATTGTCTCCATGATTGATATGCTGTAGATATGCTGTACATGTTGTTCTCTCAGTTAAGATCCTAGATCAGATTGAAGTAAATTCTGAAAATTTAACACTTCAAACCTCCTCAAGATTCTAGTCAAGGTAGGAGTTTTTACTAGCAATTTGGGGTTCGATTCCCCATGGGTAAGTGCTAAAGATGGCTCTCCAAAAGCTATTAAACCCTCTTGAATGTCTGAAAAGAGGAAGAGGAAATATAAGGGACAATGTTAAGGTATAATATGCATCACCATTTAGTTTATTAATCCTGCTACAACCCTCTCCAATCAGATACAAAATACTAGTTTCGACCTTGGGGGAAATGATAGACAATCTCCTCCAAATGCTATGAAATTGCACAATATGACTCCAAAAGCTTATGAAATGAACATGAAACATGTATAACACATCAATAATATTCCATACATCATAAATTCATCATTGGTTCACTTATACATTCGATTTTATCAACATTTCATTGGCATACATCAACCTAGTGGGGGAAATGGCACCATTTGTTCATTAATGATCAAATTTACATCATTCCACTTGGGTTCTCGACTTGATACAATAATGAATATGAATAAAATAGAATTAAAATCATATGAAAAAAGAAATGGGGCATTAGAAGCACCCCCAAAGAGAAAAATAGCTCACCTAATGTGCCTCTCCTCAAGGATCATGAATATGCCAAAAAAACTAGAAATGGTTGGAGGAATGAGTTGAACTAAGAGTGACCACGAGCTAACTTGTAGCTTACACCTACAACAAAATACTCCACTGAATATCTCATGAAAGGTTTGAATGGCCTTTCCCACTACCAACTAGGATGGGAATCTTTCACCCTCGAAATTGGCTAAGGCAAGTAGAGAAGCACTCCACTAGCTCTCTTCACAAATGCAAATTCTGAAAATGATCAAAATCCTCTCTCTTACTTCATCCCTATATTTTATGAACATATTTAGTCTTCTAAGCTTCCAAATCCATCCATAGAAGCAAAGCCAATTCGAATTAGGGAGTGATCCAAGTTGTGCCACATGTCTTCCACTTCCTAGCCTTTCACCTTCCACCAATTCGAGTAGGAATCTCTTGGCCTTATCTAACTCCCATGTGCACTCACTTAGATGTTATTTTTAGGTCTTACATGTCATACCAGTCAGATGTCAGCCATCAGGTATGCAATTTGTCATAGGTGTCATAGCATCTTGATCATTGTTGTCATATATGTTAGGGAATCTAGCCCAAGTGTCCAAGAACCTCTCATTTGACTCTTCCTCTTCCATGTGAGTTACAATTCCATCCCAATTCGACCTATGATGCATATTTACAAGTGTATGAGCCTTCCAACTCATCCCAAGAACATTAGGCTTCCCATGGATTTGAAATTACAAGAGGAGGATGCCATGTGGCATAGAAATTCTAGCTTGTGTGGGTCCCACATGCTCCATGTGTCTTCATGATCAATTTCCACTTTGATTTTCCCTTATATTTATTTATTTAGCTCATTTATTAAATATTTATGCTACTCTAATGTCCAAACATAATTTATTAGCCCCCTTATTCCAAATCCCAATGTCTCCATCCAACCTAGTAAACTAGTAGGATTGGTGGAATTTTCTTGTCATGAATTTATTTGAATGGGGACATTATAGTACTCCACCTACACCTAGTTACCCCAAACCCTATCTCTCTTCCCATACCCATTAACAACCCCCTTTCCCCCTTTCTCTCTTTATATCTATCACCCCCTACTCATCCCCCTACAACTAACCCCCCTCCTCTCTCTCTCCCTCTCTCTTTATATCTATCACCCCCTACTCATCCCCCTACAAATAACCCCCCTCCTCTCTCTCTCCCTCTCTCTTTATATCCCCTCTTTCCACTGACCCTTATTAAGCTCCTCTCTCACACACTCTCTCATACTCCTCCACCTAATCCTAATTCCTAGATCTCTCTCTCTCCCCATACCCCCTGACACCCCCTCTCCTCTAACTCTCTCTCTCTCATCCCCCTGCACTTCCCCTCTCCTATAACTCCCCTCTTCCTCCTCCTCCTCCTCCTCCTCATCCCTCTATCCCCTCTCCCCCTTAACCATTACTAACCCCTCTATGTCTCTCCCTTACTCCTCCACCTATACCTCACCCACACCCCTCTCTCTCTCTCACATAACCTTCTAACACCCCCTGCATCTCTCTCTCACCGACAACTCCCTCTGCATCGTCTCTATCCTCTCCTCCACCTAACCCTTACTAAACCTCTCTCTCCCTCCCCCCCCTCTCACCCCCTTTCTCCTCCCCCTACTTCTAACTAACCCTCTTACTCTCTCTTTCTCTCACCCCCTACCTCAAAATCCTCCTTCCCCTCATCTCTCTCTCTCTCTCTCTCCCCTCTTCCCCCTAACCCTTAATAACCCCCTCTCTCACTCTTTATCTCCCCTTCTCTCCCCCATAAATATAACCCCCACCCTCCTCTCTCTCTCTCTCTCTCTCTCTCTTCCAACCCTCTATCACCTCCCCTCTTTATCTCACACTCTCTCTAACTCTAACCCTCCTTCTCTCTCCCTAACCTCCCTCCTAATCTCCCTACAGATAACCACCCCCTTTTCCCCCCCCCTCTCTCTCTCCCCTACTCCCACACCTTCTAATACCCCCCCTCTCTCTCTCTGAATTCTCCTCCCCTTACCACTTACCATCCTCTCTCTCTCTCTCTCTCTCTCTCTCTCTCTCTCTCTCTCTCCTACTCCCCCCTACCTGTAACCAACCTTCTATCTTTGTCTCTCTTAATCCCCCTCCCCTACAACTAACCACCCCCCATCCTCTCTCTCTCTCTCTCTAAAAACCCCTCTATATTTTTCTTCCCTAGTGCCTCTCCACCCTAGCACTAACCAATCCCACTCTTCACCTATATCTTCCCTTCTCTCTAACCACCATAATCCTCCTCAAACCCCTAACCCCGTTGATCTTGATCTATTTCTTTACCCGAAACCCCCTCCTTCCCCTACCCCTAATCACAACCATGACTCTCTCTCTCTCTCAACCTCCTACTCCCACCCTACCACTAACACCTCCCCCCTCTCAATCTATCTCGCCTCCTCCCCCTAACCATCCCTAACCCCCTCTCTCACTCTATCTCTTGTACTCCTGTGCCTACCTCTATCTCCCATATCCCTCTCTCTCCCCCTCAACCCCCTAACTCCCCACCATATCTCTCTCTCTCTCTCTCACCCCCTACTCCTCCCCCTACTTATAAACCCTCCTCCCCCTCCTCCTCCTATTCCTCTCTCTCTCAAATCTCCCCCCTAAGCCTTACTAACCCACTCTCTCACTCTATCTCTCCCCTACTCTTCCACCTACACCTAATCCCCACCCCTATCTCTATCCCCATACACCCTAACACCACCCCTCCCCTCCTTCTATCTCCCTCCCTCTCTCTCTCTCACTCTCTCTCTTTGTGTCACCCCCTACTCCTCCCCCTATGACTAACACCCCTCCTCTCTCTACATTTCTCTCTACTCTTCCCTTTCACAATTACTAACCTCCTCTCTCACACTCTCTCTCCCGTACTCCTCCACCTAATCCTAATTTTATGCCACCTCTCTCTCTCCCCATACCTCCTAGTACCCCATTTCTCTCTCTCTTTCTCTCTCTCTCTCTCTCTCTCTCTCTCTCTCTCTCTCTCTCTTATCCCCCTACTCTTCTCCTCTCCTCTAACCCCCCTCCTCATATCTCTCTTTTTCCTTTCTCCCCCCTAACCTTTACTAACCCCGTACTCTCTCCCCCCCTTACTCCTCCACCTACACCTAATGTCCACCCCTCTCTCTCTCTCCTACAACCTCCTAATATGCTCCCCCCCCTCTCTCACTAACACCTCCCCCCTCTCCATCTCTCTCCCCTCCTCTCCCTAATCCTTACTAAGCCCCCACCTCTCTCTCACACACAGTCCTTAACCTGTGCCTATCTATATCCCCAAACTCCTTACCACCTAACCCTTATGAACCCCTTGTCTCACTCTTTATCTCCCCTATTCATCCCTCTACACCTAAACCCCACCCCTCCCTCTCTTCCCCAACCCCCTATCAACTCTCATCTTTCTCTCACACTCACACTATCACTAACCCTAACCCCCTCTCTCTCAATTGACCTCCCTCCTACTCTCCCTACCCATAACCACCTCCTCTACCCTCCTCTCTCTTTCTCTCCTACTACCCTACTCCTAACCCCCTCTATCTCTATCTCTCATAATCCCCCTCCCATTACCACCTACCATCCTGCCATCTCTCTGTCTCTCTCTCTTTGCACCCCCAACCTACATCCACATTCTCTCTAAATACAATGATGCTCCCTAATCCTCTACCCCCCCTCCACCTCTATCTCTATCTCTTTCATTCCCCCAAACCACGTCCTCTCCCCTACACTTAATCACCCACACCCTTCCCCCTCTCACCCCATGCATGTGTGTGTGTGTGTGTGTGTGTTTATCCCTAACCCCCACCCCTATCTCTCTCCCCCAACCCCCTATCACGACCCCCCCCCCCCCCTCTCTCTCTCTCACTCACACACACACACCTCCCTACTCCTTCCCCTATTACTAGCCTCACTCCTCTCTATTTCTCTCTAACCCTTACTAACCCCCTCTCTCACTCTCTCTCTCCCCTACTCCACATGCCCCCAACTCCAACCCCTCTCTCTCTCTCTGCCCCTCCAAAAACCCTAACCCCCCCTCTCTCCTACTCCTATCACCAACCCCCACCCCTCTCTCTCTCCCCCAATCCCCTATCACTCCCATTCTCTCTCTCTCTCCCAAGCTCCTATCATCCCCATTCTCTCTCTCTCTCTCACAGACACAGAAACAAACACACACGCACACACCTCACTACTCCTCCCCATACCACTAGAATCCTTCCTCTCTCTCTCTCTCTAACCCTTATACCATATCTCTCTTTCTCTCTCCCCTACTCCACCTTCCCCCACCCCTCTATCTCTCCCCCATCCCCCTAACCCCCCCTCTCTATCTACCCCTAACCCCTCTCTCTCTACCCCAACCCCCATCTCTCTCTCTCCTACTCTTAGCACTAACCCTCCACATATTCTCTCTCTAATCCTTACTAACCCCCTCTCTCTCTCCACCTACCCCCAACCCCCATCCCTCTCCCTCTCCACCTACCCCTAACCTTCCTTCTCTCTCTATCCCTAACCCCCCTCTCTCTTCTTAACCCTTACTAACCGCCTTTCTCACTCTCTCTCTCTCTCTCTCTCTGTATCTTTGTCTCCCACTATCTAATCCTTACTAACCCTCTCTCTCTCTCTCTCCCCTACTCCACCTACCCCCCAACCCCCACCTCTCTCTCTCTCCACCTACCCCTAACCCCCCTCTCTCTACCGAACCCTTACTAACCCCCCCTCTCTCTCTCTAACACTTACTAACCCGCTCTATCACTCTCTCTCTCTCCCCTACTCCACCCACCCCCAACCCCCTAACTCCCCTCTCTCTCCCTAACACCCCTCTCTCTCTCTCCTATTCCTAGCACTAACCACCCACTCCCTCTCTCTCTCTCTCTCTCACTCTCGCTCTCTCTCGCCCCTATTCCACCTACCTCCACCCCTCTCCCTTTCCCCAACACCCTAACCTACCCTCTCTCTCTACCCTTAATCCCCCATCTAACTCCTACAAATAACCCCCCCCATCTCTCTCTCTCTCTCTCACACACACACACATAATCCCCCTATCACTAACCAACCCCATCTCTCTCTCTTTATCTATGTATCTATACCTCCCTTCTCTCTAATTGCCCTCCTCCTCCCTAAATCCCAACGCCTCCAATATCTATATCTATCTCCCATACTCCCTTCTTTGATGATTTCATGTCATCCCTTTTCCCTTCTTTGATGATTTCATCTCATCCCTTTTCCCAACTAACCCTAGAACCCAAAAATATCATTAATTTATTGAATAATGAAAAAATAATTAACAAAAAAATAATTTAATTATTATAATTGCAAAAATAAAATAAAAAACCATTTTTCATTATTATAATTGCAAAAATGAAAAGTATCCGAGATGAGGCTATTTAACATATTGTGGATAAACTGAAAATAAAATTCTAAACATTTTTCATAAATCGAACTTGTAAATTCCAGAAAATATGACGAACAATTCCAGGAAACCAACTGATTTAGAAAACCGATATTAAATTAAAAGGTGTGGGAATATTACACCAGCGTGAAATATGTATGCAAACAATGACATAACAAGCTGATTGGTATCTCAGTTCGCAGAGCGGATCCCGTGGGAAAATGATAAAGGGAAACATTTTAAAGCTTATATTGCAATTTTAGATCACGTTTTCAGCACATTTGATAGCAAATAACTAGAAAGAACATACCTCATTTTCATAACGAATATCTAGAAGGAACATAGCGAACAAAGTCCGGGTGTGGGCCATTTGACAAACTATAGATGGTGGGTCTGGGAGTTGAACTCGAATGGTATATGGGTTTAGAACTAGAGGGATTCAGGAATCGGCATTGAAGCAAATACCGGGTTATCATTAAAGGGTCATGCATAGCATTTAGGAATCGACATTGAACTAATTTATAAAAAAATTGGATATTTAAATTTATAAAGAAATATATAACAAATTCATCCCAGAAATAATAAATTCATCATGGTTACTGTAGCAGTAAAATTTCCTTACAAATATAACAAATTCACAGCTATTGCAGCAACAAATTTTCAAAACGATTTTTCTTCCATGATTTTTTTCACACAGAAAGTAACAGATATTATAACACAAAGTAGTGTAAACATAAATAAAGATGAAATGAGAGTATTTTTCGTACTTGAAGGAAAATTTTCAGCAATAAACTAAGTATTCATCAACCTAACAAGACAAAAGTAAGGAATACCTGTATGGAAAATTGGTCAAAGAAGTTTTGTTCGCCTGGGTCCGTGCATCCATTGAAAGAATCATCCAGCTGTTTGTAGTGAGAAAGACTAATTCTTAAACAATAAGAAACAATTTTAAATATTAATAAATATCATCAAATTATGCAATCTACTTCTATTTTTATAAACCCATCTAATATTTTCCCAAATTCTCATAATTTTACTATGATTTTTCATTCCCTTATTCCTTCATAAAAATCGAAGGCCAATATTCTATTCATTGAAATTGAAATACAACTTTCTTTTCTTCTTTAAACCGAGCTGATTTATTCATGGAAATTGAAATACAACCTTCATTAAGATGAGGAGCAGCGATTCAAATTTGGTAATTGGACATCCTTTTCCAATTTGGTAACTGGGCCTCCTTTTCCTCGTGTATATATTTTCTCGATGGTATGATACCACCTGTAATATCCAGTCGAGCCAACATCTCATCGCATACATCACACCAGCGTACCATACACAAGACATATAACCCTTTTCTTCATTACATGGACATCAACCTGAAGAAATCTTATGATGTTTACCGGTTTCACTGAGTATCATTATCATGCACTCATCCTATGATAACCAAAACTTACCATCAATCCATCTCTTGTACATTTAAACTCAAGATTGTTTTGCTGCTCCCTGATTCTTCATCATAAATGTCCAACCGAACCAACCTGTTGATCATATACATGCTTGTGCTTGTTTCAAGCATAACACCAACAATCCAAAAAATGCCAAGATAGTGAATACCATAAACCCAATGGTTACACCCACTTCTTGTAAAACCTGGTTCACCATGAAGAAATCAAAACATCTTGTACCAAACGCTTGAGCATGCTCTTCAAGCCATACAATGATTACCTTGAGCTTGCAAACAAAATCTTCCTATGCAATCCTGAGCACCTTCTATGCTCCACCTCGAACTTTACATCCGAAGACCCTAGCCAAATCCGACCAAGACAACCAAATGAGCCTTAACGCTCACTTTCAGGTCTCTTTACAATGGAGTTAACCAAGCCTTTCTTCATTACATGTAATATCATGGGAAAAAAACATAGTATGGGAAACCAATACCATACTCCTAACAACCAACTCATGCCCTACCCCTTTTTAGTTGACCTAAATCTATGTTTAGATTCATAGGTAACTAACAACTTAGGGTATGCATGCCATTTCAGGTCTTACAGACATATGTCCAATTACATGTAAAAACTAAAATTTACAACTCCATAAATAATAATAATATTTTTCTACCATTGTTCTTTTTACTCTTTTTACACCGCCCTTAAAAAAGTTACCAACACTTTCTCTCTCTTTATCCAACACTTATGTCATTGCTACTTGACCACAATGTTGTTTCTTCCAGGCAGCAATCTCCTGTCATCGACTTCCTCCAGATCAAATAGTCTGGCGGCCCAATGTCAGATGCTTGGCTCTCCGATCTCTCCAGGGCCTCCAGGAGACTCAAGTCTATGCCATTCTCCTGAACCATATCCTCACGTTTCTGCTTGTGGCTGCCTTCCATGGCCTTCATTTACAAGCTTCACACAGACTTCTCGCAGGGTAGTTTTCTTCCTCTGAAACCGCGGGCTTCACCTCCTCAGACTGCTCTCATGAACTTCTGGTAGATGCGGCCTCCAGCACAAACGCGGATAGATCTTCACGCACAAATCCACGGTGATCTCACTCTTCTGCTGCATGAGCTCCCACTGCTCCTTCTCCAGGCACAGCCTTGGCGGATTGCCTTCATGCACATCTCCACTGCTCGACTGGCCTTGAAGACCAAACCCTCGAGCCTTGACCGATCTCTATATCATCCATAGTTCCCCCCAATTTCTTGACAACCCTAATGTTCCTCTAATCAACGACATCAGGCTTCGCCAGGTTTACGACATTCAAAATGGTGTCAATAGCTAAATGAGTGAGGAGGGAAGAGTACTATCTTACCACTTTGTTGTTCAGAGAAGTGCTTGCACTCTTCACCAGGAAATCCTGGTCTGTCAGTTGCATGGACATAGACATTTCCGTTAAGGCGTCGATGGCCTTGTGAAAGGCCTCCCAGATGATAGTCGGGTGAACCCCTTATAGAGCAGGTTCATGCATTACTTCAAAAAACACCCCAGCCACAACCACGACCATCGTGATCCTGAGAATATAATTCCTCTCCTCCTTCAAGATCCTATCCCTTGGACAACACGAAACCTTCACGCACAGCCCAATGGCTGCACTGCTACTGCGCAGACAGCTACAGTCGGACCACTAGTGAGAAACTTCGCGCATCCAACGGGCACCTCCCTCTGGTGGGGACCTTCATGCATTCAATGGGCACTCTGCACCGCTCCCTCTGGTGGCAATATCCCAACAGGATACTCTTCTGACGGCTCCACCAACAGCCTCCGCTGGCTTCTCCATGAGCAAGATTACGGCTCCCTTCCGTCTGCTCTATTTCACAACGACGGTCGAGCTCAGTGGTTCTCGGCCGGCTCTGGTTTACGACGGACTCCTTGATGGCTGGATGGTTTTTCTCTGTCAGCAGACAAGCTTCTTCTTAGGTTCGAGAGACCGAATCCACAGCAACTCTCCAGAAAAAAAGGGCCTCCACCACTGCAGACTTTCTCGGCCCTTCTCTGCACGAACACAATGACCTCCACCACAGACTCTGTCCTCTACCTCTGCATGGCCCAGCAGCACAGCCTTCATGCAGCTCTCCTTCTGCGCATGAGTTTCCAGGACAAGAAACTTCTGCACAGGCTCCTCCACCTTCATGACCGGTGGCTCCTCACCGCAAGTCTGCTCGCTCTACGATGACAGCGTCGGCTTCACCTTTAGGCTGGCAGCTCCTCTCTTGTCTCTGCGATGGAAACCACTAGTTCCAATGACCACAGTCTTCACGGGATTTACGCACAGCCTTGTCTGCTCTCTTGCTCCCTCTGTCAGTGGATCAACATTCTCCTCTGCGCATGAGTGATTATCTCCATGGGTTTCTCTCCCTTCAGTTCTGGAAGGCTCCTCTTGTTCTCTGCAACCTTATGCTCTCCACCTGAGCTCTGATACCACTTGTTGGGCATTAAGCCCACATATATTATAAATATGTAACTACAGAAAACAGAAAACAGAAGAAGATTTATACAGAACAACAATCACACAAGAGACACAGAAATTTATGTGGTTCACCACTGAATGTGGGCTACATCCACGGGACAAGGGCATGCAGTCTTTATTCATCATCAACAATAGTTTACAAATTATCCCGGAGAGGGCTTAACGCCCCAGCTCAATATATGCCTCAATGGGCCACATATTTAAGCAAACCATTAGTTACACATAACTGATTATACCGTTGGTGAAACCACCATGAACCAACTTGACCTCAACCGTAAATTGGTTGTCACATTCCAACAAGAACAACTGGGGTATTGCTAAAAAAACACTTAAAAGACTCAACGATCAGTTTGAAAAGAAAATGAGGTTGGAAAGGATGCAATCCAAGGAGTGGGCCGCTAGTCCAGGACAAAACAAATTAAATGCTAGAAACCAAGATCCAGATATCTGGAGTGAAGATATTGATCAACTTATGAAATGATACTTAGTGTCCATGGATTTTACATCTTTGGATTGGATTCTTTACTTAGGCTACAAGCCCGGGTCTTCATTCTCCGACAGAACATGGTTTTCATAAAACTGATGAAGGTTTTCTTCTGATAAATGATTCCTTTTCGCTACTTTCAAGTTTTTTCTTTCCTTCCTATGATAAAATAGTAATGATGCCATTTTTTCTTTTGAATTTTAGTTTGTGTAATTAGTGTGCTCTTCTTTATTTTACAGTCTTGTCTTCAGTCAAGTAGGTTTTATAAAAGGTCTTTAGGGTTTCTTGTTGCTCTTAAAAAAATGAATGACGCTGTCATTTCTTCTGAATTTTAGTTTGCACAATTGATCTGTTCCACTTTGCAAGAAATAAGATGATGCAGACATGATATCTGAACTTTAGTTTTGTGATTTGAGTCCGTTTTTTCATCTGATTGGTTTATTTTCCTAAGTCCGATTATTTTCGGGCAACATAACCTAAGAATGGTACTCTTTGAGGTTGCTACTCTTTGAGATCTAGAAGCACAATCTTGAAGAATTTGGTGTAGGGTTCCATGATGCATGCCAAGAAGGTACTAATGGCCTATTGATTGCAGTGAACAAATTTGAGTTTTAGGCTATCAACTTATGTACTGCATTGGATTCGCCATTCCATTCTTCAAGCTGTCAGGCTTTCCAGCCTCAGGCGCACTTCCAATTGATCATAAATAAAAAAGCAATCTAAAAACAAGCAGTTCATTGATATGGATAATGCCCATTCATTAGCAATATCTTTTTATAAGAGGTGTCTAATTTTCTGAACCTCCACCATTTTATCTAGCATTTAAAAATTCTTTTAATGAAGGGTTTCCTTAATTTACATTAGTCAATAAAAATACTATATGTATATAACTCTTCATCCTTAAAGGATTGGCTGAACATATATCCTTCAAATTGAAATTAAGATCAGCCCTTCAAATTTAATCCCTGCAAGTTCAGTGACATTGGGCAATATCCCGATTCACAATAAATATGCAAATTAAATTAATTTTTAAACTCATTAATTTTGATTTTGAGTTAATCGTTAATTAATGAATATCAATGCCAATTTGTAAATTTAAAATCAAATGTTAGTATATGTTTGTTAGACGGCTTTGCTTGAGATACAGCGCACATAATCTAAGTTTCAATGGACAATATCCTCTCGAAAATAAATTAAATTTTAAATTTAAACTTCTATATGATTCTGCTCACTTGGACCTAAAAGTTGTTAATTAAACTATAGTCAGCAGTTAGAGAATTGCATAATAACACCCAAAAGTGAAAATGTTTTATAGTTGCCTGATTTTTGTTTGCAAATAGGATCTCAGAGATGCTTTATATAGAGATCTTAGGGTTGTTCCACATTGAGTAACCTTTCAGGCCCTTACTTGAGCGGAACTAGCTCAATAAGACAGTCAAGAAACAACACCAATGGTGTAGAATATTCAGAAGAAGATCTATGAAAGTAGAAGATAGTTAATTACTTCTAAACATAAAGTCATGAGGTCAAAAAAACATACATATGCCTGGTTTTGATTTTGGTATTGAGATTAGTACATTAAGGTAAATTCCCAATTCTTTTAGCGCTGGTCTAGAGTGACATTGCATGTTTACTTTTGCTCCTGAAAGATGACTGTATGCTCTATTAACTTGGTCGTTTCGTTTTTTTAGCAGGTTGAATATGGAGGGTATAAAAACGGAGCATGGATTCAAAATTGTGCCAGGTAATATCCCCTTTACTCTATGTTAGATATTAATTCTCAAATATTTTCTGGGTAGAAATAAAACCCTTATTCACTTATTTAAAACAAATAAATATTGGGTAATATTTGTGGATTAATAGTCCCTGGCAGTTACCCACGTTCAGTGCTTTTTTCATGTTCTCGAAATTTTGTTTAAAAACTTTTATTACATTTAAAAATGTGGTTGTTGCTATTAACCCTACATCAACGCTACCCACCCAGTTAGACAACAAACTTGCGTGACATAAGTATATCTCGATTTTACCCTCAAATTAGTGACTAAATTATTTCTTTTATAATATAACCGTTCGACCCTTTATTAGTAATTTAGGAAGAACCTACAGAAATGAAGAAGACGAGCACGACCTCCGGCTTGCTCAACTTGAAAATCAGACATATATAAATCTTGATTATCCTTAGCTCCTTGCTTCTTGCTTTATGGATCTTGGCCTGTGCAAGAAGAGCTGAATTTTACTCACAACTTGAAATTGGAAGCGCAGCGACACAACCTATCAATCCCAAATTAAAACAAAGGATCCTATGCGAGCACAAGGGAATGATAAATCAAGCACATATCAACAAAGTGGGCTTACTGCACAGGCATAGGAGACTGATAATGCAATCAAAGATGAGAACGGTAAAGAGATTAATGGCATAAGCAGATATGGGCAACGTTGGTATTCTCCACCAGGAGAGGATCAGATTCGTAATGCAAGGCTGAATAGATCCCTATGTTTTGTCCCTAAATTTCAAAAGTGTATGGTACGCACTCTTATTTCAATTCGGTTCCTTTGGTTTGTTTCCAAGTAGCAATTCATTCCATTAATATTTCTCACTAATTTAATGTTTTTCAGGTGGGATAGCAAAATGTAAGCGGTGACGCCTATTGAATATGTATCTATGAACTTTCTTGACTTTTTCAGGTGGGATAGTGTCAACATAGAACTCTGCTTTTGGCGAAGAAAATAACCAAAACTCATGATTTATGAAACCCAAAAAATGTTTAAAAGATACAATAATTGGTTACTATGAATTGAAATCTAGCCATCTAAACGATTGATCGTCAATGCAAACGGTATCTCCAGTGGGGAAACTTCGATATTATTCATACTTCTAAACGCATGCATTGATATAGACTCCAAAATTTGCATGTGGCAATGAAAAAAAAGGATATACACTCCAAAATTTGCATGTGGCAATGAAAAATAAGGATGTACACTCCAAAATTTGGATGTATTAATGAAAAAAATATAACGTTCGTGCATTTCAATGACGAGGTATTATAATGAATACATGTTTTTATATCAAAAGACTTTGTTCATATGATTTGTCTTTCCTTAGAAAAAAAAATACATTTTGCATTTTGCAAAAGTTTATTTTTTATTTAAAAAAACAAATATTTAATTTATAATAATTAAAATATAAATTTATTTTAAAATCAAAATTTTAGATTATAAAGTTATTCGAATTATTAACATTAGTGCGATATTTTAACAAATCTTTAAACAATGACTTCCAGAAATTACTAGTAAATTTAGAATCTCTAATAGAAATTATTACCTTAGGAATTCCATGCAAACGGAAAACTTGTTTATAAACACATCAGCAATATTAGTAGAAGTAGATTTAATAGGTATAAAGTGAGCTGCCTTGCTAAGTTTATCTACTTCTACCATTACTTAATCATTTTGCTTTTGATTTTTAGGAAGTCCTGTTATAAAATCAATGCTCATAATTTCCCATTTCCAATCTGGAATTGGTAATGACTGCAATAGACCTGTTGTTTGTTGATGCTCAGCTTTAACTTGATGGCATTCAATACACCTAGATATGTATTCAGCCACTTCATTCTTCATGTTAGGCCAAAAATAATCTTTTCTTAACATCGTTATCATCTTTTGGTAACCAGGATGTCCTGAGTAAGGACTTTTATATACTTCATTTAACATCAACAATTTAAATTCTTGTACATTAAGTACATATGATCTATTTTTATACAGTAATAGACCCTTTTCATTCAAACTGAAATCTATTTTTATATTTTCAGATTCATTTACTGCAACTTTTTCTTGTAATTTCTGATAATTTTTATCCATTTTTACCCGTCTTCAAACTTAGTTTCCGAATTTGTTTTATAGTTGCTAACAGCAACTATAAAATTTAGTTTTGCATTTCTGCTTAAGGCATCAACCACCTTGTTTTCTTTTCCTTTTATATGTTTGTTCTCGATATCATATTCGTTAAGGAAATCTAACCATCTTGCTTGCATGGCGTTTAGATTTTGTTGATCAAAGAAATATTTTAAACTTATGTTATCCGTCATTAATAAAATTTTTCTACTGATTAGATGATGGCGCCACATTCTCTAAATCGTAAGTAGCATAATTCTTTTCATGTATTTTTAACTTTCTTGATTCATATGCTATTGCATGACCTTCTTGAGTTAACACTCCACCTAAGCCTTCATTGCATGCATTAGTGCAAACAACAAAGTCTTTGTTTGGATATGCTATTTTTAAGATAGGTGCAATAATTAATAATTCTTTTAAATTTTTAAAGCTTTCTTCACATTTTGAATCCTATACAAATTTCTTTCCCTTTTTCTGTAAGGATGTTATAAGATTCTTCATTCTCGAAAACCCTTCTATGAATTTTCGGCAATAGACGGTAATTCCCATGAATGACCGTACATTCGTTACATCCTTAGGGACAGGCCATTCATTTATCGCTCTTATTTTATTCGGGTCTACTGATATTTCTTCTTTGGATATCACATGACCTAAATACTGTATTTTATCTTTAAAGAATTCACATTTACTGAATTTAGCATATAGTTTATGTTCCCTTAGGACTTGTAATATTATCTGCAAATGTTCATTATGTTCTTCCTTTTTTTTGAATAAATCAGTATGTCATCAATGAAAACAATTACGATTTTATCCAAATATTTATGTAAGATATTGTTCATTAAGCATATAAAAACTACTGGAGCATCCAAAAGGCATAACTGCAAATTCATAATGCTCGTAACGGGTTCTAAATGCAGTTTTAAATATATATTCGTCTTTAATTCTGACTTGATGATATCCAGATCTCAAGTCTATCTTTCAGAATATCATTGCTCCGCGTACTTGATCAAACAGATCATCTATGCAGGGAAATGGATATTTGTTTTTAATGGTCATTTTTTTAACTAACGATAATCTATACACAACCGTAAGGTACCATCTTTCTTTTTAACGAAAATGACAGGTGCTCCCCAAGGAGATACACTTGGTCTTATATAATTTTTATTTATTAATTCCTTCAATTGTAATTTTAATTCATTAAGTTCTAGGATATTCATTCGGTAAGATGCCTTTGAATTTGGTATAGTTCCAGGTACCAACCCAATGGTAAAATCCAATTCTCTTTTCGGTTGTAATCCCAGAATCTCTTCTGGGAATACATCTAGAAATTCTTTTAAGATTGGTATGTCTTCAACTTTTAATTTATCTTTTTTATTCAAGTGTTCATCTTTTATTACATGTACTGCAAAAACTTTACAACCTTTACGTGCAACCTTTTTCATTTGTAATGCAAAAATCTGTCTAACAGAAACCTTCCTAGGTACTCCTTTCACTACGACTGTTTCTCCTTTTTCATTCAAGCATGTAAATGTTTTCTTAAAGCAATTCAAAACTACTCTATGTTTTTCCATCCAGTCCATGCCTATTAAAACATCATAAGACCCTATGGGTAACACATTCAATTTTACTTGGGTCTTAAATTGATGTATATGAGGTCATAATTTAATGAGAAATTAAATTAATATAGGAGATACCATTTTTTGTGAGATAAGGGAAACCCTCTATACATCCATTCATTTTCTTAACTTTCTAATGAGTATATGCCATACCTTCTAGTGTATGGAGGTGTTGTACTTACAAGTGAAAATTTATTAAATGGAACAAGGTAGCCATATTTACTTAATAGTAACTACATTTGAATATGTTGTTAATATGGGTAATGCATTTGTAGACATGGAATGAAATAATTAATATTAATTGGGATATAAGTAAACCTAAATGAAAATAAACCCTTGTTGAAAATGAAATAGAGAAAGAACTTATCCCATGGTGAATTTGTGAGCCTTCTCAACTTGTTAGTGACATCAACCTTCATGGGAACCAAATTCAATATTCCTACACCACAATAAAAATTATTCATAATATGCCCAATATAAATTCAAGTCATGGAATGAAATCATTATTCATTATTCCCATATTGGATCCCCATGATGCCTTGACATGCTTAGACAAAATGCAATCCCTAGGCATAAACCCAACTCAATCACTATGATTAGTGGCATGCTTTCATATGCATCTTTATTGGATTTGAAGCAATGTAAGAATACCCATGTTTATGCAATAAGAAGTGAAGAATATACAGTGATAAGATTATATGGATTTGAGGAAGATCCTTATAAAATCCCAACATTCTTGAACCCAAGAGTATTTTCTATGGAGTATGCAAGGAAAATATTCAATCTAGATGAAATGCATTTTAGGCATTTTAGGAATCTAAGGACTTTCCTTTTACCACCAGAAATAGGCCCTTTCCAACTCAGAGGTATAAAGGCCCAAGATTACTTAGAAGGATTCCTAATTAAATTGAGACAGAAAGCAGAATATTTTCCATATTACCCTTATGGGGTTATTTCTAAGCAGATAATAGCAAATAATTTTTTTTCCTATGAACCTAAAGCAAGGCCATATTGGAAGAGAAT
The DNA here is from genome assembly GCA_027924585.1 of Larix kaempferi. Taxonomy (NCBI): domain Eukaryota; kingdom Viridiplantae; phylum Streptophyta; class Pinopsida; order Pinales; family Pinaceae; genus Larix; species Larix kaempferi. The sequence continues at coordinate 16,756,569 of BSBM01000010.1, forward strand.
TTCGATTTAGAAACCTGGGAAAACATCATATAATCTCATAGAAGAATGTAAGAGGAAAGAGAAAAAGAGAGACAATCAGGGAAAGAAAGGAGGGTAGATGAAACTTCTACAGACATGGAAGTAGATGACCTAGAAAAAGGTCATCAAGATAAAAGAGAGGAAGGGGAGTCATATAAATCCCTGAGAGAGGAGGAATCATAGATTAAGTTTCCCAATGACCTCATTGATATGATCCCACCATATCCATTCAAAGGAAAAGGGTCACCTATTAAATTTACAAACTACCCTTCTGTGGAGTTTAATGAGACAAAAATATTGCAAACATTACCTGACGAGTTACCTGCAACAGGTGAGGTACAAGTCAAAAAATACTTGAAGACCAAGTATAAACAGATAATAGATCAGAATGCCAAGTTAATGAATGACACCAGAAAGCAGATTGGATCATAAGGAAAAAGACTGATAATTGTGGCAGATCACAAAAGAGATAACTTTAAGATAGTATGTGATGCAACCTGCAGTGCTAAAGCCTACTAGCTTTATCGAATCGAGAGATGATGAGTATCATGTTGATTTTAGTTAGTTTGAAAAACTAGACAAATTAGAATTTTAAAAACATGTTAGTGATATCATTTGTAAAGAGGTTGTGCAATCAATTCAAACATAAAATAATCTAAGGGGAGAATTAGCTAAGTTTGAAGAATTATGGAAAGCATAAAAGGTCAATGTAAGATCTAAACAAGTCAATATCAAGATCTCGGAGAATGAAATCATGACTCTAATTCTAAATCTAGGAGATGGATCACATGGTGAATCTGTTTTAAAATAAAAGGACAATGAGATAGATCTCCTCAAAAGAAAATTGAATATGACCGTGACCCAACCAGTTTAGACTCCTAAACTAAGTAAATTATCAAGAAGAAAATCAATCATTATATGCAAATATGCTGCAATACAAGAAAATGACCAAAGATAAAGAAAAAGAGATCATTGATCTCAGATATCAAATGTCATATTTAAAGCTACAACAAGATTCATTATCCACTAAACAGATTACTCAAGGCCTCCCCTCCAGTGAACCAGAAGGAAATCATATTACAACATAAGAAGAACAAGTTGCAGGTGAATCTAAAAAAAGGGAGGCACCTAAACGGGTAATTGACCTATTGGAAGGATAGCCTGACATTGAGAAAACCAATCAAGAATCAATTGACAAGGATATAAAAATTAAAGAGATAGAAGATAAGATAGGTCATAAAAATGAGAAGATCTCATATTTGGAAGCAATCATTATTCATAGAGAAAATGAGATTCAAGAATTAGAGAACGAAATAAATGAACTCAAGAGTGAGAAAAATAAGATAGAAATGGATGTAGAAGGAGAGGCTTTAACTAGAAGAAATTTTTAGGCCTCATGGGAAAAAATCTCTCAAGTATTCCAAAATTCATAGGATCACTGTGAAGTTACACAGGAAGAACTAGAATTGTACAAGTCATCCAAAGAAGAAAGCAAAATAGTAGAGGTAGAATTGGGAGAGATCCCCAAAGAAGCTGCTAGAATAATAGAATATCTCAATGGTATGAGCAAAAATCAGTTAGAAAAGTTATAGATAATAAACAAAAATCAATTGATTAAAGTGGATAAGAAAATGATCACCAAGGAAACTCTTCTAGAGAGAATTCAAATACATATGAATATTTTGTCTGATGAGGTAACTAGATTTAAGGGGATGTTTGATAAAATGATAAAATTAGGACTGCCTCACCATTGGGATGGAAATGAAGATTTATGGCCCAAAGAAGTATATCATGATAGGCTAAATGAAAAAAGGAATGAACTCACTTAGACAAATGCACCAGAAGGAATTATAATAGGAGATCAGTTCATTGATAGATTAAAACCCCAATTCCAAATATGGATTAGTCTAAAAAGAATTCTTAAAGAATTGGGATCTATATCATATGAGAAATACATAGAAGCAGAGATAGCCTTAGAGTCATTAAAAGCTCACCAAATTCCAATAGGGAAAACTTGGCAGTCAGTGGAAAGATTTCCTAGTCCATTCTAGCTAAGAAATAGCCTACAGGATACTCATCAAATATACCAAAGGTTCAAACAAGTGGGTAGTAGTATCCCACTATTCCATGACGATTTTTGAGTCATAAAAAACCCTTGTCATTCATGCCACCTGGAGGGAAGAAAAAAATTTCTGATGATGCATCAAATGAGGCAGGCTGGAGTTCCTCCAAATATCTAATCAGCAACACAAATGATGGGTCAACCAAATGTGTACATATGAGGCCAAAAGATGCATACACCTAACAAAACAAAGGGGTCCAGAAAAAATAAGTAAAAGAGTAAAAGAGATGAAAATAAGCTAATGACTTTAGATGAAAGTGACACACTCACAAGTACGTTACAATGTAACCGAATTCAGTTATTTTTCTCAGAAGAAAGTGATATATAATGTAAACTGAGTTAGTAACTCGAGGATGGAAATTTTAGTTTTAGAATTCTTCTCTCTGTTTTTTTGACTTGATGAATATTTTTGCCTTGTACTATTGTTTTGCTAGAGATTAAGAATACATAGTATCACAGAGAGTTCTTCTTCGGTTTGTCCACTATAATATTATTTGATTATATGTGAAAGGGTTCATGAGATGATAAATAAAGTTGTTGGAACATATTTAGTCTGGATTGAGTATCGGTGATGTTTTAATGTGGTTAAATGTTAAATTTTATGGCAGAGATTCAAATATATGTTTGCCTCTGGCATATTCTTTAAATCTCTATGTTGATACAATTGTGTATGAAGTTTTATGCCCGTATTGTATCCAAGAATGTCTTGTTGATTGTAAATTAACAAATATATTCATGTAATTCCTTTCATTCTGTAAAGAACTATTGAATTCTTTCTTTCGATGCTCAGTATCTTCACAATTTTGTCTCAATTTAGGAAACTAGCCCACAAGTGCTTTTCAAATTCACATAGACTGTTCATCTATTAAATACACCTTCATTTCCCTTATGTTTTGTTTTACTTTTTAAAATTCCTTTGCAATTCACTCTTACACCCACACAGTTGTTCATAAAATTCTAGTTAGCACAAAATACCAAAAATGAACCAAATTCTAATTTATTTTAAGATCTAGATCTAACATCTATAAAGTTTGAGCCCCTATCATGCCTGGGCATAGTCTATTTTCAAACTATTCTACCTCTAGGACTAACACTGACAACAAAAAAAAACTGCTAACAATGAGAATGAGGGAGCATCTCAAGATTTGTGAGAACTAGAAGTAGATGAGGGGAGGAAAAAGAATACAGGGCTCTAATAGATCATCAGTCATGGAGAGGGACTCAAATCATTCTATGATAATCTCCTTTAGAGATAACCCTGGACTAATGGGACTAGGATGTGTGATCATAGGAAGAAGTTGGTTGTTTTCTCAAACTCTTCTAACAATCATGGCCATAGGGAAGATCCTGCTATGGATCTCTGGTTGTTGAGGGAAAAATAGATGAACTATACTCTAAGTAGATCCTCCTTGAGATTTTGGTGGGAGTAGGTCTACTAGCTGCAAGTGGAAAATAAGTATGACATATCACCGATCTGGAAGTTAATATCTATGGATATTTGCATATCGCTTATGGTCATATACCATTGAGATCAATGGGAAGAAGGAAGTGATAAGCCTAAAAAGGATTGTCTTGGGTGGGCCTTGTAAAATATGTTTTCTGAATCCCAATACATTCCTTTGGAAGAATGCTAGACACCTTTGATATGGGTAATAAAAAAAATAAGTTAGGAATCCTCCTCACTCTCTATAAATACAATGGAACCTCCCTGGAATCTCATAGTAAATAGGGAAATATATTATAGGGTGATCCTTCGACTTGATTCCATGCAAATGAAAAAACTGACACTAGATCAAATCAATTGCTATTTTCATTGTAATACTAGTCACAACCCCTAGGAGACGTTAGACGAACAAAATGAATGCTCCCCTCACCTCTACTAGGAGTGACCACGACTAGGTGAGTCTCCTTTTGAAGGCATCCCAGTCTATCGAACTTTACAAATGACCTAAAACTATAAACTATTTTTGTAGCTTGTATGTGGGTTAGTTGTTACTATTTTTATTTTCTTTAGGCATAGATAATAAGAGAATCATTGCCTTTATAGAAACTGATAGGTGGAATTCAATTATTGTATTGTCATAAACCCTCTATTAAATGGTCATAATTATAGTAACATGTCATCATTAGAGAAATTTTGAGGTCTAAAATGGGCATCCTAAGGAAAATTATAAAATAACAGTGGAAATAATAAAATAATATTAGCATATCTCATCAAATTTTGGAGGAGAAAAGAAAAACTACTTCTTCAAATCGCATTTTCAACTTATCTCTTTGTATATTCACTCAAATTTCGATCCAGAGCAGTCGTTGGATGGGGAATTCAATTCTGCATCCAAGGAGTACCCACTCATCATACTTTTGATGGACCCCGCTTCCCCCCAAAAAAGAAATACTTGAAAAACGTGATGATGGACCCTGCTTCCATAGGCCTAACATGAAAGGTGTGTATACTAGTTGGTGGAAGGTCTAGTTGGTTTCCAGCAGATCAGGGGTTCGAATCCCCTCAAGCCTAACATTTTTTTGATATAGACCACATTGGCCAATTCGGGCTTGCCACGTGGCATGATCTGATTGGTTCACGTCCCAGCTGACTGTGCATTCCATGTAGCCAACATTGTCATGTGTCCTTCTGCTATTGGTCCACCTTTTCCCTGTTGAAACTGTGTAGGCCATGTGGCACCCTTCCAGTGGTTCCATGTGGCATTTTTTGGACACTTTTTACTTGTTTGGGAAAAACTTCAAATTGCGATATCTTTGTCATTTGAACTCCGTTTCATGTGTTGCTTACACCATTGGAATCAGATTGATGCACTCTTTGTGATGGTACTATGTATGTATGATTGGAGACTTTTTAATTTCAAGTGATCCTAGATCCTCCTGGATCATTCCTCCCCACTGGAAGGATTTTGGTCCTCCAAAAGTATTTGAACATCAGTCAAGTGAGGGAATTGCCTCCCCACTTGGCCTGAATATACCCATCTTATCTGGAGCATGAACACCTAGTAAATCACCACAAATTTTGCACACATGATAACAATTGCAATCATACTATTGACATCAATGCTCATTCCTTTACTCCTACCATCTTCTGCATTCATGGTCAGTACTTTTAACCAGAAACAACTACCTAACAATAGGATGGCATACAATGGTGCTAAAGGAAACGAATCAACAGTCCTTTTCATCTTTTGAATACATTTACCAATGGGTTTTATCAATTCACGATTAAGCTCTGAATCACAATATGGAAGTGAATCTGGTACTTCTTTCTCTGGTTCACTTCTTCTCTAATATTCAATGCCATCTTCCGACTTAGGAGATTGAATGAAAGAAGTACCAAATGGAATACCTATGACACCCACAACTGTAATTAGTGCCTCATCACCTTAATCAGATCCTATATCCTACGACATTGTTGCAGTAGTATTCTTCTTTCTCTTGTTCTTGAAATTCTCTGGTATCAATTATGGATGCAATGTACAACATTGTTCTTCTTTATTCCCTTTCCCACAATGAGATCATGCAGGCCTCTCTTTCTTCATTGTAGTTGTATTATTTGATCGTGGCTCTACAAATGCATCATCCATACCATGCTTACCCTTACTAGCCTCCAAATGCACGAATTGAACTGACACTTCATCAATGTTAGAAGGGTTAAACATCAAAATGGCATGCCTCAAATAATAATGTAAACCACTGATATAATTCAAAAGAGACTCTCTAGTGTACAATGAATTCCCAATGCAAGTTCCCTCTTCTTAAATTCTTGTGTGTAACCTTGCAAAATTTTCCCCTTTGTTTGCTTTAGATGCAACCATTCTATCATTTCTTTTTGACTGTATGTTAAGGGATACAACTATTGTCTTATTTCATAAATGAATTCTTCCCAAGAGGAAATGATTTTACCATTATGTCCCATATCTACTTGAGTCCGACTCTCCCACCATACCAAGGATGAGCCACTAATGCACAAAGAAGCCAACTGAATTTTTGTCACATCATCTTTGATATGCTAGATCTTGCAATAGACCTCTATCTTCTTGATCCAATTATCAAGTTTCTATGCATCCAATTCCCCATCATATATAGGAAAATCAAACTTTACATCTAATTTTAACAAAGGAATTCTATGAAAATCAGAGGGTTTGAAAGAGTTATATTCGGAAGAATGCTCACCTCCACCATTTTCTTATGATGATGGTGAGGAAGGCTATAAAGAACCTCCTCCTTCACCTCTTACTGCTTATTATGCAGCTTCATCCTTAACATGACTGGTTCCTTCACCTCTTCTTTGTCCTCTTTCATTATAAAGCTCTTCTACCATTTCCTTCATCAACTTGAAAGCTTCGAAGAAGTCATCTTTAGAGTTGTATGGTCCTATCCTTCTTGGTGAATCCATCTTCCTTCTTTGGATGCCTCTTCTTGAGCCAATATCAGGATTGTAAGCCTCAAGTTGGCCTTCTCCCTTCTTGAGCTTCGATCTCATGAGCATCCACCTGTCAACCTGGCTCTAATACCACTTGATCCGAAAAATTCCTTCAAACTACCATTCAAGCATTAGCTCTTAACGATTTAATGTTAATGAAGAATTCTCAGTTTTCCAAGATATTTTATTGACAATGTCTTAAAATTGCAATGTTATGCGGCGCTCTTTAATTAATTTTAAGATCATAAACAACTTACTTAAAAAAATGCATGAAGAAAAAGAGATCATGAGAGATAAAACACCAATACCAAAAATCAAAGACATTGATAACGAAGTTCACCAGACCCCCTGGCTACGTCTTTGGGCTCGTTCAAATGTCGAATTGCTTCTATTATTTTCTTCATAAGATACTCTTCTTTACAAAAGTGTGGACTTCCCAAAACATGGATGCCAAAACATGTCTTCTCAAAACATGATGGAGCTCTCAACACAAAATACTCCCCAATGGCATTCCCTCACCAAATGAAACCTCAAATGAGCTCTCACTAGCTCTCCTCTAGCTCTTAATTGGATCCAAAAATGCCCTCCCTCCAATGCACATAGCAAGGGATTAAATAGGTGAGGATACCCTTGGTAGCATGAAATGTGTGAATCTACCAAATTGGGATTAGTTACAATTTTTTTGGCTTTTAATAACTTAATCCAAAATATGGTTTCTCCCCATTGAAAATGGTTTCCCAACTTGTCCATAATTTGGGGTTTTACCTTTTGTTACTTTCCCACAATGGCATTACTAAGCCCCCCTCTCTCTATCCTACTCCTACCACTAACCCCCACCCATCTCTCTCTCTCCTCTAACCCCCTATCACCTCCCTTATCCCCCTCCCTCCCTCCCTGTCTCTCTCACACACACACACAGACACCTCACTAATCCTCTCCCTACTACTAGCCTCTCCCTCTCTCTCTCTCTCTCCACATGCCCCCAACCCCCACCCCTCTATTTCCCTCCCCCAACACCCTAAGCCCCACCTCTCTCTCTACCCCTAATCCCCATATCTCTCCCTAATCCCACTCTCTCTCTCTCTCCTACTCCTAGCAATTTAACCCTCCCTACTCTCTCTTTATCTCTCTCTCTAATCCTTACTAACCCTCTCTCTCTCTCTCTCTTTGAAAAATCTCCACCTATCCCCAACCCCCACCGCTATCCCTCTCCCTCTTCCCTCTAACGTTCCCTATCTCTCTACCCCTAACCCCCTTCTCTCTCCTTAACCCTCACTAATCACATTTCTCTCTCTCTCTCTAATCCTTGCTAACCCCCTCTCTCATTCTCTCTCTCTCCCCTACTCCACATACCCCCATCCCTCTCTCTCTCTCCCCTAACCCCCCCTCTCTCTACCGCTAACCCCCATCTCTCTCCCTAAACCCCCCCTCGATCTCTTACTCCTAGCACTAACCTCACCCAACTCTCTCTCTCTCTCTCTCTCTCTCTCACACATCCTTAATAACTTGGTTTCTCACTCTGTCCCTTTCTCCCCTACTCCACCTACCCCAACCCCCATCCCTCTCCCTCTCCCCCTCCCCCAACCCCCTAACATTCCTTCTCTCTCTACCCCTAATCCCCCTTCTAACTCCTACCACTAACCAGCCCCCCCCCCCTCTCTCTCTCTCTCTCCCCCTCTCTCTCTCACATAATCCCCCTCCCCTATCAATAACCTCTCTCCATCTCAATCGATATATACCTCCTTTCTCACTAATTACCCTCATCCTCCCCAAACCCGCAATGACCCCAATCTCTATATCTCTCTCTCATACTCCCTTCTTTGATGATTTCATCTCATCCCTTTCCCTTTTCCTGAACGAGACCTTGTTTAGCTTCCACAATCCAAAAAGATCATTAATTTATTGAATAATGAAAAAAAAATTAACAAATAATATTTTAATTATTACTATTGTAAAAATAAAAAAAACCATTTACAATATAATAACATTTTTTTCTTATTTAAAATAAACTTTTTAAATTAAAATTGAAACGTTTCCATCAAAACAAATCATTAAAAACCCAGCTAAACATAAACAAAATCAATGAGAAATGTAATGTTTTTCAAAACAAATCATTAAAAACCCATCTAAACATAAAAAAATCATTTCAGTAACCTTTAAAGCTTGACAAATAATTATTAACCTTCACAAGATGAAGATAAAAAGTTTAAAGAATAAATAGTGCATCTCTTAACTCCATAAGGATTTATAATTTATAATTTGAAAATAAAACAGTTTCCTTCTTGTGGGAAAATGACATAACAAGCTGAAATTAGATTGAAAGGTGTGGGAAAACTACAACACCCTGAAATAGGTATGCAAACAATGACATAACCTGATTGGTATCCCGTGAGAAAATGATAAAGGGAAACATTTTGAAGCTTATATTGCAATTTCAGATCAAGTTTTCAGAATATTTATTAGCGAATAACTAGGAAGAACATACCTCATTTTCATAACGAATAACCAAAGAGAACAAAGCTCATTTGATAATGAATAATGAATAGCTAGAAATAACAGCAGAGTCCGGGTGTGGGTCATTTGACTCGAATTCGAACGGTATAAGGGTTTAGAATTAGAGGGCTTCAGGAATGGGCATTGAAGCACATAGCGGGTTAGAATTAAAGGGCTGTGGATAGCATTTAGGAATCGACATTGAATCAATTTATAAAGAAGTTGTATATTCAACTTTTAAAATTAAATAAATTGAAAGAAATAACAAATTCGTCCAGATATAATAAATTAACCTATTATAATAACAAATTTTCATTGCATATATAACAAAATTCATCACAGATATTGTATATAGTAACAAAAATTCCTTGCACATATAACAAAATTCCAAAATTCATCACAGATATTGTAGCAGCAAATTTTCAAAATTAATTTTCTTCCACTATTTTTTTCATATGCAAAAGGCATTGTTAATCTTCGTATCAGAAAGTAACATAAACAAAAATAAGGGTATCTTTGATAACTGAAAATTTTCATTAAAAACAAACTATTCATTAACATAACATGAGAAAAGTAACCTGAATAAGGAATACCTGTAAAGAAAAGTTGTCAAAGAAGTTCTTTCTATTGGCCTGGGCGCCGTGCATCCATTGAAAGAAGCATCGAGCTTTTTGAAGATCTTTTCCTCCTAATTCTATTTCCCTTTCAGAAATATTATAACCAGAGTGAATAATCTCGAGGCTTCTGTTCTAATCTGTTATTACAAAGCTTTACAAAAAACACACACATGATCATAGCATCATTATGATCATGATGCTTTACACTGCATCATGAACACACAAAATTCAGAGAAGAGATGAACACACAAAACTGAGAGAAGAGATGATTCTGGATAGTCGATTTTAGACATTCTCTGGTTGTCGTCACCAAGCAATTCAATGTCCCTGACCAGTCTCTCAGCCTTCTCTAACGTGCTTGGCTTCGGTTCCTGATTTGAACAAGGCCGCCTTGTCCATTTGACTTCCAAAACGTTTTTGTTGTTTGGTTGTATTTCAGCTCCTACAAATAGCGTGAAAGGGCCATAGGTAACGCAAGAAAAAGTAAAAGCTGCAAAGCTACAAAGCGGACAAGGTTAATCATGGAATATCCAGGCCCAGGCAAATATAATTATGGAATATCATAGCCACATAGCCACCAAATGCTATACACTGCATCATAAACCCACGCAATTTAGAGAAGAGATGATGTCCACGCAGATAGAGGAAAAGGAAACAAACTTTATATAGCAGTGGAATGGCAGTTTAGGTAGCAACGGCTACAATTTTGAATAGCTTTTTGGGAGCTATATTAGATTTGCTAAACTAACCGTTAATGTCAGAGACAGTTGTTTTTCGTCATGGTTAATGTCAAGTTGTTTTTTCGTGATGGTTAATGTCCAAGATAGGCTTTTTTTTTTCGTGATGGCATGTCAGACTATATTCTTTCAAGACGTGGTAGACATATTTATTCTCTTTTATCACGAGCAGATGGCACCAGGGATCAAATTTGAAGGGAAGGGTCCTATTTCACTTTGAAGGGCTATGCTATATTAAACCCTTCAATTTTTACATGTAAAAATAGATCATTTTTTTCATTTGAAAAAGTAATACATCGAAATTTTAGTTATATTAAAAGCAATTTGCAATGAAATAGAATTTCACCATAAAATATTAATAAACGGTATGTTATGCTAGTTTATATTTATCAAAGATTAAACTTGTGAGGTGTCTTGGCTCATTTTTCATTTGTTGTTGTTACTAAAGATGACATATTCGTTCATGGTTTATTCTCATTTCTACCTTGTGTTAAGATGAATCTATACAACTTAAGATATTTATTCTACAAGTCTCTATTTTGATGTCACTTAGGTATGTGGAGTTGAATATAGTTTACTCTTCATGTTTAGTAGAGAAATTCATGATTTCTAACTTTTCGGTATAGTCGTGATGCAAATAAAATTGTGGCCATCTAAGCTGTTTTTCTTATCTGAGAGCGCTCCTCCCGAAAGTGGCCATCTAAGTTGTTTTTTCTTATCAGAGAGTGCTCCTCCCCAATTTGTGTGTTTGAAAAGTAGAAAAATGTTTAGTTTTCCTCGAGTAATAACAAAGTTCAAAAGGTGTTTAAGTTAACATTTTAAAGAAAAATACATATTTTTAAGTTTTAAATCCATTGTAATTGTACAATTAAATAATAAAAAAATAGTAATCTCACTATTCTCAACGTGCCACTTGTTTTCTTGTTTAAATATGGTCTTCATTACTAATTGTGGAAAAATAAATATTTATATGTATTAAATCCGTAATAAAAAATTAGTAACCTTACTATACTCAATGTGCCACTAGTTTTCTTGTTTATTGAAAGAATTGTTTTAAACAATTTCTTCATTTATACCACTCTATATAAAAAAGTTATAGTAGCATTATACGAATACTACTCTATTTTTTTAAATAGAAACATTCTTTCTTTTTGTTTTTTTAAATAGAAACATTTTACTTTTTATTGCAATGGTGTAGATAAAAAATCTTATTAAAAGAATGAAATCTCATAAAAAGAATGAAAAATATTATATAGTATAATAAATTTCCTTACTCTTCAAATGAAAAAATAGAGAATAATCTTTATTTCAAATTTGACAAGTGATTTTTTAGTTTAAATATTATTTACATGGTAAAAAAAAATCATCCTTCTATGACGTTAGAAGGCTCTTGATAGGCAATCCCAACTTCAAATTCAAATTTTATCCATAGATGGCACACAGTGGAAAGGACCAGATAAATTTAATATTCTGAGTTATTGTATGGAAGATAAGTGTGCATATGCGTCTTCAAGATAAATGTAAACAAAAAATGATTTTGCTTGTATTCTTATTTGACTTGGTTTCATGCGGATTAACATGTCTCCGGTTAAAATGGAAGCAATCATTTAATATTTTCATTTTAACTTAGCTTTTAACTACTTGGTCACGTTTTCGACTATTTTGGACTAGTCATCAAATATGTCTATTATGTCTATTATAGAGTTTTTTTAGTGTTTCTAAACTTGCATAATGATTCAAACAACCTTGCCAAACTTTTATATAGCATAGAAAATTAAAAAAATTAAAATTAAAAAATTAAAAAAGTTTTATGATTGTATTTGGGATATTAAACTTAATTAAATCATGCGTTACTGTCTAACTTTTATATGACATAGAAAAGTAAAAATATTTAAAAAAAATTTATGAGTGTATTTTGGGTATCAAACTTATTTGAACATCAAACTTTTTTGCAACATATAAAACTAAAAAAATTTAAAATGATATTAAATTTTAAGTATTTGCTCTTGGTACTTTTGGATGCTGTGGGTACGTGGGTATATCTTAGGAGCTAATACACTCAATTAAGCAAAGGAAGCTGAAGGCCTTATTGGTTAAAATGGATTTGGAGAAAGCGTATGATAGAGTGAACTGTGTGTATTTTCATCTGATTTTGATTCAAATTGGGGTGCCTCCTTTGGTCCTAAATTGGATCATGGCTTGTGTTACTACAACAAGATTTTATGTGCTGATTAATGGGGTTCCTTCTAGTTTTTTTAGAAGTTCCAGAGGCATTAGGAAAGGTTGTCCTTTGTCACAACTTTTATTCCTTCTGGTCATCGAAGGTCTAAGTAGATCTATCATTAAAGCTAAATCAGATGGCTTAATTGATGGTATCAAGAAGGGGACGAATCTTTTCATTTCACATATTATGTTTGTTGATGACGTCCTGTTGGCAGGTTTGGACTCCTTTGAGGAATGGAAGGACTACAAACAAACTATATTGGATTTTTGCAGTGCGTCAGGGATGGTGGTAAGTGTAAAAAAGTCTAGTTTTTACCATCTCAGATCAGAGGATCACAAGCTTCAGATGTTAAAAGATATTCTCCCTTATAATTTTTGTCTGCTGGAGAAAGGTGTGAAATATCTAGGGTTCTTTTTAAAGCCTAATGCTTACAAGATTAAAGATTGGGATTGGCTTCTGAACAAAGTGAATAATAGAATTAACTAGTGGTCTTTTCGTCTTCTATCTATTACCTGGGTAGATTGACTTTGATCAAAGTTGTGCTGACTGGGATACCTGTTTATTGGATGTCACTCTTTAGAGTCCCTTGTTCTATCATCAATAGGATGAGAAGATTTTTTTTAATTTCCTTTGGAATGGTGCAAAGCATTTTGGGGGTTTGGTTTTGACTAGCCGGGAGAGATTGTTTATTCCTGAAGATTGTGGTGGATGGGGTATTAAGAATCTCAACTCTTTTAATTGTGATTTGAGACTCACATCTTTCTGGCGGGGACTGTTTGGATCCACATTGTGGTCTAGAGTTCTTGATGTCAAATACATTAAAGGCAATAATCTTGATTGGATCAGAGATTGAATAAAACGAAACTGTTTTGAGGTGTGTCGGAGGTTTGGAGGGTTTCCTAAAAGCTTATAATTGGATGGAAAAGGATCTCGCATGGAGGGTCAGCGATGGTTCATATATCTTTGTGGGGATAGATCCAATTCTGGGAATGGATGAAAACTTTTCATTGTCATTAGACATAATTGAGAACCTCAAGCTATGGGGTTTTCACTCTTTAAACCATATCATAGAATATCAGAGGCATTCTGAACCCGAGTTATACTGGATTAATGCAAGTGATATGCGTCTTGTGGGAAAATCTGCTATGGAGTGGAATATGTATGTGCACTGTCAAAAAAATCAGAGGTGTTGCGATCTAAATTCATACTGGTTAAGAGCATTTGACATGGGTTTTTCGGGCCGTATTGCTCTGGAGTGGGATAGGCATATTCACAGCCTTAATGCTGTCGATTTTCGCCTCTCTCATGGTAAGGATACTCTCTTCTGGACGGGTAATACATCTGTGGGAACAATTACTGCCAAATCGGCTTATAATGCCATTATCAAATATAAGGGTGTTTTTCCTGAACATTGGTGGTACAGGAAACTTTGGAGATGGCGTTTTCCCGTTAAACTCAAATGTTTCATGTGGCCAGCTCTGTCGGATTGCCTTAAAACATGGGATAAGTTTTTGGTCAGAGGTTGGATTGGCCTGAGTATATGTTTTCTCTGTCGGGCAGGACCAGAATCCATTTTTCATTTATTTGTGGAGTGTGCATTTGCTAGGTGTATTTGGAGCAGGATCCTCCTGGAATTAAAGACTGATGTATTTTGGATTGGGGCTCAATTTGAAAAAGGATTCCAGGAGTGGAACTGGAACTGTAAAAAGTTTCCGGAGCTACCTGCTATAATTTCTTGGGCTATTTAGAAGGCCCGTAACCTTGTTATATTTGAAGACTTGGCTCCAAATGTTTACAAAACTTGTATGATGGTTCTTAAGTTGCTAAAAGAAAATTGTGTTGAGAATACCACTCAGAAGTCTCAACGTGAGTGTTGTTTTCAGCTTCAAATAAAGAAGATGGTTGCTTTTTTTGATGGTGCTTCAAAGGATGGTCTATGTGCAGTAGGTACTATTATTTATATCAATGATTCTCATACTTTCACTCTTAGATTAAATTGCAGTCAGGGGACAAATATGAAGGATGAACTTTTCGCTCTTTGGTGCACATTAAAAGTGGTCAACATCTTTGGCATTGATGATTTACAGGTTTTTGACGACTCTAGGGTAACCATAAAATGGGCATGTGAATAGTATTCATTGCAGGTGGCTAATCTTAATCCCTAGTGTGACCAGATCAAATCGTTGATAAGAAAGTTCACAAATATCACTTTTGAACATGTTTACCGTCAGCATAACTCGGAGGATGATAACTTATCTAAATTGGCATTGGATGGAGATGAAGGTTTCATTTTGTTGGAAGAATTTCAGAAGGGCTGAAGAGTTGTGGCTGGCTCAGTTAATATCTTTGAGATCTAGTATTTTGTCACAACTACATCTGACAATTTTAGGTTATGATATATTCCATAACTTTCTTTGCTCTTTCTGGACAAGTTTTTTTGTTTTATTTTGATGTATTCCTTGATCATTCTCGATGAGACTCACTTCATGTACTATTTGATTCAGCTATGAATATCAATTGCATGAATTTTTTTCTACTAAAAAGAAGTACATTAAAAAAACTCAATGTTATTTTTTTTTATTCATTAACATATTAAAAAACAAAATAACATTATAATTATATTCTAACTTTAATCACATATTTTCACTTGTCACTAAGGTTTATACATTCTAATCAATTTTTTTTATAATAAATTTAGTTTATTATAATAATTTGTATTTTATATTTTTATATATAAAATATGTATAATAGTGCATAAACATTTTAAAAATTATTTTATTAATAATACGGAATTAAGATTATGGTATATTATTGAAATAAAATAAATAGTTAAAAATATGTTATTACATATTATGTTTTAAATTTTATTGATTTTGTCTATGTTTTTTAAATTTAAGTAATTAACTTAGTTTTATTTTGTATAAAAGCAGCATCAAGGTGTGACCCAAATTGAGCAAAGGCGGCCACTTCACGGTAATGTGTCAATTTTAGTTTTATCATAATTTTGTTGAATTTCATTTATTTTTAATTATTAGGCCGAGAGGCCCTTTCTAAAATCCAATGTGGCTAAGATGTGTCATGTTGTCACATGTCTACTCCAAATTTAAATTGGCTAGATTGTAAAATAAATTTATATAATATACCTTGAATTTCAATTTTAATTTCCATTCACGCATCCTCGCACGTGGAATAATATATTGGATTATGTATTTTTAAATTAATAATAGAACAATAATTAAGATATTAGTTTTGTGATAATAGCAAATTAACCAATAATTGGGAAAATTGAAAGCATTTTACTTCGCAATTAATTAATGAATGCAACTTTTGTGTATTTGTAGGATTTATATGTTATAGTTTACGATATTAAATAGTTGGCACTTTGATGATTAAATTTGGGTAAATAACTATTTTACTTCATAACCAATGAATGAATGCAATTTTTGCCTATTTGTAGGATTGATGTGTTATAGTTTATAACATGTAATAGTTGGCACTTTAACCATTAAATTTGGGTAAATAACTATTTTACTTCATAATCAATTAATTAATGAAATGTTTTCTTTTTTGTAGTATTTATGTGTTCGCATTTACAACATGATTCCAAATTGGAATAGTTGGTGGTTAGATATTAGTTTTGGGTGTAACCCTATTTTATTTCATAATTAATTCATTAATGCAACTTTGGCCTATTTGTAAGATATCTAAATTGGAATAGTTGGTGCTTGAATGATTATAACCTAAAATATATTAGATTAAATGCATTTTTAAGTTGATAATATAACAATGAGTTCAATATTAGTTTTATAATAATTGCAAATCAATAAACCAGAATAAATCCATATTAACGCTCTATCAAGCACCAAAACTAAGGATCAAATCTCTTGAGATGCAAACTCCTTTATAAAGCCCTAAACTTCCTCAAGAAATTTGATCCCTATGAACCCTTGATAGAGCTAAAATTAAAATAAATCTATACTAATATTTATTTATTTTAAGTGACATATTTATTTTAGTTTTACAAATTTTTTTTCAAAACAAAATTTTTATTTATAAAAATCAATTCTATAAGAAATTTTTTAAATACTTATAGTTATGGCCAACCTTTAATAGTACAAACACATTTCAAAATATACAAAATGCATTTTAAAATAATTTTCAATTTTATTGACTTAAATGCTAACATGGTATCATTCTTTATATCAGGATTCGTTCCATTCAACTTTTACATTATAATACATTTTGTATAAAAATGTATTATTATTTTGAAGGTATTTAGTGTGAATTTTTTTATTTGTTTTACATGTATTAATTGAATTTAGCTAAAGTTGTAACTTAATTTATTAAGATAAATTTTTTAATAAAGACTATTAACTTCAATAGAATTATTGAAATCAAAACTTGAATCATTCCTTTAACCAGAAAAATAATAGTGCTTCGTACATCAACTATACTAATCATGTTAATCTATACATTCCAAAAAAATGTAAAAGAACATCGCGTTACCGAAATCAATTTTACATCAATACTTTTTAAATAAAATATTTGAAAAATGTATTTTTGAAATGAAAATTTAATTATGTGTGTGTGAGAATTACACTAGTAGATGGGAAATCAATTATAAGAGATTTTTTAAAAATATTTATTCAAATCGAGTCATTGCCAACCTTTAAGAATACAAACACGTTTAAAAATATACAAATACATCTTAAAATTTTATTTGATTTTATTAACTAAAAATAAACTATATTGATCTTCGAAATGTGATAATTATCCTTCAATTGTTGACATGGTATCATTATGCATGTGTCATGATTGGTTCCATTCAACTTTTAGATTATATAACAGTTTATATAAAAAAAGTAGTAATTATTTCGAAGGTATTCATTTTCAATTTTTCAATTTTCTTTATATGTTTAAAAAAAAAATGTAAAAGATTGCGTCTAGAGGGATCAAATCTCCCGAGGTGCAAACCTCTCCTCGAAAAGCTCCTTGAGTGCAATACCTCTAGTACAATACCTTGAGTGCAATACCTTGAGTCCCAAAGGGGAGTCTGTAGTGACTTCCAAGAGGATATACAAGATCAAGCATGCTGCAGGTGGTAGCATAGAGACTTTTGCTCCTGTAACTAGATACACTTACATTAGATCAGTACTTGCTCTGGCTGCAGTGATGAAGTGGAAGATACACCAGATGGATTTCAAGACAGCCTTCTTGAATGGTGTAGTTGAAGAAGAAGTGTATGTGGAGAAGCCACTTGGTTCTGAGACACATGATAGGGAGTCATATATGTGCAGAACTTTGTATGGTAGGATAGACAGCTTTCTATCCAGTTTGGGCTTTACCAAGAATAAAGTGGACTCCAACCTTTACTACAAGGTTGAGGAAGGAAATCCAGTGATACTACTATGTGGATGACTTGTTTGTAACAGGTGAGGATAGATTGATTACCAACATGCATCGGAAGCTTGCTGCCGAGTTTGAGTTGAAGAACTTGGGGATGATGCACTATTTTTTTTTGGCATGGAGGTGTGGCAGACTACAGATGGAATCTTCCTTGGACAAGGGAAGTATGCAGTAGAGATCCTAAAGAGGTTCGTGATGATGGACTGCAAGGTTATGGCCACACCTATGGCATCAAACCTGACACTTCTGTGCGATGCTTGATCTGATCCAATTGATGTCACGATGTATCATCAGATGATTAGGTCCTCTATGTACCTAACGAACATGAGACCAGATATTTGCCTTGCGGTGAACACATTGAGCCAGTTCCTAACGGATCCGAGAGAGGTTCACCTGGTTGCTGTAAAGCATATTCTGAGGTATTTGAAGGGTACGGTTGATTATGGGCTCAAGTATGATGTGAATCAAAAGTTTAACTTACAGGGTTATGTTGATTCAGATTGGGTAGGCAGTGCTGCAGATAGAAAGAGCACATCTGGGTGATGCTTCAGTATGGGATAAGGTGTGATCTCTTGGTTTAGCAGGAGGGAGTCCTGCGTAGCACTGAGTATAGCTGAAGTAGAGTATGTTGTGATGGATGAGCAGATTGCAGATGTGTTGACGAATCCACTAGCTAGAGTGAAGTTCAAGTACTTCAGAGAGAGGCTTGGTGTTCTTCAGATCAACGACACTTCGAAGAAGAAGTGATGAAGACATTTGCTGAAGCCATTCCAAGCATGCTAGAAGGAGGATCCTTCACATGGATGTGGATGTAAGCGTTGGATGATGAGCATCAGGATGATGTTCTAGTTTATGCTCTGTATGATCAGTTGGATCATTTACATTTATGTATGTATGCATCATGTTGGATGCTTGGATCATGTATCTGTATATGTATCAAGTATGATCAAGTAGATCATGTATGCTGATGGATACATTGTGTGGATCATGTATCTATGTATGTATCAGGTAGATACATTATATATGATGATATGTATCAGGTAGATACTTGGTATGCATCAGGTGGATGCATTGTATGATCAGGATGATCATGGATGACGAGCTTCTCCAGATGACATGCATCAAGATGATGCAGTGATGATGATCAGGATGATCATGTGCACATCAAAATGATGTATGGTGAGTATCAGGATGATACTTTGTGGCCGTGGATCAGGTTGTGCAAATGAGCATGTCAGGGAGATCCTATAGGTCGGATTTGTGTACCCGTAACATCTTGGGACGCTCTTTCGAGACATTGCTCTAGGAGGACATGTAATTTGTGCCCTAGGAGATCTTTAGGTCAGAGTTGTGTACCTGTAACATCCTGAGATTCTCTTGCGAGGTTTTGTCCTATGGCATGTAATTTGCTCCTGACAGATATGGACAGGATGAAAAAGGCCTCAGATGCTTCAGCCGGGTTTTTCCATGACCACATGTAATTTTCTCCTGGGAGATCTGGACAAGATGAAAAAGGCCTCAGATGCTTTAGCCAGGTTTTGTGGTGGACCACATGTAATGTGGTCCTAGGAGATTCGACAGGTAGAGTTGTGTGCTCGTAACAGCCTGGGATGCTTTAGCCAGGTTTTGTGGTGAGATCACATGTAATGTGCTCCTGGGAGATCCGACAGGTAGAGCTGTGTGCTCGTAACAGCCTGGGATGCTTCAACTAGGTTTTGTGATGGGTCACATGTAATGTGCTCCTGGGAGATCTGACAGGTAGAGCTGTGTGCTCGTAATAGCCTGGGATGCTGTAGCCAGGTTTTGTGACGCACGTAATAAGTCTTGAGGATTTCATAGTATGGCCAGTGATGATGAAGACCTGCAGGTGGTGGGCCTACATCCAGTATGAAAAAGGACTAGCTATGTAGAACTTCCTATGATGAGTAGATTCAGATATTGATTGAGATAGCAGCAGCAGTGACGATGATGATGACTCGATGACGATTATCCAATGACGATGATCCAGAGAAGAAAATTTGTGCTAGAAGACCTGTGTCGAGAAATACCTTCCTAGTTAAGAGGGAGTGTTGATGTATATGTAACTTCGGAATGTATTTCACATATATGTATATTGTATTCGTATAGAGATGTTATTATTCCTCTATACGGAAGTGTCGTCATTTATATTGTAAGTGTCATAACTTATACTTGATGGGTTAGTAGACCACCTTGTTGGGGTCGGCCTTGTATAAGTCATGTGGGTTAAAGGGTTATTAGACCACCCTAGTGGGGGTCGGCCCAGTCAGCATTATGTTAAGTGGTTAAGTTGAGGCCGACCTAGTTGAGTAAAGGTCAAGTCAAGTTAGTGTATAAATAGAGAGTGTGTCTCTCTCATTTTACACATTCTATTCTCTCTCACACTCTCGAGAGAGTGGCACACTTGTGGAGGAGGAGAAGCTACTGCTAGGACATCTCTATCTCTTATGCTTGGGTTGTATCATTGCTCTATCTATCTCTGAGCAAGTTATTGGGGTTTTTCACCTTTATGGTTTTCCCCAAGTAAACTCTGTGTCTCTTATGTGCTTACATTATTGTATCCATGATTGATATGCTGTAGATTTGCTATACATATTGTTCTATCAGTTAAGATCCTAGATCATATTGAAGTAAATTCTGAAAATTTAACAATGTACATACTTGATGGCTTGCTCGCAGTGATGATGAAGACCTACATCGAAGCTAGGCCTACATCCAGCATGAAAGAGGGCTGGCTCTATAGAAATTCCTATGATGAGTAGATTGGAGATTGATGATCGAGATAGCAGTAGTAGTGACGATGATGATCCAGCTTTGTTGATCGTCCAGTGACGAAGACATGTGTTGATGAACTGTGTCAAGAGAATACCTTCCTAGATAAGAGGGAGTGTGTATGTATTTGTAACTTCGGAAGATATTCACTTGTATATTATATATTGTATTTGTATTTTATTATTGTACCTCCGACGGAGATGTTTATTCCTCCGATCGGAGAAGTCATTATTGTACTTGGGTCATGTAAATTCATTGAGTTCAATCCCCCCATGTATGTCAGGACATTAGACCCCAGAGTTAAGTTATTAATGGGTTAGTAGACTCTCCTAGAGAAGTCGGCCCAGTCAGTTACACTTAGGGGCTAACTTGTTTGGGGTTAAGGCTAAGTGGAAAGTAAAGTATAAATAGAGAGGGTGCTCCTCTCTATTTGATCATTCACACACTCACTCACTTCACATTAGTAAGAGAGATGAGGATTTCGTACAAGTGGAGGAGGAGGAAGCTACTAGAGATCATCTCTTTGTTTTGGGGTTTTGTATTATTGCTCATTCTATCTCTGAGGAAGTTGCAGAGTTTTCTCTTTTATGGTTTCCCCGATGAAATGCTTTGTTTCTATTATATCTTCTATTTATGTTGTGCTTGTTATTCTCTTAGTAAGATCCTAGATCATATTGAATTAAACGATGAAAAACTAACACACTCATCTAGATCCATCTTCCTCTCGATATGGTTGGCTTCCCAAGTCCTATAAGAGAGAGGCCATCTACGAGCTAAAGGGAGGACATATTGAGGCACCAAAACTATGATCTTAGAAGTTCTGCAGAGATAGCTTGAGGAAGGAAGCTTTGGAGCTGAAGGATTGCTTGGTCATCAAGATATCATTTTGTAAGTTTCTCATGGTTTCCATCTAATGAAACTTGTCTTATTTCTCCATTTTGTGTATTGTGTTTCAGCCATGACCATGAAGTGTATCTGATTTGATTTAGATCTAACCTAGTATACGATATATTTGGATATTGGTTTCATTTATTGCTTGTTCAGTCTAAACAGGTTCTGCTTGTGGAATTCAAGACAGGAGCTGGAAGATAAACAAATGTCTGGTTTGAAAGTGAGTTGTACAAAATCTTTCTCTTCAAATTCATTCAAAATCGTATTCATTGATTAGATTTAGAGATTTAAGGTAGTATTTTTTTATAGTTGTCTTAGGTTAAGCTTAGCTAATCATAGTTTAGTCTAAGGACAAGTCTAACTATCTGTAGGACAGATTTGTCGCAACACTCTGACATGCTATCATGACAAAAAAGCATTTAGAAAATATAAGAGCAGTCATCATACGGAAATTACACACAAAAACTATTTTTTATTTCATACAATACACTCTAGATAATTTCAAATCTAGAGGAAGAAGTTGAGAGAATATTTCAACAAAATTCAACCAAATACTAAACCTAGCACACCATATTAATGGAAGCATTATCTCTAACACCCCCCTTTAATGCTTACATGAAAAAACTTACAAACAAATCACAAATTATACTATTGATTTCTTGTCTGATTTGGTCTTCATCAACAGTTGTAGCCTCTCTGAAATATTATGGCTTACCCTCTTTCTCCTCCACAAATTCAAGAAACTTCGAGCTTCCCACTTGACTCATTTAAACTGCAACCGCTTCTAACCAACAATAAAGTAATTGTAGTGATTAACAATATTGAATACTTTACTCTGCCAAAGTACATAGCTCACTGAGTTTGGAAAAGAAGTAGCCAAGTAACTGGATTGATCTATGGAGGTGCTTTCATCTTTTGAACACATAGCTTGTTGAATCCAACAGTGATCTAGGAGAGCACTCTAGATATTAAACATATCCAGAAGTGAATCATACAAGTGACCTTTTACAAACTTACAAACACATAAATATCTTATCATAATCTGAACATTGTCTTCTAACTGCACACCAAATAAAAGAAAATTACAACCTTTCACACATTCACTACAAAATTTGAGCCCAAAATCCGACGACATTCGACAAAACGGCCTATGTCGTCGGATTTCACCTTCAAAATTACAAAATTTGATGACATTGTTTTAAATTGATAGAAGGGTCAGTCGGATATCTTACGTCCATTGGATATCCAACATTCTCCGACGAACAGTGACCAGTGTCGTCGGATAACCGACCTAATATTAAGCCCAAATATGTTGTATTTCCGACCATATATTATGGCCCTGGATGTCGGATATCCGACATCATATGATCCCCAAGAATGTTGGATCTCTAACAGTATATCATGCCCTATAATGTCGGATATCCGACATCTAATCTCCAACGATAACTAAATTACATTACATTCGATATGGATCCTACTATATGGAGTTTCTTGCCAGTTGAGTTGCTTGAATTGATATTTATGTGGCTTCTTCTCTCGGCTTTGTTTTGGTTTCAAACTTTTTCAAAGATGTGGAATCTAATTATATGCAACAATCATCTTATTCAAACATGCCACATGAAATGCAAAGAAGAAATTGGTTTATTTATTGATGAATGCAATCCATATCGAAATCGTTCTATATGTTCATACATTAATAACAAAAGTGTGCTATCGCATATTTCTATCCCTTTCCTATACCCAATGTATATCGTTGAACATTCCTGTGGTTGCTTTATTTTGTTATCCCTCCCTGCTCCAAATCCATCATGTCAACATTATTATGTGTTGAACCATTTTATCAAAGTATGCACATTCATAGATTGTATTGAAACATGGTATTATGGTTTGTTCACCATCTTGAGTAATATTAGTGAACACAAATATGATTAGATACACCTCAAACATGCTTTTGATGGAAATGTGTCAAGATATAGTGTTGGTAGCAGTATTAATACGACATGGAAAGATATAGACTTCTATGATGCAGAACCCGCAACTCTTGGGGATTTGGTCTTCTATAAGGGAAAAATATATTGGTTACATGTTGAGATGTTCTCTGGTGGATACGCAAGAATCAAGCACAAGTTATTTTCTCTTGATATTGAGAATAACAAATGGACTATCCATTTTGTACATCGTGAATTTAGTAGAGGATCTATGTCCCTAGCACTTCATGAAAATCGATTGTTATGGATTGTACATAACCGTTACACAGTTGTTTGGTCTGCTAATATCATACCAAATTTTGAACCTCTTCAGAAATGGATATTGGGAAGATGGTAGCGGAATGATTTGGAATCTTGTGAAATACCTCGCATCAGATATTAACAAAAAGTGCATTGGATATCTTCCTTTTCGTGCAATTGGAAACATGATACTTATAGCATGATATTCACTGCACTTGTTGTTAATATCTAATGTGAGGTATTTCACAAGTGTCCAACTCATTCCGCTACCATATTTCCAATATCTATTTCTGCGTTTTGGAGGGAACTTAAGACGTTCAAAATATGGTATGATATCAGTAGAAAAAACAACTGTGTAATAGTTATGTACAATCCATAACAATCGATTTTCATGAAGTGTTAGGCACATAGATCCACTACTAAATTCACGATGTAGAAAATGGATAGTCCATTTGTTATTCTCGATATCAAGATAAAATAACTTGTGCTTGATTCTTGGATATCCACCATAGAACAACTCAGCACGTAACCAATATATTTTTCCCTTATAGAAGACCACATCCCCAGGAGTTACGGGTTCTGCATCATAGAAGTCTATATCTTTCCATGTCATATTAATACTGCTACAAACACTATATCTTGACACATTTCCATCAAAAGCATGTTTGAGGTGTATCCAATCATATTTGCGTTCACTAATATTACTCAAGATGGTGAAGAAACCACAATTTCCTGTTTCAATACAACCTATGAATTTCCATACTTTGATAAAAGGGTTCAACACATAATAATGTTGACATGATGGATTTGGAGCAGGGAGAGATAACAAAATAAAGCAACCACAGGAACGCTCAACGGTATACATTGGGTATGGGAAAGGGATAGAAAGATGCGATAGCACACCTTTGTTATTAATGTATGAACATATAGAATGATTTCGATATGGATTGCATTCATCAATAAAGAAACCAATTTCTTCTTTGCATTTCATGTGGTGTGTTTGAATAAGATGATTGTTGCATATAATTAGATTCCACATCTTTGACAAAGTTTGAAATCGAAACAAAGCCGAGAGAGGAAGCCACATAAATATCAATTCAAGCAACTCAATTGGTAAGAAACTCCATATAGTAGGATCCATATCGAATGTACTATACATTGCAAAAAAACAACAAAAAAAGAAGAGTTAATAAGAGAAAAATATTTGTATATAGGAAACAAAAGAAAGTGTATTTAAGAAGCAAGTATGTAATAATATTTATAAAACTACCACATTTGTATATAGTATAGAGAACTTATCAACGCTATGCTCTGGAATACAAATGGTCCTTATCAACGCTAGGTGGTTAACAATTTTCTTGTGCTCTCAAGTAATTCTACTATAGGGTTTTAAAGGAGAGAGTGAGTGCGAACAGGAGAGGAATGACAACCCCATGTAGTATAGGTGGAATGGAGGCGTTACAAAGAATGGATGGAGGCCTTACATATAAAATCAAAATACAAGCATGGACGCGTTAGTATTTTTGTTCCATGATATTGGAAAAAAACAAGCATGGTTGCATTAAAATAAATAGCAGATGGTGGACATTTATAAAAGAAAGTAATCGAACCTATCTTGATAATGATTCTCCAACTTTATTATTATACAAAATCCATTCTGTATAGTAACGACACTTGATGACAGTTAACCGCCAATTGTCAGATACATTATCTACTCGATTCTCTCTGCCGAGGCACATGCTTATCCATAATTAATTAATTAATTTTTTAACCTAAGTTACTTCTTCTACGTTCCAACATTATTTGTGTTATACTCTCTCTTAACACAACATTAATTTTGATCCCTCCTATGCCATCTCAAATTTACTTAGCATGTATGTTCTTTGTGTTATAGGTAAAGGGAATAACAATGATAATGGGTTTAGATGAGATTGATAAGAAATTCAGTTTCAGACCCTTGATAAGGAAGATAATGTTTGTAACATTTGGAGGTTTGAATAATTTCGATATACCCAATCTTGTAGACAAATACATGATTAAGGTAATTGATCCCTTGCCATCTTTAGTCTTCAATTTATTCCATCTCTTCAAATGCAATTTAACATGAATTGAATAAAGCTACTATTCAAGATGGCACTGAATCGAAATTCCAAAGTCAAGAGTGTTCATTGAAGTGATATCATTTTGTAAAGAACTTTGAAAAGGTGCCAAGAAAATGATCATTTAAATCTTTTAATCAATGTTGTACCTTATCATATCATTTCAATTTTTTAGACAATTCTATACCAGAAGTGTGTCATAATTGTCCTCATGAAATGGCCCTATATTGTACCCTTCTATGGTCATCCTGCCATCTTAACGCTATAATTTTCTCTACATATGGCTCCATTTAACTGTGAAATTATGTCAAGAAATTATCAGACCGAATCCCACTTTTAAAATAAGAGTAGTCTTTGTTCTTAATTAAGTTCTATATATTGATTGTTTAGAAAGAAAGCACCATAAGCTTCATGACCTTTTAATACACCATAATAATCAATTTTCATCTTGTGTAGGGGAATATATTACTCCAAATATGTACCTTTGGAATCCATAATTAGAATATATATTTCTCTCTGTTAATAGTTGTCAATAAATTATATGTTGCTTTCTTTGTTAATAACTTTAGATTTCTTCTTGCCATGAGAAACTACAATAGGGGGTGGAGAGCAATAAGGATGTGTTTAACTATAAAAGTTCTCAAAATCTCCATTACTGCGTGTCAATACTATACAAATAGTTTTATATGAATGGAATTAGGTACTGGGCACGCATAATATGAACTGAATTAGGTAACATCAAGCCCATTCTAATCTCCTAGGTAAAATCAAGCCCATTATATGACTGGAATTAGGTAGCATCAAGAATATTTTGTCCTATCAAATAAAATTCTTTTTGGCACTCTGTATAAAATTCTATCAAATAGTCGACATTGCACTCTATATAAATTTTAAATTTACATAAAATGAATTTTAAATTCGCTGTAGGAAACCATTATGCTCATAACCATTTGGCATTTGCAAGAGACGTTATTTAATGGAAATGTTATTGGATTTACATGACACGTTAAAAGTAATATTTACTGCACTTATAGTAGACGTTACAAAGAATGGCAGGTTAGGCATTTCCGATTTTTTGTGGCAATGCACCTCTTTTGGAGTAACTCATGCTCTCAATCTGTTTGTAACCCAGAGCGCAATGTTTTAGTGGTTAGGTTTGTACTGGTTGATTCCAACAATGTGTCTTTGTGTGGCATCTTCCTTGTTGTTGTCGCGCGCTCAAATTTACCTTTGTTCCAGGTGTTTTGTAGTGCTTTGCATACCTTTGTATGCTTTTTTCAGCATGGGAATCTCTAACGCTGAGCAGAGTAGGCTGTAGACAGAGATCATCGTCACCTCGTAAGTACGAACCCTAAGGAAAAAACAGGCATTCTTTGAGGAAAGTATGAACCCTGAGGAAAGAAAAAGCGTTCTTCGAGGAATTGCTGACAGTTCTGTAGTCTTCGACGTCTCTGGGAGCATCCATCGATCTAGGATTTGATTGTCAAAATGGAAAATATAGGCTTGTAAATAAAATGGTGAAAGCTATTTGAGTTGGTACCATGCTACCTTCTAAATACAAATAATTTGATAAGGACATATAGTTTTATGTTTTTTAAGGACAAATACTGAATGGTTTGTTCTGATAAAAGTGAAGAACTAATATTATTCAGAAGAAGAATATTATAAAAACAATTTAGTATATTATAGATACTATTTGGAGAAGAGATCCACCAACTATTAAAGTTGATAAGATTGATTTCTGAACCATCTACAGTCCAAGGCTCCATCTGTGATCAATTTGTGGACAAGAAGATCTATTTGGGTGTGAAGAAATCCTAGGGCCACTACAGAACCGAAGCTGCTGCCACAGCGGATCGCAGGTTGGCCGAGGATGATCTGTTTGGGCATGAAGAAATACTAGAGCCTCTACGGAACTGGAGTTGTTTCCACAGCGGATCGCAGGTCTACCGAGGATGATCGAAAGAAGTTGCAAGCATGGGATGACCGATGGATTTCTCTTCCCCAAAAAACCGTAACCTAATTTCTCGTTAGCAAAATACTTTTGGGTAACTTGTGAGTCCACCCTAAATCCAGGTCATTGGATGATGTGCCCATCCTTAATCCGTCATTAAAAGGCTGTGATCGCCCTCTATATGCATTTGTTCATTGTAGTGCATATCGACGAATAAAGAGAAACTTTTAATCATTTAGTTTATTCCAATAATATACCATAATCTTAATTTATCATTATTAATAAAATATTTTTTAAATGTTTATACACTATATTATATACATTCTATATATAAAAATATAAAATACAAATTAACCGAAGGGATCCAACTTGAGGTGTAATTTTTTTATTTTAATTTTTTTTCACTTCAAGATAAAATTTACACCTCCACAAATTCAATACCTTGGGTGATTGATTAAGAGTAGACATGATATTTTTTTAATTACTTTTTGCACCGAGAGGAGTGAGGTGCTCTATAACCTAGTGTGGGTGAGATGTTGTCACTTAAAGTAACCTAACGTAAAAAAATTCATGGCGACTCCGGATCCCTCTAGGTGATTTGATAGATCTTTTTTAAGATGGACCTATGCTAGTTTTAAAAAAATTATTGGGTAAAATAGAGTTATGTTACTTTATGTTATGTGAAAACATCACCCCATTCATCGCAACTCTAGATGCAATAAACTAAATTTATAAATTAATATCAAATTTGATAAAAATCTGTGATTAAGGTTAGAACTTAGAATAAAATTAGAATGCTTAACTCTTTTTTAGCATCTTTACTTTCAATGAATTAAAAAAAAATCTAAGATTGAGTTTGTTAATGTATATATTATGCTCTTAAAATTTGATGACCTTTTAAAATAAATAAAAAATTCTATGTTATAAAAAAGTTTTATATTCAAGTAAGTTTGATATCCCACTAGAGTCATGGAAACCTTTTAATTTTTAATTTGATTTTCTATAATATATAAGAATTTGATAGGAAAACAGAATTTAGTTGACGTCCAAAATAATAGTTTTAATTGTTTAGAGATGACTTTGAATTTTAAGGATAAAAAGATCTAAGATGAAGCTTGTTTGTGGCTGAGAAATAGGGACAATTAACTTGTTTGTGGTTGTTTGAAACACTTGATGAGCACCAAAAGATGGATTTGATATCTTTCGCTCAAAAGCTATAACTACCAAATACACTATCAACTTTAGCAACTTTCACACTAGGTGGGTGATTTCTTAGTTACTTAGGGAAACGCATGTTGCAATAGATCTAGGTTGAACCCGATCTATTATGAAAGTTTAAAAACACTAAAAACCTCCATAATGGATAGATTTGATCATTAAGTCTCCAAGAAAATCAAAACCACGACCAAGCTAAGCTTTTCTATAATGAAAACCAGTGCATATAAATAATTGCTTCCATTTTAACGAAACCAGTGCATATAAATAATTGCTTCCATTTTAATGAGAGACATGTTAATTTGTTTCATTGAAATTTTGTATGTACAAAAAAAACATTTTTTTGGTTTACATTTAGAAGTGTTTTAGAATTCATAGTTGAAGACACATGTGCATGCATACCATAACTCGAAATCAAGCACATTTATCTGGTCCTTTCAACTTTGCCAAATTCTCATAATAAAAGAGAATAATTTTTTCTACGATGCCTCAAAGAATATACTTTGTGTTATACCTCAAAGTTACACTTCGATACTTTGTGTCGCATCTTCATGTCATGTGACCTAGAGATGCTTCCTCCTAATGCGTGTTATACCTTGTTGGTACCCTCCTTGGCCTCATTTGGAAGCCTAGAAAACAAATCCAACCTGCCTTAGTCGAATGACACCTCAATGGCCCAAATGTCACCCATTTGGACCTTGCCTTGCCCTAATTTTCGTGCCCTGTCAATAGCCTAGAGTGTAAAAATCCCTCATTTCCGTGCCTTGAATACCTGTTGGGGCACGAAAATCCCAACATTTCCGTGCTATGCTCAATTCATGGGGCGCGAAAATCTCAATAAAAACCCTTTGCCTTGGAAGTTGGATCTAACCTTCCGGGATATTTTCTTGGGATTGGAGGCTCTGATTCGATCCTAACCTATTTCCCTCATTTAGCCTGACTAATCCACTAAACACTCTATTGATGTATTTGTAACTTTGGAAGATATTTACGTGTATATTTTATATTGTATTTGTATTTTATTATTGTACCTCCGACGGAGATGTCTATTCCTCTGGTCGGAGAAGTCAATATTGTACTTGGGTCATGTAAATTCATTGAGGTCAATCCTCCCATGTATATTGGGGCATTCGATCCCAGAGTTAAGTTATTATTGAGTTATTAGACTCTCCTAGAGAAGTCGGCCCAGTCAGTTACACTTAGGGGCCTACTTGTTTGGGGTTAAGGCTAAATGGAAAGTAAAGTATAAATAGAGAGGGTTCTCCTCTCTATTTGATCATTCACACACTCACTCACTTCACATTAGTTAAAAGAGGAGGATTTCACACAAGTGGAGGAGGAGGAAGCTGTTGGATATCACCTATTTGTTTTGGGGTTTCGTATTATTGCTCATTCTATCTCTGAGGAAGTTGTGGGGTTTTCTCCTTTATGATTTCCCCAGTAAAATGCTTTGTGTCTCTTGCCTCTTGTGTTTATGTTGTGCTTGTTATTCTCTCAGTAAGATCCTAGATCATACTAAATTAAATGATGAAAAACTAACATGGTATCATAGCTAGCCTGAAGGAAGCCAATGCATGGCATTTGCGACACTTGTTTCACTTGCGACAATTAATTTGAAAGCTAGGACTTTGTATAGCAAAACCTAGTCGTCATGGAACCTTCGCTATAAATTAATTTTGGTGAGGTTTTAGGATCTGAAAATTGAACAGGCCGAAGATGAAATTTTCCTGTACCTTGTGTCTAAAATTCAACCTCAGATTCATTGTACTTTCTGAGTTATGAATCGCACAAGTTAGGGTTTCTACCTCTTCCAGAATGAAGCCCTAAACAGGTGACCTAGGTAAAAAGGTCACATCTGTGAAAATCCTCACAGCAGATATAAGAGATGATGTATACCTCACAAGAGTAATTATGATTAAGCAGGAAGATAGAAGAACAGTGGTCAATGCAGTGTAATGAGCAATATAATAATAATACAGTAGAACTCAGATAGAAGCAAAAACACTTCACACACACTATAATTAATTAATCACAATATGGATAAATAAATAGTACAATGCATGAGGATTCGAATGCCTAAGGTGGCAATTCGAATTAGCCTTCATGGAGTGATCAAAAGATCACTGGAGTGTCATCAGAGCACAACTAGTAGTCTATCTCATTATCGATGGAGTCATCAATGCATAAGTAACTGTCAACCGCCAGTCAAACTGAGTTTAACTGAGTGTGGTAGGTGTAACTGAATGTAACTGGCACATGCAGACACTAACTAAATGAAGGAGGCTTAGTGGAGGGCGCATGAGGAGCTAACTGGAGTCAGAACAGGTAGTCATGTCTCATCGGAGGTCAATCGGAGTGATAACAGCAGTGAGGGGTCAGTCTGGCCTCAAATCAAGGAAAGACTGGTGGCTAACTGAAGTAAACTGGACTTGTAGGTGAGAAAGGCACCCTTCTTGTGCAGTAGGTGAAAGGAGGCCGCATGACAGGCTAGGAGGGCTAAAACTGAGTGGAAGGAAGCTTCAGGGACTAGGTAACTGAGGGCTAGGTGCTGGGACTGATCACTGGAATGCATGCAAACCCTAAATGATGCATGCAAACCCTAAAAGTGCATGCATGACTGAAAATATAAATGATCAAAATACTGGTGGGACTAGGATGGAGTATAGGAATATCCTAACAATATCTTGGGCTAGGAATATCCAAATGGAATTTCGTAAAAGCTAACAGTTAGGGAACATACTGTAGTTTCACAGGTCCGATTTTTAGAGGCCGAAGGTGAAATAGTAACACATGGCAGTCCGTACAAGTTTGCTATACTGTTTCATCCCTTAAACAGGTCATGTTGGGAAACTGATCATATCTCTCTGATGGAGAATCCAATGAAACTCAAACCTGTGGGGTTGGAAAGATGACAGGTTAGGATACCATAGATCGAAGTTTCAGACACTGAAGATTCAAAATTTCAGAGATACACCAGAAACAAGACGACACATATGAAATGGCTCAACAGAGGAAATCAAAGAAGAGGGGGAATAAGTCTCACTTAGGGTTTTCAGTTTTTAGGTATGGCATGACCTGATACAATGTTGGAGACACCTGATGCAACATTGGAAACTTTGGAAATGGATTTTGAATCCATTCATCATAGATATTAATCCTCCATCAAAATGTTGTGGGATGGAGATTGAAAATTAGGGTTTCCAAGTAAGAAGAAACCCTAGCAAGGTTGGGAGACTCATAGGGAAGCAATGACAGAGGTTTAAATGGCAATGATATTCTATCATCCTAGCACCATGAACCTATATAAGATGTTTAAAAGTGATCTACCTTGGATGGTTAGGGTTTTACCCTTATAGAGAAGAGTTCAAGCAATCTCGACAGGTATGACTTGATGAGATACAGGTATGTTTTGAAATTTGTTTCATGATTAAGTTCATGATATGTTTGTCTTCATGTTATTGAGGTTAGTACAATCATGATTAATTTTTAAATTGTATTATCAACTTATTAAAGGTATGAATGCATGTGGATAATATAAGACATTCATTGATTAGGGTTATGACACTTATGATTGTACTAATGCACTTGTGGTGTTGTATGAGGATGATGTTGTCCACTAACATCAAAGGTACATCAAGAAAGACAAATCAAGTTCTAGATCAAGAATATATATGACCATGGTGACATGAAGACAAAGACTCATCCATAGTCATTGATCACATAGAAGTTCTACTTACGAGGTATATATAATTTGGTTCTACAATGCTTAACTTATGAGATATGTAGGTTACTAGCACAAGGTCTCTAAATCACTGAAGAGAACAAAGAAGACATTGTTTGGGTATGTTAGACATAGCTAGCAAACATGATAATCCAGGTATGTTTTCCTATATCGAGTTAAGATCCTACTTTGTGTTAGGATCTTATATAAGTATACTTTTGTATGATTGATAATGATTATTCATGAAGTTATAAGTTTGAGTAATCATGGGTTTATGCATATTGTGCTTCTTAGTTTGATTAATGATATGACAAACTAGAAGAGTCCTATCGAAAAATAAGAATATGCATGAGTAAAAGAAGTACTCCTTGAAACCTTGAATAACGCTTGTGATAAATTACCTGTGTATGAAATGATCATGGCCATACATATTTAACATTATTTAGAATCATAATGTTTTGATAGTATTGAGATTATACTAATGAATGTCTGATTATGTATGAGATCTTGAGGATGACACAATGATGAAACTAGTGCACAATTAAGCATGCATAGTGGCATAGGATGGATATAAGTTCAAAGACGGAAATTCCAGGAAGAAAAGATCAAGAGGAAGCACACTCCAGTAGCTCCTGCAAGGAAGTAAAGATAAAGAGGGAGCACACTCCAGTAGTTCATACAAGGAAGAAAAGATTGAGAGGGAGTCCACCCAACAAACAAACAAAGATAAGTATTTGAATTGTCATTTCTTGTATATCTGATTATTTAAATAATATTGTTCAATAGTGTATATACTTATATTCCTAGATTTAGGATGTGTATTATGCATATTAGGATATTCGCATTAATGAACAATATACTACTAATATGCATGTGATGGGTATGTGGCCTATGACACTGTACAACATTCCATTGCTACTTATCTAGTATGAAACCTTTTTGCTGACATGTTGGGAATAGTGCACACTCGTAACAATGTTCTGGTAGAGATGGAAGGCATCTAGAAAGTTACGGGATATGCATAAATGTTGTATTGAAGCATTGGCTAAGATAATTGCATGACTGTATGACATATGTCTTTATGTGTAAGAATTTTTTTCCGAAAACTATGAAATGTTTCTAATCGTGCAACTGAACATGAATTGTAGGAAAGATCGTATACCATCACCTACAATAGAGATTTGTTTTGAGGAATAAGCGACGAAGAATCAACATACTTTAGAAAACTACCTATTGAAGATATTGAAGAACCTAAAGTTCCCAGGATCAGAAATACAGTAAATGGAAGAAGCGATTCCAGAAAAATATGAAGATCATGAGATAGAAAATCCACAGGAACCTATAGATCCACCCCGTGAGAAGAATTCTCACAAGAGGAAACCAGCATGGCTATGAGAGGTAATTCAAGATGCAGAAAGATATGGCGCTACGGAAGGAATGCATAGAGAAAGCAAGAGACCAAGGCCATACGATAGTTATGTAGCCCTGCTATGTGACATCATTGACAAGGAACCTGCCAACTATGAAGAAGCAGCAGAAAAGAAAGAATGGAAGGATGCCATGATCAAGGAGTACCAGTCGATCATGAAGAATGATGTCTGGGATGTGGTACCGAGACTAGAAGGGAAGTTTGTGGTGACTTCCAAGTGGATCTACAAGATCAAACATGCTGCGGATGGTAGCATAGAGAAATACAAGGCAAGATTTGTGGCTCGTGGCTTCTCCCAGAAAGAAGGAATAGACTATGAGGAGACATTTGAACTTGTAGCCAGATATACTTCCATATGATGCGAATCAGAAGAATAACCTGGAGGGTTATGTTGATTCGTATTGGGAAGGCAGTTCCATTGATAGGAAGAGCACTTCAGGGTGTTGCTTCAGTATGGGATTGGGTGTGATCTCTTGGTTTAGCAGGAAGCAATTCTATGTGGCACTGCGTACAGTCAAAGCAGAGTATGTTGCAGCTTGTTTGGCTAGTTTTGAGGTAGTATGGCTAAGGAAGCTATTGTCTGATTTGTTTGATCCCCAGTTAGACGCGACTTGTATACATTGTGAAAAACAGAGTTGTGTGAAGTTGTCTAAGAACCCGGTGTTCCATGACAAGTCGAAGCACATTGAAATCAAGTATCACTATATCAGGGATATGGTGCAGAGAGGAGTAGTGAAGCTCCAGTATGTTGCGACAGACAAGCAGATAGCCGATGTATTGACCAAGCCACTGGCTAGATTGAAGTTTGAGTACTTCAGAGAGAAGCTTGGTGTACTTCATATCGAGGTTCCTTCCAAGGGGAAGTGATGAGTCTGAAAGACGCAGATGCACACAAGCCATTCTCACATGGTGGTAGGTGTGTCCCCCCATGGCTACGATATAAGTTATGATCCATTCGAGCATGATTGAGGTGTGTCTTCCCATGGCTACGATATAAGTGTTGTGCCATTCTCGCATGGTTGAGGTGTGCCTTCCCATGGCGTAGATCTAAGGGTTGTTCCATTATTACATGGTTGAGGTGTGTCTTCCCATGGCGTCGATGTAAGTGATGTGTTGTGTGCATCTGGTTTGTGCTTCATGGGCAATGAGATTATATGAAGACAATGAGGTGACTGTATGGTACACATGTTTTGTAGAGGCATATAATTAGCCCTAGGATGCTTCTTCAGTTTTTGTAGTGGCATATAATCAGTCCTGGGAGATCTTTTAGGTTTTGTAGAGGCAGTGTAGTTAGTCCTGAGATGTACATACTTGATGGCTTGCTTGCAGTGATGATGAAGACCTACATCGAAGCTAGGCCTACATCCAGCATGAAACAGGGCTGGCTCTATAGAAATTCCTATGATGAGTAGATTGGAGATTGATGATCGAGATAATAGTAGCAGTGATGATGATGATCCAGCTTTGTTGATCCTCCAGTGACGAAGACTTGTGCTGATGAACTATGTCAACAGAATACCTTCCTAGATAAGAGGGAGTGTGTATGTATTTGTAACTTCGGAAGATATTCACTTGTATATTTTATATTGTACTTGTATTTTATTATTGTACCTCCGACGGAGGTGTTTATTCCTCCGGTCGGAGAAGTCATTATTGTACTTGGCTCATGTAAATTCATTGAGGTCAATCCTCCCATGTATGTCTGGAAATTAGACCCCGGAGTTAAGTTATTAATGAGTTATTAGACTCTCCTAGAGAAGTCGGCCCAGTCAGTTACACTTAGGGGCCGACTTGTTTGGGGTTAAGGCTAAGTGGAAAGTAAAGTATAAATAGAGAGGGTGTTCCTCTCTATTTGATCATTCACACACTCACTCACTTCGCATTAGTAAGAGAGATGAGGATTTCGCACAAGTGGAGGAGGAGGAAGCTACTAGAGATCATCTCTTTGTTTTGGGGTTTTGTATTATTGCTCATTCTATCTCTGAGGAAGTTGCGGGGTTTTCTCCTTTATGGTTTCCTCGGTTGATCCAGGTGGATATTGGTGGCCACCCACCTTTCCAACTGGCTCAAAACAACTTTATGGCAATTTTGGTATTGTACTATTTTTAGCAGTTTTTCGGGTCCTGAACTTCCGGGGCCATTTTGAGGCCCTAAATGACCTTTTTTGGCAGTTTGGGGGGCCAAATGGTTTCCTTCGCCATGCATTTGGCCCCATTCGAAAGTTGTAAATCTCGGATAGACCTTTCCAATGGGCTACCGAGCGCCCCAAACGGAGATCGTATGCAAAAGTTACGACCCCGGGAAGTTGATGTACTAACTTACCCAAACGGGGCCCACATGACTTTTGGCGCTTCATCTCCTAGGGTTAGGTTTTTGGATGTCTAGGGTTTTTGACATTCCTGTTTATTGTAAAAGGCCTTGAGAGCCTCATTGTAACCATCTTCTTGTGAAATGAGTGCAACCGTCACATCTCTTCTCAGAGATAAGCCGCCACCATTCCAGCAAGCTTGTTTTCCGCTGCATTTTACAGTTCTAGCTTATTTCCTTCTTGAATAGAAAACCAGTTTTACTGTATCTCTGTCATTTTGTGTTAAGCATCTGATAATAATCTGTATTCGTTTCATTCTGCTCATAAAATCCGGATCAGTGGTATCAGAGCGGTCTGCTCCTTGTCATCTTAATGCATGTCCCCAACGAGGTCAGGGTACAAAGAATTGGGTCTCGAGCTTGTTTCTCTTGAGGACAAAAGCTCTCGCACGCCCAAGCAACCTCTCATGGCAGGAGAAAAGAAATATGAGGGGACAGGAGATCCTATCAAAATGTTGCTTGAGGAAGCCCTCACGCAGTAGAGGAATGAGATGATGGATAATTTCGCGCAAATCCTTCGGCGACTACCAACAAGCGACGCATATTCCTCGAGCGGAGGCGCCGCCCCCTTCAAGGTACAAATCAAATTTGATATCCCTATATTTGAAGGACAGATAGACGCAGATGCTGTAGATAAGTGGTTGAATCTACTAGAAGGGTATTTTTCTGTCCATAACTTTTCGAATAAAGAAAAGATTACTTTTGCGCTCCTCAAAGCCGTTCCCCATGTCAAAGATTGGTGGGAAACATTCTGCGAGCAAAAGGACACAGAAGAAGCCTCATTATTTTCAGTCACGGCCACCTGGGAATCCTTCAGGGATGCTATTAAGGAACAATACTACCCTGTTGGAAGTTATGACGATTTGTATACCAAATGGACCACACTGCGACAAGAAAGAGACCAAGCAGTGCCAGAGTTCACAAATATCTTCCATACCTTGCGCACCAAGCTGGGTATCAAAGATTCAGAGCGACATCTGGTGCTCAAGTATCGTGGTGGTTTGCATAGATACATCCAGACCGAAATGGAATTTTTGGACATCTCTTCCTTGGGCGCGGCCTACCGATATGCCATCAAAATCGAGCAGAAGCTCAAACAAAAGACACGGCAATTTGGGCCTGGGAACCCTTCACAGCAAAAGACAGGAAAGGGCGGCCCCAACCCACAGAATAAAGGACAGAGCAAAGATGGACCGCATCAGGACAACTAGTCCAAGCCGCAAGCAAAGAAGGACACTGGAAAAACAAAGAAAGATACCGGGAAGTGGTGCGACTTCCATAAGAGCCCCTGGCATAACACTGCTGATTGCCGCTCAAAGCAGTCGCTGGTGGCCGAAGTGAAAGCATTTGAATCAGATGCGGGTTCTGACTCTGAGTCTGAACCAGAAAGGGTAAGATGGATCATCGACGCGGAACCCAGTGCCACCGTTGCCACCACCAAGCTCCAGCCTGATGAACCAGACGAGCCAGAAGAAGGAGAACGCCTCTTCCATTCACAAATGTGCGTAAAAGGCACCCCGCTGCATTTCATTGTTGATAGCGGTAGCCAGAAGAATCTCATCTCAACAGAGGTCGTCAAGCGCCTGACCCTGCCGACAATGCCGCACCCACAACCCTAAGCCATTGGATGGCTCCGCAAAGGAAGCGATCTCCGCGTCAGCCAACAGTGCCGACTGTCATACGGCATCAAGCCCTTCAAGGACGAGGTATTGTGTGATGTTGCTCCTCTCGAAGTTTCAGATGTTCTTTTGGTCCAACCTTATTTATGGAAACGTCATGCTGTATATGAGTCTAGGCGTCCTAGTGTTATTATTTAGTTGAACAGGAAATTGTACAGGATACCCGAGGCAGTCCCTCCTAGTGCTATTTCCTTGATCTCTGCCAAGCAATGCAGGAAGGTCATCTCTCAGACCGGGAAATTTGTCTTCTTCGTGATTCGCTCTCAGAGTGAAAGAAAGATCGCAGCCACATCTCGGGCCTCCACGACTGATCTATCCACACAACAGAAGCAAGTGGATAAGGTGGTGGAAGGATACTCAGATATCTTCTCCTCTCCGACCGGGGTACCTCTGCACTGCCAGGTCAAGCATCCCATCGATCTGACCCCAGGCGCACCGCTACCCAATGGGCCAGTCTATCGCCGCTCTCTGTTGGAAAACGAGGAGATCAAGAGGCAGATCCAAGAATTGCTCCACAAGGGGCACATCCGTCCCAGTTCATCACCTTGTGGGAGCCCAATCATGCTGGTGCAGAAGAAAGATGGGACCTGGCGACTCTGCATTGATTACCGGGCCCTGAATAAAATCACAGTCCGTAACCGGTACCCGATTCCCCGAATCGACGACCTCCTTGATAAGCTCACGGGGGCCAAATACTTCAGTAAGATTGATCTGAAGTCTGGCTACCACCAGGTCCCAATAGAACAGACAGATGTATGGAAGACTGCCTTCAAGTCAAAAGAAGGTCTTTTTGAATGGCTGGTCATGCCTTTTGGTTTGACAAATGCTCCAGCAACTTTTATGAGGATGATGGACGATATCCTACGACCTTTCACCAACAATTTTGTAGTGGTGTATCTGGATGACATCCTCATCTACAGCAAGACTTGGGAGGAACACTTGCAGCATATTCAGCAGGTTCTGCGCACCCTGCGGAAGCACAAACTATATGCAAACTTGGAAAAATGCTCCTTCGGCATGGACAGGGTCCATTACTTAGGCTACATCGTTGATCGACATGGTGTGCATGTGGATCCAGCCAAGATCCAGGTCATCCATGACTGGCCAGCCCCAACCACACTCACTGAACTTCGGAGCTTCTTGGGCCTCGCCAATTTCTATCGCCGGTTCGTGCTGGGATTCTCTCATATCGCATGGGCCCTCAGCCAAGTGACCAGGGGTGGTGGTAAGGAAAAATTTATGTGGGGCCTGTCCCAACAACAAGCCTTTGATGACTTGAAGAAGCGTTTGTGCTCATCGCCGGTACTCTCATTGCCGAACCTGCAACATCCCTTTGAGATCGAGACAGATGCTTCAGATTATGCTGTGGGTGCCGTTCTCACTCAACACGGCCACCCCGTGGCATATCATAGTGAGACACTATCAGATGCTCTCCGCAAGTACCCTACCTATGACAAAGAAATGTACTCCATTGTACAAGCCTGCCGCCAGTGGAGACATTACATTCTCGGGAAGGAGACAGTCATCCACACTGATCACAAGCCACTACAGTTCATGCAGACCCAAGGAAAGTTGCAGAATGACCGCCATCAGAAGTGGTCAACATATTTACAGCAGTTCCACCTCAACATCAAATATAAAACAGGGAGTACCAACCGAGTTGCTGACTGCCTCAGTCGACCTCCAGTCCCGGCACTTACCACGGTGCTAGAATCTTGTGGCCACGAGACCTCCGGATGGCCTCACCTCTACGAGACAGACCCTGACTTCTCCGCCACCTATCAAATGTTGGGCACCAACTCAGTGGTTGCTAATTTCCATCTTCAGGACGGGTTGTTGTGTCATCTGGGCCATCTCTGCGTTCCATCAAGCGAGCGTGCGAAGCTGATTTGGGAAGCTCACTATAGTTGGGTGGCAGGACACTTTGGCGTCGAAAAGACAGTGGCAGTGTTGCAGAAACATTTCTACTGGCTGAAACTTCGACAGGATGTCGGCAAGTATATAAGGTCCTGCACCGCTTGCGCTATTGCCAAACCGACCACTAAGAAACATGGCCTATACACCCCTCTGCCTACTCCTGACAGGCCGTGGGAATCCATCTCAATGGACTACATGTCGGGCCTCCCGTCCACCAAGAGGGGAAACGACTGTGTTTTCGTGGTTGTTGATCGCTTTTCCAAGATGGCAATTCTAGCCGCTTGCAAGAAGAACATCACAGCAGAAGCCACTGCCAAGCTCTTCTTTGAACGAGTATGGGTACATTTTGGTATCCCACAGACCATTATCTCAGATCGTGACAGTCGGTTCCTCAGCTCATTCTGGTCAAGCCTCTGGTCACTGCTGGATACCAAGCTCACCAAATCCACTGCCTTCCACCCCCAGACCGATGGACAAACGGAGGTCGTCAACCGGATGGTCGTGCATATCCTACGCATGTACAATTCAACACACCCCCGCACATGGGATGAGAGTCTCCCCTATGTCCAACATAGCTACAACCGAGCCCTGCATAGCTCAACTGGCCACAGCCCCTTTCAGGTGGGGTTGGGATTCCAACCATTGGGCCCCATGGATGTTGCACTTCCCCTTGCGACCACCTCGGCCGACTCATCCCCAGAAGCTGACAAAGCCGCCCGGTTCATTGAACGGATCCAGCATATCCGCCAACAGGTTCAGGATATTCTACAGAAGTCTAATGCCAAGTACAAGCAGCGCCATGATCAACATCGGGTGCCACATAAGTTTCAGGTGGGCGACAAAGTTTGGTTGCATTTGCAGAAAGAACGCCTTACAGGGCCCCATCGAAAGCTTCGCCCACTCCGTTATGGGCCGTACACCATCACCAAGGCGGTGAGTGACAATGCTTTTGAGCTCAACATTCCCCCCTTCCTGGGTCTGCATCCAGTCTTCAACGTGGCTCTCCTTCGGCCATATTTCCCACCACTATTAGACACCTCAGAGATAGCAGAGAAGTTGACACCAACAGAGCTCAACCCCGACTG
Source organism: Larix kaempferi (assembly GCA_027924585.1). Lineage (NCBI taxonomy): Eukaryota > Viridiplantae > Streptophyta > Pinopsida > Pinales > Pinaceae > Larix > Larix kaempferi. Next base: position 16,797,990 of record BSBM01000010.1, read on the forward strand.
CCTACAACAAGCATCCAGTGATCATATTGCAGACACACAGATCAAGGGCACTCGACATCAAAGGATCCAGCTTTATCGAGTTGTCAAAGCAGGGCAGCTCCTGCACCAAGGCAAGTGGCTCACCCTAGGCCAAATTCAGCAGAAATTTCCTCATCTGATGGGGGAACTCAACGCAATGGAGACCATTGCTTCCTAAGGAGGGAGGATTGATCCAAATTCAACCATGTCCAACCATAGTCAACCATGGGAAACAATAGTCGACCACAGTTAACCGTAATTAACCATAGTCAACCAAATCCAACCATATTCAACTAAAGACAACCATGGTTAACCATAATAAACTATGGCCAAACATGGCCAACTAAATCTAGCCATAGTCAAGCATGGTCAACCATAACCATCCATGGTCAACCAAAGTCAACGACAATCATCCATGGTTAAGCATGGTGCATTAAAGTTAACCATGTTGGACCATAGTCAACCATCGTCAACCAAATTCAACCATATGGTTGACCGTGGTTGAATATGGTTGACCATGTTTAATAATAAGAATAATAACAACAGAATATGGTCAACCATGGTCAAACAAACTCAACCATGTTTAACCAATGCTAACCATAGTTAATCATGGTTAACCAAAGTCAACTATGGTAAACCAAGATAAACCAAAGTTATCCATGGTCAACCATATTCAACCATGGTCAACCAAACTCAATCATAATCAACCATGGTCAACCCAAGTCAACCATAGTTAACCATCCTTAACAAAAGTCAAGCATATGGTTGACCATGGTTGATTATGGTTGAGCATGGTTGGTTAATAATAATAATAATAAACAACTACGATTGTTAAAAATAATAATAGTATTATTACAAGCCATGGTTGGTTATTAACTATGGTTGACCATAGTCAACAATAGCCAACCATGGTCAACAATAGCCAACCATGGTCAACCATATTCAACCATCGTAAACCATGGTCGTCCATAGTTAACCAATGTCAACCATGTTTGACCATTTTAAACCAAAGTCAACTATAGTCAACCCTCGTTAACCAAAATCAACCAGGTTTGACCACAGTAAACTCTCGTCAACCAAAATCAACCATAATAAATGATATGGTTGACCATCATTGACTATGGTTACCAATGGTTAGTTAGTATTAATAATAATAATAATAGTATTATTATTATTATTAATCGTGGTTGACTATGATTGACCATGGTTAATGAGTCAATTACGAAAAAATAAAGAGAGAAATCATAGTAAGGAATAGTCAATTAGTCTGCCAAAGTCAAACATAGTTAAACATAGGTAACAATAGTCAAACATGGTCAATCAAAGTCAATTATGGCCAACCAAATTCAACCATAGTTGAACATGGTTAAGCATAGTTAACCATAGTCATCCATAATCAAACAAAGTCAACCATAGTTAAAAAACGTAAACCTTAGTAAACCATAGACAACCATGGTCAACCAAAGTCAACCATGGTTAACAATAGTCAACCATATTCCACCATAGTCAACCATGGTCAACTAATAGTCAATTATGGCCAAGCTAAGTCAACCATACTCAACAATGTTTAACTAAAGTCAACCAAATTCAACCATGGAAAACCATAGTCAACCATGGGAAACCATAGTCAACCATAGTAAATTAGTCAACCACATTTAATCTTAATTAACTATAGTCAACCAAAGTCAACCATAATCAACCAAAGACAACGATAGTCAACCATGGCCAACCATAATCAACCATCGTCAACCATGGCCAATTAAAATGAACCATAGTCAACCATGGCCAACCAAAGTTAACCATAGTCAACCATGGATTCCCAAAGTCAACCATAGTCAACCAAAGTCAACCATGGCAGTCCATAGTCAACCATGGTCAACCAAAGTCGACCATAGTCAACCATAGCAGTCCATAGTCAACCATGGTCAATGATAGTGAACCATTGTCAACTAAGTTCAACCATATGGTTGACCATGGTTGGTTAATAATAATAATAATAAAAACCAACTATGGTCAACCATGGTTGAAAACCATTGTCTACCATTGTCAATCATATTTAACTATGAAAATCTATGGTTAACCATAGTTAAGCATGAATAACCGTAGTCAACCATTGTCAAGCAATAACAACCATGCTCAACCATAGTCGACAACCCTCAACAACCATAGTCGACAATAGTTAACCGTTAACATCCATGGTCAACCACAAATAACCATAGTTAATCATGAACAACAATTATGAGCCATACTTAACATAAGCCAAACATATAAATGTCAACATAAGTCACCATGATAAACAACAACCAAAGTCAAACAAATCCAACCATAGTTAAATGAATTCAACCATAGTTAACCATAGTCAACCATATCCAACCAGATTCAAAAGTCAAATAAGGTCGACAAATAGTTAATTATGGCCAAATAAAGTCAACTATGGTAAATCAAGTCAACTATAGTCAAAACTCAAAGAAGGTTAATCAATAGTCAACAATGGAAAAACAAAGTCATCCATAGTCAACCATGGTCAACCAAAGTAAACCATAGTCAAACAAAGTCAACCATAGTCAAGAATAGCCAACCATGGTAAACCAAAGTGAACCATCAACGACCAAAGTCAATTATAGTCAAACAAATTCAACCATGGTCAACCACACCCAACCATGGTTAGTCATAGCTAACCATAATCAACAAAAGTCAACCATATTAGATTTATAATCAACCATATGATTTTAAACTCAACCCTTATGTCAATCAAAGTGAGCCATAGGAAAACTATAGTGGAATTATAATTCTCCATATGATTTTAAAGGCAACACTTGTGTCACCCACAATCAAGTGAACAAGTCAACTATAGTAAACCATATGATATTAATATCCACCAAAGTCAACCATTCCAACCACCATCAACCATAGTCAACCATGGTCGTACATATCCAACCATCATCAACCATAGTTAAACATAGTCAACCATAGCTAATTAGTCAATCACAATTACCCACAGTCAATTGTGGTCAACCATATCCTACCAAAGCCAACCATAGTCAACCATGGTTAACCAAAGTCAACCATAGTGGAATTATAATCAACCATGTGATTTTAAATTCAACCTTTATGTCAAACAATGTCAACTATGGGAAAACAATAGTGAAATTATAATTAACTATATGATTTTAAAATAAACTATTTTGGCACCCATAATCAAGTAAAAAAGTCAACCATAGTAAACCGTATGATATTAATATAAACCAAAGCAAGCTAAAGTCAACCATTCCCAACCACCATCAACCATAGTCAAGCATGGTCAGTTAAAGACAACCATCATCAACCATGGTCAAGCACATTAAAGCATAGTTAATTAGTTAATCAAAGTCACCCATAGTCAACTATGGTCAACCACAGCCTACCAAAGCCAACCAAACTCAACCATAGTAAACAAAAATCAACCATATCTAACCAAAGTTAAAAGTTAAATAAGTTCAATGAATGGTCAGTTGTGGAAAAAAATGTCAACCATAGCTGACAATAGTCAACCATCGTTAACCATAGTAAATTAGTCAACCATAGAAAAAAGTTAAGCAAGGTCAACCAATAGACAATTATGACAAAACAAAGTCACCTTTAGCCAAACATGGGAATCATAGTCAACCATAATCAATTAGTTATCCAAAGTCAACTATATTTAAAATAGTCAACAATAGTTAACCACAGTTAACCAAAGACAATTATGGCCAAGCAATGTCAACCATAGTCGAACATAGTCAAGCATGGCTAACCATAGTCATCCATAATCAAACAAATTCAACCATAGTTAAACAGCGTAAACCTTAATCAACCAATGCTTTATAATATAGATTACCTTAACCAAAAGTAAAAGTTTGGAACTACTACATAATTAACCCTTTCAGAAAGACTTCTACATATATAGCGTGCCTTGATCTTGGTGATTACGGTTTTTTTATACTATTGTAAAATGTGGAAAGAAATGTGTAGAAACCAAAATATGATTGGGTGGTTCTCAAACATGTTTAAAGCACATTTCAATCAAAATATTTCATTTTTAGCAGTCTCCACATGCATTGGAGACTAACATTTCTTCCATACGATGATGTTTTAACTCCAAAAAATGCCATTATGTATAATGGAAAAATGTATTGGGTGCATAGTCATGTTGTTTCTTTAGTCGGCCCCATATGTTCACACAAGATATATTTGATAGATGTTGCCAACAACAAATGGGACTTCGATTTTATTTAACAATCACCTGCTACATGGTCTATTTGCTTAGTGATTCATTCTAATCAACTGCTTTGTTTCATGAATCAAGGCTCGACTACAGTATGGTTAATAGAATACTACCTATGAAAGTAGTCCACCGGTGCTAGGTAATCTGTCAACAAAATCTTTACAACATGGACATGGTTTGCGATGGAATTTTTATCTAGGTTGAGCTCAGCCATCAATATGAACTACCCTGAATATTTTGTTGTTTCTTCAATTCATAAGTATTTGCTTATGTGCAAGTACAGTCGAGTTGACTTTTCCTTCTATCACTTGAGTACGAATCTTTCTGATGATTTAGTTGATGGTGAAGATTACAATCGAGGCATTTTGAACTTAATATTCAAACACCTACAAATGTTTTTGACCTCATTCAAAATATTTCGCTCTTCTCGGTTTATCCTAACATGGATTCAATTGATGATGTATTTACTGAGGTGTAACTTGCTCTTCATGTAAAAAAAAATTTATAATTTTTTTTTTCTATACAGTGTTTAATAATGTTTTTGCATTGTACATTTCCTTCCAAATCAAAGTTATTCCTATATATTGTTTTTGTATGTATTCAACAGAAATTCCAATTTGAAAATATCTAACTTTTTCTATTATTATTTTTCTTCATTGTATGCACTATATGTTTTTTTATTTCCATGCTTTGATAATATCAAATACATTTACAAATGCCATTTCACATCTTACATTCATTGATAGCCTCCCGATATTTTCCATTAATATTACTATTTTTTAATATTAATTATTTCATGATTATAATTATTTTCAAAATAGGATTTATTTAATTTACATTTATTTTATGTTTTTCTAATAAGTAAATTTGAAATATAAATGTTTTTTTTTTAATTTTATTTTGAATATAATTTCAAATATAAATTTAATTTGCTTTTATTAAATATTTTTTTTTCTTCTTCTAATAAGTAAATTTAATTACTAATATTTATACAATATTAATTTTTTTAACGTTTTTTTAATTTACATTAAATTACATTTAATAAGAATTATTAAATTTATTTTAATAATTTTTAATATAATTTAATGAAAATTACATTTTTCTTTACTTACATTTCTTTAATTAATTTTAATATCAATTATTTTCTTCTTGATTTATATTTAATATTAATTATTTCAATTAATTTTAATATTATTTTTAATTTACATTTAATATCAATTATTTTACTTTTCTTTAATATCAATTAATTATTTTATTCGGAATTTACTTTTAATATCAATTATTTTACTTATCTTTAATTTTTTTATTTAAACTATGGCCAAACATGGCCAACTAAATCTAGCCATAGTTAAGCATGGTCAACCATAGCCATCCATGGTCAACCAAAGTCAATGACAATAATCCATGGTTAAGCATGCTGAATTAAAGTTAACCATGTTAGACCATAGTCAACCATCATCAACCAAATTCAACCATATGGTTGACCGTGGTTAAATATGGTTGACCGTGGTTAATAATAAGAATAATAACAACAAAATATGGTCAACCATGCTCAACCATGGTCAAACAAAGTCAACCATGTTTAACCAATGTCAACCATAGTTAATCATGGTTAACCAAAGTCAACCATGGTAAACCAAGATCAACCAAAGTTATCCACGGTCAACCATATTCAACCATGGTCAACCAAACTCAACCATAATCATCCATGGTCAACCCAAGTCAACCACAATCAACCATAGTTAACCATCCTTAACAAAAGTCAAGCATATGGTTGACCATGGTTGATTATGGTTGAGCATGGTTGGTTAATAATAATAATAATAACCAACTACGATTGTTAAAAATAATAATAGTATTATTACAAGCCATGGTTGGTTATTAACTATGGTTGACCATAGTCAACAATAGCCAACCATGGTTAACCATATTCAACCATGGTAAACCATGGTCGACCATAGTTAACCAAAGTCAACCATGTTTGACCATTTTAAACCAAAGTCAACCATGGTCAACTATAGTTAACCCTCGTTAACCAAAATCAACCATGTTTGACCATAGTAAACCCTCGTCAACCAAAGTGAACCATAATAAACCATATGGTTGACCATCATTGACTATGGTTACCCATGGTTGGTTAGTATTAATAATAATAATAATAGTATTATTATTATTATTATTAATCGTGGTTGACTATGATTAACCATGGTTAATGAGTCAATTACAAAAAAACAAAGAGAGAAATCATAGTAAGGAATAGTCAATTAGTTAGCCAAAGTCGAACATAGTTAAACAAATGTAACAATAGTCAAACATGGTCAATCAAAGTCAATTATGTCCAACCAAATTTAACCATAGTTGAACATGGTCAATCATTGTTAACCATAGTCATCCATAATCAAACAAAGTCAACCATAGTTAAAAAAACGTAAACCTTAGCCAACCATAGCACACAATGGTCAACCAAAGTCAACCATGGTTAACAATAGTCAACCATATTCAACCATATTCCACATAACCAAGCATGGTCAACTAATAGTCAATTATGGCCAAGCTAAGTCAACCATACTCAACAATGGTTAACTAAAGTCAACCAAATTCAACCATGGACAAACATGGAAAACCATAGTCAACCATGGGAAACCATAATAAATTAGTCAACCACATTTAATCTTCGTTAACTATAGTCAACCAAGGTCAACCATATTCAACCAAAGACAACGATAGTCATCCATGGCCAACCATAATCAACCATGGCCAAACACGACCAATTAAAGCTAACCATAGTCAACCATGGCCAACCAAAGTTAACCATAGTCAACCATGGTCAACCAAAGTCATCCATAGTCAACCATGGCAGTCCATAGTCAACCACGGTCAACCAAAGTCAGCCATAGTCAACGATGACAGTCCATAGTCAACCATGGTCAATGATAGTGAACCATTGTCAACTAAGTTTAACCATATTGTTGACCATGGTTGGTTAATAATAATAATAATAATAATAACAACCAACTATGGTTAACCATGGTTGGTTAATAATAATAATAATAATAATAACAAGCAACTAAGGTTAACCATGGTTGAAAACCATTGTTTATCATTGTCAACCATATTTCTCCATGAAAAACTATGGTTAGCCATAGTTAAGCATGAATAATCGTGGTCAACCATTGTCAAGCAATAACAACCATGCTCAACCATAGTCGACAACCCTCAACAACCATAGTTGACAATAGTTAACTGTTAACATCCATGGTCAACCACAAATAACCATAGTTAATCATGAACAACAATTATGAGCTATACTTACCATAAGCCAACCATATAAATGTCAACATAAGTCACCATGATAAACAACAACCAAAGTCAAACAAATCCGACCATAGTTAAATGAATTCAACCATAATTAACCATAGTCAATGATATCCAACCAGATTCAAAAGTCAAATAAGGTCGACCAATAGTTAATTATGGCCAAATAAAGTCAACCATGGTAAATCAAGTCAACTATAGTCAAAAGTCAAAGAAGATTAATCAATAGTCAATAATGACAAAACAAAGTCATCCATAGTCAACCATGGTCAACCAAAGTAAACCATAGTCAAACAAAGTCAACCATAGTCAAGAATAGCCAACCATGGTAAACCAAAGTGAACCATCATCGACCAAAGTCAACTATAGTCAAACAAATTCAACCATGGTCAACCACACCCAACCATGGTTAATCATGGCTAACCATAATCAACAAAAGTCAACCATAGGAAAACAATAGTGGAATTATAATTCCCCATATGATTTTAAAGGAAACACTTGTGTTACCCATAATCAAGTGAACAAGTCAACTATAGTAAACCATATGATATTAATATCCACCAAAGTCAACCATTCCAATCGCCATCAACCATAGTCAACCATGGTCATACATATCCAACCATCATCAACCATAGTTAAACATAGTCAACCATAGCTAATTAGTCATTCACAATTACCCACAGTCAATTGTGTTCAACCATATCCTACCAAAGCCAACCATAGGAAACCATGGTTAACCAAAGTCAAGCATAGTGGAATTATAATCAACCATGTGATTTTAAATTCAACCCTTATGTCAAACAATGTCAACTATGGGAAAACAATAGTGGAATTATAATTAACGGTATGATTTTAAAATAAACTATTCTGTCACCCATAATCAAGTAAACAAGTCATCCATAGTAAACCATATAATATTAATATAAACCAAAGCAAGCTAAAGTCAACCATTCTCAACCACCATCAACCATAGTCAAGCATGGTCATTTAAAGACAACCATCATCAACCATGGTCAAGCACATTAAAGAATAGTTAACTAGTTAATCAAAGTCACCCATAGTCAACTATGGTCAACCATAACCTACCAAAGCCAACCAAACTCAACCATAGTAAACGAAAATCAACCATATCTATCCAAAGTTAAAAGTTAAATAAGTTCAATGAATGGTCAGTTGAGGAAAAAAAGGTCAACCATAGCCGACAATAGTCAACCATCGTTAACCATAGTCAATTAGTCAACCATAGACAAAAGTTAAGCAAAGTCAACCAATAGTCAATTATGACAAAACAAAGTCACCTTTAGCCAAACATGGGAATCATAGTCAACCACAATCAATTAGTTATCCAAAGTCAACTATACTTAAAAATGTCAACAATAGTTAACCACAGTTAACCAAAGACAATTATGGCCAACCAAAGTCAACCATAGTCGAACATAGTCAAGCATGGCTAACCATAGTCATCCATAATCAAACAAATTCAACCATAGTTAAATAGCGTAAACCTTAATCAACCAATGCTTTATAATATAGATTACCTTAACCAAAAGTAAAAGTTTGGAACTACTTCATAATTAACCCTTTCAGAAATACTTCTACATATATAGCGTGCCTTGATCTTGGTGATTACGGTTTTTTTATACTGTTGTAAAATGTGGAAAGAAATGTATAGAAACCAAAATATGATTGAGTGGTTCATTTTTTGCAGTCTCCACATGCATTGGAGACTAACATTTCTTCCATACGGTGATGTTTTAACTCCAAAAAATTCTATTATGTATAATGGAAAAATGTATTGGGTGCATAGTCATGTTGTTTCTTTAGTCGGCCCCATATGTTCACACAAGATATATTGGATAGATGTTTCCAACAACAAATGGGACTTCGATTTTATTTAACAATCAGCTGCTACATAGTTTATTTGCTTAGCGATTCATTTTAATCAACTGCTTTGTTTCATGAATCAAGGCTCGACTATAGTATGGTTAATAGAATACTACCTATGAAAGTACTCCACCGGTGCTAGGTAATTTGTCAACCAAATATTTACAACATGGACATGGTTTGCGATGGAAGTTTTTATCTAGGCTGAGCTCAGCCATCAATATGAACTACCCTGAATATTTTGTTGTTTCTTCAATTCATAAGTATTTGCTTATGTGCAAATACAGTCGAGTTGACTTTTCCTTCTATCACTTGAGTACAAATATTTCTGATGATTTAGTTGATGGTGAAGATTACAATCGAAGCATTTTGAACTTAATATTCAAACACCTACAAATGTTTTTGACCTCATTCAAAATATTTCGCTCTTCTCGGTTTATCCTAATATGGATTCAATTGATGATGTATTTACTGAGGTTTAACTTGCTCTTCATGTAAAAATAATTTTATCAAAAAAGTTTTCAATGCAGTGTTTAATAATGTTTTTGCATTGTACATTTCCTTCCAAATCAAAGTTATTCCTATTTATTGTTTTTGTATGTATTCAACAGAAATTTCAATTTCAAAATATCCAACTTTTTCTATTATTATTTTTCTTCATTGTATGCACTATATGTTTTTTATTTCCATGCTTTGATAATATCAAATACATTTACAAATGCCATTTCACATCTTACATTCATTGATAGCTTCCCCATATTTTGCATTAATATTACTATTTTTTATTATTAATTATTTCATAATTATAATTATTTTCAAAATAGGATTTATTTAATTTACATTTATTTTATGTTTTTCTAATAAGTAAATTTGAAATATAAATGATTTTTTTTTTTTTTAATTTAATTTTTAATATAAATTTAATTTGTTTTTTTGTTTTTAAATATAAATTTAATTTACTTTTATTAAATATTTTTTCTTCTTCTAATAAGTAAATTTAATTACTAATATTAATACAATATTAATTTTTTTAACGTTTTTTTAGTTTACATTAAATTACATTTAATAAAAATTATTAAATTTATTTTAATTATTTTTAATATAATTTAATGAAAATTACATTTTTCTTTACTTACATTTCTTTAATTAATTTTAATATCAATTATTTTCTGCTTGATTTATATTTAATATTAATTATTTCAATTAATTTAAATATTATTTTTAATTTACATTTAATAACAATTATTTTACTTTTCTTTAATATCAATTAATTATTTTATTCTGAATTTACTTTTAATATCAATTATTTTACTTATCTTTAATTTTTTTATTTAAACTATGGCCAAACATGGCCAACTAAATCTAGCCATAGTTAAGCACGGTCAACCATAACCATCCATGGTCAGCCAAAGTCAACGACAATAATCCATGGTTAAGCATGCTGAATTAAAGTTAACCATGTTAGACCATAGTCAACCATCATCAACCAAATTCAGCCATATGGTTTATCGTGGTTAAATATGGTTGACCGTGGTTAAATATGGTTGACCATGGTTAATAATAAGAATAATAACAACAAAATATGGTCAACCATGCTCAACCATGGTCAAACAAAGTCAACCATGTTTAACCAATGCCAACTATAGTTAATCATGGTTAACCAAAGTCAACCATGGTAAACCAAGATCAACCAAAGTTATCCACGGTCAACGTTATTCAACCATGCTAACCCAAACTCAACCATAATCAACCATGGTCAACCCAAGTCAACCACAATCAACCATAGTTAACCATTCTTAACAAAATCAAGCATATGGTTGACCATGGTTAATTATGGTTGAGCATGGTTGGTTAATAATAATAATAATAACCAACTACGATTGTTAAAAATAATAATAGTATTATTACAAGCCATGGTTAGTTATTAACTATGATTGGCCATAGTCAACAATAACCAACCATGGTCAACCATATTCAACCATATTCAACCATGGTAAATCATGGTCGACCATAGTTAACCAAAGTCAACCATGTTTGACCATTTTAAACCAAAGTCAACCATGGTCAACTATAGTTAACCCTTGTTAACCAAAATAAACCATGTTTGACCATAGTAAACCCTCGTCAACCAAAGTCAACCATAATAAACCATATGGTTGACCATCGTTGACTATGGTTGGTTAGTATTAATAATAATAATAATAGTATTAATATTATTACTAATCGGGGTTGACTATGATTGACCATGGTTAATGAGTCAATTACGAAAAAACAAAGAGAGAAAACATAGTAATGAATAGTCAATTAGTTAGCCAAAGTCGAGCATAGTTAAACAAATGTAACAATAGTCAAACATGGTCAATCAAAGTCAATTATGGCCAACCAAATTCAACCATACTTGAACATGGTCAATCATGGTTAACCATAGTCATCCATAATCAAACAAAGTCAACCATAGTTAAAAAACTTAAACCTTAGCCAACCATAGCCAACCATGGTCAACCAAAGTCAACTATGGTTAACAATAGTCAACCATATTCAACCATATTCCACCATAGTCAACCATGGTCAACTAATAGTCAATTATGGCCAAGCTAAGTCAACCATACTCAACAATGGTTAACTAAAAATTCAACCAAATTCAACCATGGACAACCATGAAAAACCATAGTCAACCATGGGAAACCATAATAAATTAGTCAACCACATTTAATCTTCATAAACTATAGTCAACCAAAGTCAACCATATTCAATCAAAGACAACGATAGTCATCCATGGCCAACCATAATCAACCATGGCCAAACACGGCCAATTAAAGCTAACCATAGTCAACCATGGCCAACCAAAGTTAACCATAGTCAACCAAAGTCAACCATAGTCAACCAAAGTCAACCATGGCAGTCCATAGTCAACCATGGTCAACCAAAGTCAACCATAGTCAACCATGGCAGTCCATAGTCAACCACGGTCAATGATAGTGAACCATTGTCAACTAAGTTCAACCATATGGTTGACCATGGTTGGTTAATAATAATAACAATAATAACAACAACCAACTATGGTTGACCATGGTTGAAACCATTGTCAACCATATTTATCCATGAAAAACTATGGTTAACCATAGTTAAGCATGAATAATCGTGGTCAACCATTGTCAAGCAATAACAACCATGCTGAACCATAGTCGACAACCCTCAACAACCATAGTTGACAATAGTTAATTGTTAACATCCATGGTTAACCACAAATAACCATAATTAATCATGAACAACAATTATGAGCTATACTTAACATAAGCCAACAATATAAATGTCAACATAAGTCACCATGATAAACAACAACCAAAGTCAAACAAATCCAACCATAGTTAAATGAATTCAACCATAGTTAACCATAGTCAACCATATCCAACCAGATTCAAAAGTCAAATAAGGTTGACCAATAGTTAATTATGGCCAAATAAAGTCAACCATGGTAAATCAAGTCAACTATAGTCAAAAGTCAAAGAAGGTTAATCAATAGTCAATAATGACAAAACAAAGTCATCCATAGTCAACCATGGTTAACCAAAGTTAACCAAAGTAAACCATAGTCAAACAAAGTCAAGCATAGTCAAGAATAGCCTACCATGGTAAACCAAAGTGAACCATCATCGACCAAAGTCAACTATAGTCAAACAAATTCAACCATGGTCAACCACACCCAACCATGGTTAATCATAGCTAACCATAATCAACAAAAGTCAACCATATTGGATTTATAATCAACCATATGATTTTAAAGTCAACCCTTATGTCAACCAAAGTGAGCCATAGGAAAACAATAGTGGAATTATAATTCCCCATATGATTTTAAAGGCAACACTTGTGTCACCTACAATCAAGTGAACAAGTCAACTATAGTAAACCATATGATATTAATATCCACCAAAGTCCACCATTCCAATCACCATCAATCATAGTCAACCATGGTCATACATATCCAACCATCATCAACCATAGTTAAACATAGTCCACCATAGCTAATTAGTCATTTACAATTACCCAGAGTCAAAACTGGTCAACCATATCCTACCAAAGCCAACCATAGTCAACCATGGTTAACCAAAGTCAACCATAGTGGAATTATAATCAACCATTTGATTTCAAATTCAACCCTTATGTCAAACAATGTCAACTATGGAAAAACAATAGTAGAATTATATTTAACGGTATGATTTTAAAATAAACTATTCTGTCACCCATAATCAAATAAACAAGTCAACCATAGTAAACCGTATAATATTAATATAAACCAAAGCAAGCTAAGGTCAACCATTCCCAACCACCATCAACCATAGTCAAGCATGGTCATTTAAAGACAACCATCATCAACCATGGTCAAGCACATTAAAGCATAGTTAATTAGTTAATCAAAGTCACCCATAGTCAACTATGGTCGACCACAGCCTACCAAAGCCAACCAAACTCAACCATAGTAAACAAAAATCAACCATATCTAACCAAAGTTAAAAGTTAAATAAGTTCAATGAATGGTCAGTTGTGGAAAAAAAGGTCAACCATAGCCGACAATAGTCAACCATCGTTAACCATAGTTAACAATAGTCAATTAGTCAACCATAGACAAAAGTTAAGCAAGGTCAACCAATAGTCAATTATGACAAAACAAAGTCACCTTTAGCCAAACATGGGAATCATAGTCAACCACAATCAATTAGTTATCCAAAGCCAACTATATTTAAAAAAGTCAACAATAGTTAACCATAGTTAACCAAAGACAATTATGGTCAACCAAAGTCAACCATAGTCGAACATAGTCAAGCATGGCTAACCATAGTCATCCATAATCAAACAAATTCAACCATAGTTAAATAGCGTAAACCTTAATCAACCAATGCTTTATAATATAGATTACCTTAACCAAAAGTAAAAGTTTGGAACTACTACATAATTAACCCTTTCAGAAAGACTTCTACATATATAGCATGCCTTGATCTTGGTGATTACTGTTTTTTTATACTATTGTAAAATGTGGAAAGAAATGTGTAGAAACCAAAATATGATTGGGTGGTTCTCAAACATGTTTATAACACATTTCAATCAAAATATTTCATTTTTTGCAGTCTCCACATGCATTGGAGACTAACATTTCTTCCATACGGTGATGTTTTAACTCCAAAAAATGCCATTATGTATAATGAAAAAATGTATTGGGTGCATAGTCATGTTGTTTCTTTAGTCGACCCCATATGTTCACACAAGATATATTGGATAGATGTTGCCAACAACAAATGGGATTTCGATTTTATTTAACAATCACCTGCTACATGGTCTATTTGCTTAGCGATTCATTCTAATCAACTGCTTTGTTTCATGAATCAAGGCTCGACTACAGTATGGTTAATAGAATACTACCTATGAAAGTACTCCACCGGTGCTAGGTAATTTGTCAACCAAATCTTTACAACATGGACATGTTTTGCGCTGGAAGTTTTTATCTAGGTTGAGCTCAGCCATCAATATGAACTACCCTGAATATTTTGTTGTTTCTTCAATTCATAAGTATTTGCTTATGTGCAAATACAGTCGAGTTGACCTTTCCTTCTATGACTTGAGTAAGAATCTTTCTGATGATTCCGCTGATGGTGAAGATTACAATCGAGGCATTTTGAACTTAAAATTCGAACACCTACAAATGTTTTTTATCTCATTCAAAATATTTCACTCTTCTTGGTTTATCCTAATATGGATTCAATTGATGATGTATTTACTGAGTTTTAACGTGCTCTTCATGTAAAAATAATTTTATCAAAAAAGTTTTCTATGCAGTGTTTAATAATGTTTTTGCATTGTACATTTCCTTCCAAATCAAAGTTATTCCTATATATTGTTTTTGTATGTATTCAACATAAATTCCAATTTCAAAATATTTAACTTTTTCTATTATTATTTTTCTTCATTGTATGCACTATATGTTTTTTATTTCCATGCTTTGATAATATCAAATACATTTACAAATGCCATTTCACATCTTACATTCATTGATAGCTTCCCCATATTTTATATAAATATTACTATTTTTTATTATTAATTATTTTATGATTATAATTATTTTCAAAATAGGATTTATTTAATTTACATTTATTTTATTTTTTTCTAATAAGTAAATTTGAAATACAAATGATTTTTTTTAAATTTAATTTTTAATATAATTTCAAATATAACTTCAATTTGTTTTTTTTTTAAATATAAATTTAATTTACTTTGATTTATATAATTTTTTTCTAATAAGTAAATTTAATTACTAATATTAATATAATATTAATTTTTTTAACGTTTTTTTAATTTACATTAAATTACATTTAATAAGAATTGATAAATTTATTTTAATTATTTTTAATATAATTTAATGAAAATTACATTTTTCTTTACTTACATTTCTTTAATTAATTTTAATATTAATTATTTTCTTCTTGATTTATATTTAATATTAATTATTTCAATTAATTTTAATATTATTTTTAATTTACATTTAATATCAATTATTTTACTTTTATTTTTTAGTAACAATTATTTTGCTTTTCTTTAATATCAATTAATTATTTTATTCTGAATTTACTTTTAATATCAAATATTTTACTTATCTTTAATTTTTTTATTTAAACTATGGCCAAACATGGCCAACTAAATCTAGCCATAGTCAAGCACGGTCAACCATAACCATCCATGGTCAATCAAAGTCAACGACAATCATCTATGGTTAAGCATGGTGAGTTAAAGTTAACCATGCTATACCATAGTCAACCATTGTCAGCGAAATTCAACCATATGGTTGACCGTGGTTGACTATGGTTGACCATGGTTAATAATAAGAATAATAACAACAAAATATGGTCAACCATGGTCAAACAAAGTCAACCATGTTTAACCAATGCCAACCATAGTTAATCATGGTTAACCAAAGTCAACCATGGTAAACCAAGATCAACCAAAATTATCCATGGTTAACCATGGTCAACCATATTCAACCATGGTCAACCAAACTCAACCATAATCAACCATGGTCAACCCAAGTCAACCACAGTCAACCATAGTTAACCATCCTTAACAAAAGTCAAGCATATGGTTGACCATGGCTGATTATGGTTGAGCATGGTTGGTTAATAATAATAATAATAACCAACTACGATTGTTAAAAATAATAATAGTATTATTCCAAGCCATGGTTGGTTATTAACTATGGTTGACCATAGTCAACAATAGCCAACCATGGTCAACCATATTCAACCATGGTAAACCATGGTCGACCATAGTTAACCAAAGTCAACCATGTTTGACCATTTTAAACCAGAGTCAACCATGGTCAACTATAGTCAACCCTCGTTAACCAAAATTAACCATGTTTGACCATAGTAAACCCTCGTCAACCAAATTCAACCATAATAAAACATATGGTTGACCATCATTGACGATGGTTACCCATGGTTGGTTAGTATTAATAATAATAATAATATTATTATTATTATTATTATTAATCCCGGTTGACTATGATTGACCATGGTTAATGAGTCAATTACAAAAAAACAAATAGAGAAATCATAGTAATGAATAGTCAATTAGTCAACCAAAGTCGAAAATAGTTAAACAAATGTAACAATAGTCAAACATGGTCAATCAAAGTCAATTATGGCCAACCAAATTCAACCATAGTTGAACATGGTCAAGCATGGTTAACCATAGTCATCCATAATCAAAGAAAGTCAACCATAGTTAAAAAACGTAAACCTTAGCCAACGATAGCCAACCATGGTCAACCAAATTCAACCATGGTTAACAATAGTCAACCATATTCAACCATGGTCAACTAATAGTCAATTATGGCCAAATTAAGTCAACCATACTCAACAATGGTTAACTAAAGTCAACCAAATTCAACCATGGACAACCATGGAAAACCATAATCAACCATGAGAAACCATAGTCAACCATAGTAAATTAGTCAACCACATTTAATCTTCGTTAACTATAGTCAACCAAAGTCAACCATATTCAACCAAAGACAACGATAGTCAACCATGGCCAACCATAATCAACCATGTTCAACCATGGCCAATTAAAGCTAACTATAGTCAACCATGGCCAACCAAAGTCAGCCATAGTCAACCAAAGTCAACGATGACAGTCCATAGCCAACCATGGTCAACCAAAGTCATCCATAGTCAACCATGGTCAATGATAGTGAACCATTGTCAACTAAGTTCAACCATATGGTTGACCATGGTTGGTTAATAATAATAATAATAATAATAACAACAACAACCAACTATGGTTAACCATAGTTAAGCATGAATAACCGTGGTCAACCATTGTCAAGCAATAACAACCATGCTCAACCATAGTTGACAACCCTCAACAACCATAGTCGACAATAGTTAACTATTAACATCCATGGTCAACCACAAATAACCATAGTTAATCATGAACAACAATTATGAGCTATACTTAACATAAGCCAACCATATAAATGTCAACATAAGTCACCATGATAAACAGCAACCAAAGTCAAACAAATCCAACCATAGTTAAATGAATTCAACCATAGTTAACTATAGTCAACCATATCCAACCATATTCAAAAGTCAAATAAGGTCGATCAATAGTTAATTATGGCCAAATAAAGTCAACCATGGTAAATCAAGTCAACTATAGTCAAAAGTCAAAGAAGGTTAATCAATAGTCAATAATAACAAAACAAAGTCATCCATAGTCAACCATGGTCAACCAAAGTTAACCAAAGTAAACCATAGTCAAACAAAGTCAACCATAGTCAAGAATAGCCAACCATGGTAAACCAAAGTGAACCATCATTGACCAAAGTCAACTATAGTCAAACAAATTCAACCATGGCCAACCACACCCAACCATAGTTAATCATAGCTAACCATAATCAACAAAAGTCAACCATATTGGATTTATAATCAACCATATGATTTTAAAGTCAACCCTTATGTCAACCAAAGTGAGCCATAGGAAAACAATAGTGGAATTATAATTCCTCATATGATTTTAAAGGCAACACTTGTGTCACCCACAATCAAGTGAACAAGTCAACTATAGTAAACCATATGATATTAATATCCACCAAAGTCAACCATTCCAACCACCATCAACCATAGTCAACCATGGTCATACATATCCAACCATCATCAACCATAGTTAAACATAGTCAACCATAGCTAATTAGTCAATCACAATTACCCACAGTCAACTGTGGTCAACTATATGCTACCAAAGCCAACCATAGTCAACCATGGTTAACCAAAGTCAAGCATGGTGGAATTATAATCAACCATGTGATTTTAAATTCAACCCTTATGTCAAACAATGTCAACTATGGGAAAACAATAGTGGAATTATAATTAATGATATGATTTTAAAATAAACTATTCTGTCATCCATAATCAAGTAAACAAGTCAACCATAGTAAACCGTATGATATTAATATAAACCAAAGCAAGCTAAAGTCAACCATTCCCAACCACCATTAACCATAGTCAAGCATGGTCAGTTAAAGACAACCATCATCAACCATGGTCAAGCACATTAAACCATAGTTAATTAGTTAATCAAAGTTACCCATAGTCAACTATGGTCAACCACAGCCTACCAAAGCCAACCAAACTCAACCATAGTAAACGAAAATCAACCATATCTAACCAAAGTTAAAAGTTAAATTAGTTCAATGAATGGTCAGTTGTGGAAAAAAATGTCAACCATAGCCGACAATAGTCAACCATCGTTAACCATAGTTAACCATAGTCAATTAGTCAACCATAGACAAAAGTTAAGCAAGGTCAACCAATAGTCAATTACGACAAAACAAAGTCACCTTTAGCCAAACATGGGAATCATAGTCAACCACAATCAATTAAGCAAGGTCAACCAATAGTCAATTACGACAAAACATAGTCACCTTTAGCAAAACATGGGAATCATAGTCAACCACAATCAATTAGTTATCCAAAGTCAACTATATTTAAAAAAGTCAACAATAGTTAACCATAGTTAACCAAAGACAATTATGGCCAACCCAAGTCAACCATAGTCGAACATAGTCAAGCATGGCTAACCATAGTCATCCATAATCAAACAAATTCAACCATAGTTAAATAGCGTAAACCTTAATCAACCAATGCTTTATAATATAGATTACCTTAACCAAAAGTAAAAGTTTGGAACTACTACATAATTAACCCTTTCAGAAAGATTTCTACATATATAGCGTGCCTTGATCTTGGTGATTACCGTTTTTTTATACTATTGTAAAATGTGGAAAGAAATGTGTAGAAACCAAAATATGATTGGGTGGTTCTCAAACATTTTTATAGCACATTTCAATCAAAATATTTCATTTTTTTCAGTCTCCACATGTATTGGAGACTAACATTTATTCCATACGGTGATTTTTTAACTCCAAAAAATGCCATTATGTATAATGGAAAAATGTATTGGGTGCATAGTCATGTTGTTTCTTTACTCGGCCCCATATGTTCACACAAGATATATTGGATAGATGTTGCCAACAACAAATGGGACTTCGATTTTATTTAACAATCACCTGCTACATGGTCTGTTTGCTTAGCGATTCATTCTAATCAACTGCTTTGTTTCATGAATCAAGGCTCGACTACAGTATGGTTAATAGAATACTACCTATGAAAGTACTCCACCGATGCTAGGTAATTTGTCAACCAAATCTTTACAACATGGACATGGTTTGGGATGGAAGTTTTTATCTAGGTTGAACTCAGCCATCAATATGAACTACCCTGAATATTTTGTTGTTTCTTCAATTCATAAGTATTTGCTTATGTGCAAATACAGTTGAGTTGACTTTTCCTTCCAGGACTTGAGTACGAATCTTTCTGATGATTTAGCTGATGGTGAAGATTACAATCGAGGCATTTTGAACTTAATATTCCAACCACTACAAATGTTTTTGACCTCATTCAAAATATTTCGCTCTTCTCGGTTTATCTTAATATGGATTCAATTGATGATGTATTTACTGAGTTTTAACTTGCTCTTCATGTAAAAATAATTTTATCAAAAACGTTTTCTATGCAGTGTTTAATAATGTTTTTGCATTGTACATTTCCTTCCAAATCAAAGTTATTCCTATATATTTTTTTTGTATGTATTCAACATAAATTCCAATTTCAAAATATCTAACTTTTTCTATTATTATTTTTCTTCATTGTATGCACTATATGTTTTTTATTTCCATGCTTTGATAATATCAAATACATTTACAAATGCCATTTCCCATCTTGCATTTATTGATAGCTTCCCCATATTTTCTATAATTATTACTATTTTTTATTATTAATTATTTCATGATTATAATTATTTTCAAAATAGGATTTATTTAATTTTTTGCTAATAAGTAAATTTGAAACATAAAAGATTTTTTTTTTTAATTTAAGTTTTAATATAATTTCAAATATAAATTTAATTTGTTTTTTTTTTTTTTAAATATAAATTTAATTTGCTTTTATTTAAATATTTTTTCTTCTTCTAATAAGTAGATTTAATTACTAATATTAATATAATATTAATTTTTTTAACATTTTTTTAATTTACACTAAATTACATTTAATAAGAATTATTAAATTTATTTTAATTATTTTTAATATATTTTAATGAAAATTACATTTTTCTTTACTTATATTTCTTTAATTAATTTTAATATCAATTATTTTCTTCTTGATTTATATTTAATTTTAATATTATTTTTAATTTAGATTTAATATCAATTATTATACTTTTATTTGTTAATAACAATTATTTTACCTTTCTTTAATATCAATTAATTATTTTATTCTGAATTTACTTTTAATATCAATTATTTTACTTATCGTTGATTTTTTTATTTAACTTTTTTTATTTTTATTTAATATATTTTATTTTTTATTTTACTTTTATTTATTTAAGTTTTTTTTTCACTTATATTTATTTATTTATTTTTACTTTAATTTTATTTATTCAATTAATTTAATTTAATTTATTTTTATTTCTTTATTTGACTTTACTTTATTTTATTTTATTTCCTTAATTTATTTTTTATTATAATTTATTCATTTATTTTACTTTACTTTATTTATTTAGTTAATTTAATTTAATTTTTTTACTTTATTTACTTTACTCTACTTTTATTTACTCTTTTTTACTTTATTTACTTTACTTTACTTTAATTTATTTTTATTTAACTTTATTTACTTTAATTTATTTACTTTACTTTTAATTTAGTTTAGTTTATTCTTACTTTACTTTACTTTTATTCTATTTTTTTATTTTACTCTATTCTTTTTAAATTTTATTTATGTTAATATGTGCCTTCAATTATTAATATTTATTTATCAAGAGATGTACATACCCTAACCCCCTCCATATTTGAACCTATGACCTCATAAAAGGAAGCACATTTTCTTAATTGCTGGGACCACTCACTTAGAGTACTTTTAGTTATTTGTGTCAATAATCAATGGTCCAAACGAGTTCATTATTTTTCCAAACTATCATATTTTTTACTCATCTATTATGTTCAAATCTACATCATACAAATTGCATTGTAACACAACAGTTTTTTACTGTATTCCTTTGCACCATCACGACAATTGCTAGTTAATTCTTTACAGGAGAACTTACATTAATTTAATGAGAAATTAAATTGAAGTATATGAGGTTATAATTTAATGAAAAATTAAATTAATGTAGGAGATCCCATTTTTTTGTGAGATAAGGGAAACCCTCTATACATCGATTCATTTTCTTAACTTTCTAAAGAGTACATACCATACCTCCTAGTTTATGGAGGTGTTGTACTTGCAATTGAAAATTTATTAAATGGAACAAGGTAGTCAGAGCCATAGTTATGCAATAGTAACTACATTTGAATATGTTGTTAATATGGGTAATGCATTTGTAGACATGGAATGAAATAATTAATATTAATTGGGATATAAGTAAACCTAAATGAAAATAAACCCTTGTTGAAAATGAAATAGAGAAAGAACTTATCCCATGGTGAATTTGTGAGCCTTCTCAACTTGTTAGTGACATCAACCTTCATGGGAACCAAATTCAATATTCCTACACCACAATAAAAATTATTCATAATATGCCCAATATAAATTCAAGTCATGGAATGAAATCATTATTCATTATTCCCATATTGGATCCCCATGATGCATTGACATGTTTAGACAAAATGCAATCCCTAGGCATAAACCCAACTCAATCACTATGATTAGTGGCATGCTTTCATATGCATCTTTATTGGATTTGAAGCAATGTAAGAATACCCATGTTTATGTAATAAGAAGTGAAGAATATACGGTGATAAGATTATATGGATTTGAGGAAGATCCTTATAAAATCCCAACATTCTTGAACCCAAGAGTATTTTCTATGGAGTATGCAAGGAAAATATTCAAACTAGATGAAATGCATTTTAGGCATTTTAGGAATCTAAGGACTTTCCTTTTACCACCAGAAATAGGCCCTTTCCAACTCAGAGGTATAAAGGCCCAAGATTACTTAGAAGGATTCCTAATTAAATTGAGTTTACAGAAAGCATAATATTTTCCATATTACCCTTATGGGGTTATTTCTAAGCAGATAATAGCAAATAATTTTTTTTCCTATGAACCTAAAGCAAGGCCATATTGGAAGAGAATTCCAATTTAGAAACCTGGGAAAACGTCATATAATCTCATAGAAGAATGTAAGAGGAAAGAGAAAAATAGAGACAATCAGGGAAAGAAAGGAGGGTAGATGAAACTTCTACAGACATGGAAGTAGATGACCTAGAAAAAGGTCATCAAGATAAAATAGAGGAATGGGAGTCATAGAAATCCCTGAGAGAGGAGGAATCATAGATTAAGTTTCCCAATGACCTCATTGATATGATCCCACCATATCCATTCAAAGGAAAAGGGTCACCTATTAAATTTACAAACTACCCTTTTGTGGAGTTTAATGAGACAAAAACATTGCAAATATTACCTGACGAGTTACTTGCAACAGGTGAGGTATAAGTCAAAAAATACTTGAAGACCAAGTATAAACAGATAATAGATCAGAATGACAAGTTAATGAAAGACACCAGAAAGCAGATTGGATCATAAGGGAAAAGACTGATAATTGTGGCAGATCACAAAAGAGATACTTTAAGATAGTATGTGATGCAAATCACAAAAGAGATACTTTAAGATAGTATGTGATGCAACCTGCAGTGCTAAAGCCTACTAGCTTTATCGAATCGAGAGATGATGAGTATCATGTTGATTTTAGTTAGTTTGAAAAACTAGACAAATTGGAATTTTAAAAACATGTTAGTGATATCATTTGTAAAGAGGTTGTGCAATCAATTAAAACATAAAATAATCTGAGGGGAGAAATAGCTAAGTTTGAAGAATTATGGAAAGCATAAAAGGTCAATGTAAGATCTAAACAAGTCAATATCAAGATCTCGGAGAACAAAATCATGACTCTAATTCTAAATCTAGGGATGGATCACATGCTGAATCTGTTTTAAAATAAAAGGACAATGAGATAGATCTCCTCAAAAGGAAATTGAATATGCCCATGACCCAACTAGTTTAGACTCCTAAACTAAGTAAATTATCAAGAAGAAAATCAATCATTATATGCAAATATGCTGCAATACAAGAAAATGACCAAAGATAAAGAAAAAGAGATCATTGATCTCAGATATCAAATGTCATATTTAAAGCTACAACAAGATTCATTATCCACTAAATAGGTTACTCAAGGCCTCCCCTCCAGTGAACCAAAAGGGAATCACATTACAACATAAGAAGAACAAGTTGCAGGTGAATCTAAAAAAAGGGAGGCACCTAAACGGGTAATTGACCTATTGGAAGGATAGCCTGACATTGAGAAAACCAATCAAGAACCAGTTGACAAGGATAGAAAAATTAAAGAGATAGAAGATAAGATAGGTCATAAAAATGAGAAGATCTCAGATTTGGAAGCAATCATGATTCATAGAGAAGATGAGATTCAAGAATT
Organism: Larix kaempferi; assembly: GCA_027924585.1. Classification (NCBI taxonomy): domain Eukaryota; kingdom Viridiplantae; phylum Streptophyta; class Pinopsida; order Pinales; family Pinaceae; genus Larix; species Larix kaempferi. The sequence goes on from BSBM01000010.1 coordinate 16,822,546, forward strand.
AGAGAATGAAATAAATGAACTCAAGAGTGAGAAAAATAAGATAGAAATGGATGTAGAAGGAGAGGATTTAATTAGAAGAACTATTCAGGCCTCATGGGAAAAAATCTCTCAAGTATTCCAAAATTCATAGGATCACTGTGAAGTTACATAGGAAGAACTAGAATTGTACAAGTCATCCAAAGAAGAAAGCAAAAGAGTAGAGGTAGAATTGGGAGAGATCCCCAAAGAAGCTGCTATAATAATAGAATATCTCAATGGTATGAGCAAAAATCAGTTAGAAATGTTATAGATAATAAACAAAAATCAATTGATTAAAGTGGATAAGAAAATGATCACCAAGGAAACTCTTCTAGAGAGAATTCAAATACATATGAATATTTTGTCTAATGAGGTAACTAGATTTAAGGGGATGTTTGATAAAATGATAAAATTAGGACTGCCTCACCATTGGGATGGAAATGAAGATTTATGGCCCAAAGAAGTATATCATGATAGGCTAAATGAAAAAAGGAATGAACTCACTTAGACAAATGCACCAGAAGGAATTATAATAGGAGATCAGTTCATTGATAGATTAAAACCCCAATTCCAAATATGGATTAGTCTAAAAAGAATTCTTAAAGAATTGGGATCTATATCATATGAGAAATACAAGAAGCAGAGATAGCCTTAGAGTCATTAAAAGCTCACCAAATTCCAATAGAGAAAACTTGGTAGTCAGTGGAAAGATTTCCCAGTCCATTCTAGATAAGAAATAGCCTACAGGATACTCATCAAATATACCAAAGGTTCAAACAAGTGGGTAGCAGTATCCCAATATTCCATGACGATTTTTGAGTCATAAAAAACCCTTGTCATTCATGCCACCTGGAGGGAAGAAAAAAAATTCTGATGATGCATCAAATGAGGCAGGCTGGAGTTCCTCCAAATATCTAATCAACAACACAAATGATGGGTCAACCAAATGTGTACATATGAGGCCAAAAGATGCATACACCTAACAAAACAAAGGGGTCCAGAAAAAATAAGTAAAAGAGTAAAAGAGATGAAAATCAGCTAATGACTTTAGATGAAAGTGACAGACTCACAAGTACGTTACAATGTAACTGAATTCAGTTATTTTTCTCAGAAGAAAGTGATATATAATGTAAACTGAGTTAGTAACTCGAGGATGGAAATTTTAGTTTTAGAATTCTTCTCTCTATATTTTTGACTTGATGAATATTTTTGCCTTGTACTATTGTTTTGCTAGAGATTAAGGATACATAGTATCACAGAGAGTTCTTCTTCGGTTTGTCCGCTGTAATATTGTTTGATTATATGTGAAAGGGTTCATGAGATGATCAATAAAGTTGTTGGAACATATTTAGTCTGGATTGAGTATCGGTGATGTTTTAATGTGGTTAAATGTTAAATTTTATGGCAGAGATTCAAATATATGTTTGCCTCTGGCATATTCTTTAAATCTCTATGTTGATACAATTGTGTATGAAGTTTTATGCCCGTATTGTATCCATGAATGTCTTGTTGCTTGTAAATTAACAAATATATTCATGTAATTCCTTTCATTCTATAAAGAACTACTGAATTCTTTCTTTCGATGCTTAGTATCTTCACACTTTTGTCTCAATTTAGGAAACTAGCCCACAGGTGCTTTTCAAATTCACATAGACTATTCATCTATTAAATACACCTTCATTTCCCTTATGTTTTGTTGTACTCTTTAAAATTCCTTTGCAATTCACTCTTACACCCTCACGATTGTTCATAAAATTCTAGTTAGCACAAAATACCAAGAATGAACCAAATTCTAATTTATTTTAAGATCTAGCTCTAACATCTATAAAGTTTGAGCCCCTATAATGCCTAGGCATAGTCTATTTTCAAACTAGTCTACCTCTAGGACTAACACTGACAACAAAACAAAACTGCTAAACAATGAGAATGAGGGAGCATCTCAAGATGTGTGAGAACTAGAAGTAGATGAGGGGAGGAAAAAGAATACATGGCTCTAACAGATCAGCAGTCATGGAGAGGGACTCAAATCATTCTATGATAATCTCCTTTAGAGATAACCCTGGACTGATGGGACTAGGATGTGTGATCATAGGAAGAAGTTGGTTGTTTTCTCAAACTCTTCTAACAATCATGGCCATAGGGAAGATCCTGCTATGGATCTCTGGTTGTTGAGGGTCAAATAGATGAACTATACTCTAAGTAGATCCTCCTTGAGATTTTGGTGGGAGTAGGTCTACTAGCTGCAAGCGGAAAATAAGTATGACGTATCGCCGATCTGGAAGTTAATCTCTATGGATATTTGCATATCGCTTATGGTCATATACCATTGAGATCAATGGGAAGAAGGAAGTGATAAGCCTAAAAAGGATTGTCTTGGGTGGGCCTTGTAAAATATGTTTTCTGAATCCCAACACATTCCTTTGGAAGAATGCTAGACACCTTTGATATGGGTAATAAAATAAAGAAGTTAGGAATCCTACTCACTCTCTATAAATACAATGGAACCTCCCTGTAATCTCATAGTAAATACGGAAATATATTATAGGGTGATCCTTCGACTTGATTCCATGCAAATGAAAAAACTGACACTAGATCAAATCAATTGCTATTTTCATTGTAATACTAGTCACAACCCCTAGGAGACGTTAGATGAACAAAATGAATGCTCCCCTCACCTCTACTAGGAGTGACCACGACTAGGTGAGTCTCCTTTTGAAGGAATCCTAGTCTAGCAAACTTTACAAATGGCCTAAAACTATAAACTATTTTTGTAGCTTTTATGTGGGTTAGTTGTTACTATTTTTATTTTCTTTAGGCATAGATAATAAGAGAATCATTGCCTTTATAGAAACTGATAGGTGGAATTCAATTATTGTATTGTCATAAACCCTCTATTAAATGGTCATAATTATAGTAACATGTCATCATTAGAGAAATTTTGAGGTCTAAAATGGGCATCCTAAGGAAAATTATAAAATAATAGTGGAAATAATAAAATAATATTAGCATATCTCATCAAATTTTGGAGGAAAAAAGAAAAACTACTTCTTCAAATCGTATTTTCAACTTACCTCTTTGTATATTCACTCAAATTTGAATCTAGAGCAGTCATTGGATGGGGAATTCAATTCCACATCCAAGGAGTACCCACTCGTCATACTTTTGATGGACCCCGCTTCCCCCCCAAAAAGAAATACTTGAAAAATGTGATGATGGACCCCACTTCCATAGGCCTAACATGAAAGGTGTGTATACTAGTTGGTAGAAGGCCTAGTTGGTTGCCGACAGATCAGGGGTTCGAATCCCCTCAAGCCTAACATTTTTTTGATATAGACCACATTGGCCAATTCGGGCTTGCCACGTGGCATGATCTGATTGGTCCACATCCCAGCTGACTGTGCATTCCATGTAGCCAACATTGTCATGTGTCCTTCTGCTATTGGTCCACCTCTTCCCTGTCGACACTGTGCAGGCCATGTGACACCCTTCCAGTGGTTCCACGTGGCATTTTTTGGACACTTTTTACTTGTTTGGTAAAAACTTCAAATCGCGATATCTTTGTCATTTGAACTCCGTTTCATGTGTTTCTCACACCATTGGAATCAGATCGATACACTCTTTGTGATGGTACTATTGTATGTATGATTGGAGACTTTTTAATTTCAAGTGATCCTAGATCCTCCTGGATCATTCCTCCCCACTGGAAGGATTTTGGTCCTCCAAAAGTATTTGAACATCAGTTAAGTGAGGGAATTGCCTCCCCACTTGGCTTGAATATACCCATCTTATCTGGAGCATGAACACCTAGTAAATCACCACAAATTTTCCACACATGATAACAATTGCAATCATACTATTGACATCAATGCTCATTCCTTTACTCCTACCATCTTCTGCATTCATGGTCAGTCCTTTTAACCAGAAACAACTACCTAACAATAGGATGGCATACAATGGTGCTAAAAGAAAATGAATCAACAGTCCTTTTCATCTTTTGAATACATTTACCAATGGGTTTTATCAATTCACGATTAAGCTCTGAATCACAATATGGAAGTGAATCTGGTACTTCTTTCTTTGGTTCACTTCTTCTCTAATATTCAATGCCATCTTCTGACTTAGGAGATTGAATGAAACAAGTACCACATGGAATACCTATGACACCCACAACTGTAATTAGTGCCTCATCACCTTAATTAGATCCTATATCCTACGACATTGTTGCAGTAGTATTCTTCTTTCTCTTGTTCTTGAAATTCTCCGGTATCAATTATGGATGCAATGTACAACATTGTTCTTCTTTATGCCATTTCCCACAATGAGATCATGCAGGCCTCTCTTTCTTCATTTTAGTTGTATTATTTGATCGTGGCTCTACAAATGCATCATCCATACCATGCTTACCCTTACTAGCCTCCAAATGCACGGATTGAACTGACACTTCATCAATGTTAGAAGGGTTAAACATCAAAATGGCATGCCTCAAATAATAATGCAAACCACTGATATATTTCAAAAGAGACTCTCTAGTGTACAATGGAATTCCCAATGCAAGTTCCCTCTTCTTAAATTCTCGTGTGTAACCTTGAAAAATTTTCCCCTTCGTTTGCTTTAGATGCAACCATTGTATCATTGCTTCTTGACTGTATGTTAAGGGATACAACTATTGTCTTATTTCATAAATGAATTCTTCCCAAGAGGAAATGATTTTACCATTATGTCCCATATCTACTTGAGTCTAACTCTCCCACCATACCAAGGATGAGCCACTAATGCACAAAGAAGCCAACTGAATTTTTATCACATCATCTTTGATATGCTAGATCTTGCAATAGACCTCTATCTTCTTGATCCAATTATCAAGTTTCTATGCATCCAATTCCCCATCATATATAGGAAACTCAAACTTTACATCTAATTTTAACAAAGGAATTCTATGAAAATCAGAGGGTTTGAAAGAGTTATATTCGGAAGAATGCTCACCTCCACCATTTTCTTATGATGATGGTGAGGAAGGCTCTAAAGAACCTCCTCCTTCACCTCTTACTGCTTATTATGCAGCTTCATCCTTAACATGACTGGTTCCTTCACCTCTTCTTTGTCCTCTTTCATTATAAATCTCTTCTACCATTTCCTTCATCAACTTGAAAGCTTCGAAGAAGTCATCTTCAGAGTTGTATGGTCCTATCATTCTTGGTGAATCCATCTTCCTTCTTTGGATGCCTCTTCTTGAGCCAATATCAGGATTGTAAGCCTCAAGTTGGCCTTCTCCCTTCTTGAGCTTTGATCTCATGAACATCCACCTGTCAACTTGGCTCTAATACCACTTGACCCGAAAAATTCCTTCAAACTACCATTCAAGCATTAGCTCTTAACGATTTATTGTTAATGAAGAATTCTCAGTTTTCCAAGATATTTTATTGACAATGCCTTAAAATTGCAATGTTATGCGGTGCTCTTTAATTAATTTTAAGATCGTAAACAACTTACTTAAAAAAATGCATGAAGAAAAAGAGATCATGAGAGACATAAAACATCAATACCAAAAATCAAAGACATTGATAACGAAGTTCACCAAACCCCCTGGCTACGTCTTTGGGCTCGTTCAAATGTTGAACTGCTTCTATTATTTTCTTCATAAGATACTCTTCTTTACAAAAGTGTGGACTTCCCAAAACATGGATGCCAAAACATGTCTTCTCAAAACATGATGGAGCTCTCAACAGAAAATACTCCCCAATGGCATTCCCTCACCAAATGAAACCTCAAATGAGATCTCACTAGCTCTCCTCTAGCTCTTAATTGGATCCAAAAATGCCCTCCCTCCAATGCACATAGCAAGGGATTAAATAGGTGAGGATACCCTTGGTATCATGAAATGTGTGAATCTACCAAATTGGGATTAGTTACAATTTTTTTGGCTTTTAATAACTTAATCCAAAATATGGTTTCTCCCCATTGAAAATGGTTTCCCAACTTGTCCATAATTTGGGGTTTCACCTTTTGTTACTTTCCCACAATGGCATTACTAAGTCCCCCTCTCTCTATCCTACTCCTACCACTAACCCCCACCCATCTCTCTCTCTCCTCTAACCCCCTATCACCTCCCTCCCTCCTTGTCTCTCTCTCTCTCACACACACAGACACCTCACTAATCCTCCCCCTAGTACTAGCCTCTCTCTCTCTCTCTCTCTCTCTCCACATACCCCCAACCCCCACCCCTCTATTTCTCTCCCCCAACACCCTAAGCCCCACCTCTCTCTCTACCCCTAATCCCACTCTCTCTCTCTCCTACTCCTAGCAATTTAACCCTCCCTACTCTCTCTTTATCTCTCTCTCTAATCATTACTAATCCTCTCTCTCTCTCTCTCTCTTTGAAAAATCTCCACCTATCTCCAACCCCCACCGCTATCCCTCTCCCTCTTCCCTCTAACCTTCCCTCTCTCTCTACCCCTAACCCCCTTCTCTCTCCTTAACCCTCACTAATCACATTTCTCTCTCTCTCTCTCTCTAATCCTTACTAACCCCCTCTCTCATTCTCTCTCTCTCCCCTAATTCACATATCCCCATCCCTCTCTCTCCCCCCTAACCCCCCCTCTCTCTACCGCTAACCCCCATCTCTCTCCCTAAACCCCCCCTCGATCTCCTACTCCTAGCACTAACCTCACCCAACTCTCTCTCTCTCTCTCTCTCTCTCTCTCTCATCCTTAATAACCCGGTTTCTCACTCTGTCCCTTTCTCCCCTACTCCACCTACCCCAACCCCCATCCCTCTCCCTCTCCCTCTCCCCCAACCCCCTAACATTCCTTCTCTCTCTACCCCTAATCCCCCTTCTAACTCCTACCACTAACTAGCCCCCCCCTCTCTCTCACACATAATCCCCCTCCCCTATCAATAACCTCTCCCCATCTCAATCTATATATACCTCCTTTCTCACTAATTACCCTCATCCTCCCCAAACCCGCAATGACCCCAATCTCTATATCTCTCTCTCATACTCCCTTCTTTGATGATTTCATCTCATCCCTTTCCCTTTTCCTGAACGAGACCTTGTTTAGCTTCCACAACCCAAAAAGATCATTAATTTATTGAATAATGAAAAACAAATTAACAAAAAATATTTTAATTATTACTATTGTAAAAAAAAAAAAAAAAACCATTTACAAAATACAAACATTTTTTTCTTATTTAAAATAAACTTTTTAAATTAAAATTGAAACGTTTCCATCAAAACAAATCATTAAAAACCCACCTAAACATAAACAAAATCAATGAGAAATGTAATGTTTTTCAAAACAAATCATTAAAAACCCATCTAAACATAAAAAAAATCATTTCAGTAACCTTTAAAGCTTGACAAATAATTATTAACCTTCACAAGATGAAGATAAAAAGTTTAAAGAATAAATAGTGTATTTCTTAACTCCATAAGGATTTATAATTTGAAAATAAAACAGTTTCCTTCCTGTGGGAAAATGACATAACAAGCTGAAATTAGATTGAAAGGTGTGGGAAAACTACAACACCTTGAAATAGGTATGCAAACAATGACATAACCTGATTGGTATCCCGTGAGAAAATGATAAAGGGAAACATTTTGAAGCTTATATTGCAATTTCAGATAAGTTTTCAGAATATTTATTAGCGAATAACTAGGAAGAACATACCTCATTTTCATAACGAATAACTAAAGAGAACAGAGCTCATTTGATAATGAATAATGAATAGCTAGAAATAACAGCAGAGTCCGGGTGTGGGTCATTTGACTCGAATTCGAACAGTATAAGGGTTTAGAATTAGAGGGCTTTAGGAATGGGCATTAAAGCACATAGCGGGTTAGAATTAAAGGGTTGTGGATAGCATTTAGGAATCGACATTGAATCAATTTATAAAGAAGTTGTATATTCAACTTTTAAAATTAAATAAATTGAAAGAAATAACAAATTCGTCCAGATATAATAAATTAACCTATTATAATAACAAAATTTCGTTGCATATATAACAAAATTCATCACAGATATTGTATATAGTAACAAAAATTCCTTGCACATATAACAAAATTCCAAAATTCATCACAGATATTGTAGCAGCAAATTTTCAAAATTAATTTTCTTCGACTATTTTTTTCATATGCAAAAGGCATTGTTAATCTTCGTATCAGAAAGCAATATAAACAAAAATAAGGGTATCTTTGATAACTGAAAATTTTCGTTAAAAACAAACTATTCATTAAAATAACATGAGAAAAGTAACCTGAATAAGGAATACCTGTAAAGAAAAGTTGTCAAAGAAGTTCTTTCTATTGGCCTGGGCGCCGTGCATCCATTGAAAGAAGCATCCAGCTTTTTGAAGATCTTTTCCTCCTAATTATATTTCCCTTTCAGAAATATTATAACCAGAGTGAATAATCTCGAGGCTTTTGTTCTAATATGTTATAACAAATCTTTACAAAACACACACACATGATCATAGCATCATTATGATATTCATGATGCTTTACACTGCATCATGAACACACAAAATTCAGAGAAGAGATGAACACACAAAACTGAGAGAAGAGATGATTCTGGATAGTCGATTTTAGACATTCTCTGGTCTTCACCAAGCAATTCAATGTCCCTGACTAGTCTCTCAGCCTTCTCTAACGTGCTTGGCTTCGGTTCCTGATTTGAACAAGGCCGCCTTGTCCATTTGACTTCCAAAACGTTTTTGTTGTTTGGCTGTATTTCAGCTCTTACAAATAGCGTGAAAGGGCCATAGGTAGCGCAAGAAAAAGTAAAAGTTGCAAAGCTACAAAGCGGACAAGGTTAATCATGGAATATCCAGGCCCAGGCAAAGATAATTATGGAATATCATAGCCACATAGCCACCAAATGCTATACACTGCATCATAAACCCACGCAATTTAGAGAAGAGATGATGTCCACGCAGATAGAGGAAAAGGAAACAAACTTTATATAGCAGTGGATTGGCAGTTCAGGTAGCAACGGCTACAATTTTGAATAGCTTTTTGGGAGCTATATTAGATTTGCTAAACTAACCGTTAATGTCAGAGACAGTTGTTTTTCGTCATGGTTAATGTCAGGTTGTTTTTTCGTGATGGTTAATGTCAGAGACAGGCTGTTTTTTTCGTGATGGCATGTCAGACTATATTCTTTCAAGACGTGGTAGACATATTTATTCTCTTTTATCACGAGCAGATGGCACCAGGGATCAAATTTGAAGGGAAGGGTCCTATTTCCCTTTGAAGGGCTATGCTATGTTAAACCCTTCAATTTTTACATGTAAAAATAGATCATTTTTTTCATTTGAAAAAGTAATACATCGAAATTTTAGTTATATTAAAAGCAATTTGCAATGAAATAGAAATCCACCATAAAATGATTAACAAACTGTATGTTATGCTGGTTTATATTTATCAAAGATTAAACTTGTGAGGTGTCTTGGTTCATTTTTCATTTGTTGTTGTTATTAAAGATGAGATATTCGTTCATGGTTTATTCTCATTTCTATCTTGTGTTAAGATGAATCTGTACAACTTAAGATATTTATCCTACCAGTCTCTATTTTGATGTCACTTAGGTATGTGGAGTTGAATATAGTTTACTCTTCATGTTCAAAAGAGAAATTCATGATTTTTAACTTTTCGGTATAGTCATGATGCAAATAAAATTGTGGCCATTTAAGCTGTTTTTCTTTTTCTTATCTGAGAGCGCTCCTCCCAAAACTGGCCATCTAAGTTGTTTTTTCTTATCAGAGACTGCTTCTCCCCAACTTGTGTGTTTGAAAAGTAGAAAAAGGTTTAGTTTTCCTCGAGTAATAACAAAGTACAAAAGGTATTTAAGTTAACATTTTAAAGAAAAATACATATTTTTAAGTTTTAAATCCATTGTAATTGTACAATTAAATAATAAAAAAATAGTAATCTCACTATTCTCAATGTGCCACTTGTTTTCTTGTTTAAATATGGTCTTCATTACTAATTTTGGAAAAATAAATATTTATAAGTTTTAAATCCGTAATAAAAAATTAGTAACCTTACTATACTCAATGTGCCACTAGTTTTCTTGTTTATTGAAAGGATTGTTTGAAACAATTTCTTCATTTAGAAATATATCCATCTTCCACTTTCCATATTCTAGGTCAACCTGCAACAATAATCAAAATAAGGCAGTAAATAAATAACTCTTATGCTTCAATAATAGTAAGATAAGCATAGGCATGCATTTAAACAATTATAGTAACATTATACGAATACCATTCTATATAAAAAAGTTATAGTAGTATTAGACGAATACTATTCTATTTTTTTAAATAGAAACATTCTTTCTTTTTGTTTTTTTTAAATAGAAACATTTTACTTTTTATTGTAATAGTGTAGATAAAAAATCTTATTAAAAGAATGAAATCTCATAAAAAAAAATGAAAAATATTATATAGTATAGTAAATTTCCTTACTCTTCAATTGAAAAAATAAAAAATAATCTTTAGTGATTTTTTAATTTAAATGTTATTTACATGGTAAAAAAAAATTATCCTTCTATGACGTTAGAAGGCTCTTGATAGGCAATGACAGCTTCAAATTCAAATTTTATCCATAGATGGCACACAGTGGAAAGGACCATAAAGGACCAAATAAATTTAATATTCTGAGTTATTGTATGGAAGATAAATGTGCATATGCGTCTTCAAGATAAATGTAAACAAAAAATGATTTTGCTTGTATTCGTATTTGACTTCGTTTCATGCGGATTAACACGTCTCCAGTTAAAATGGAAGCAATCATTTAATATTTTCATTTTAACTTAGCTTTTAACTACTTGGTCACGTTTTCGACTATTTTGGACAACTAGTCATCAAATAGGTCTATTATATAGTTTTTTAGTGTTTCTAAACTTGCATAATGATTCAAACAACCCTGCCAAACTTTTATATAGCATAGAAAATTAAAAAAATTAAAAAAGTTTTATGATTGTATTTGGGATATTAAACTTAATTAAATCATGCGTTACTGTCTAACTTTTATATAACATAGAAAATTAAAAATATTTAAAAAGTTTTTATGAGTGTATTTAGGGTATCAAACTTATTTGAACATCAAACTTTTTTGCAACATATAAAACTAAAAAAATTTAAAATGATATTAAATTTTAAGTATTTGCTCTTGGTACTTCTAGATGCTGTGGGTATGTGGGTATATCTCAGGAGCTAATCCACTCAATTAAGCAAAGGAAGCTGAAGGCCTTATTGTTTAAAATGGATTTGGAGAAAGCGTATGATAGAGTGAACTACGTGTATTTTCGTCTGATTTTGATTCAAATTGGGGTGCCTCCTTTGGTCCTAAATTGGATCATGGCTTGTGTTACTACAACAAGATTTTATGTGCTGATTAATGGGGTTCCTTCTAGTTTTTTTAGAAGTTCCAGAGGCATTAGGCAAGGTTGTCCTTTGTCGCAACTTTTATTACTTCTGGTCATCGAAGGGCTAAGTAGATCTATCATTAAAGCTAAATCAGATGGCTTAATTAATGGTATCAAGATGGGGACGAATATTTTCATTTCACATATTATGTTTGTTGATGACGTCCTATTGGCAGGTTTGGACTCCTTTGAGGAATGGAAGGACTACAAACAAATTATATTGGATTTTTGCAATGCGTCGGGGATGGTGGTAAGTGCAAAAAAGTCTAGTTTTTACCATCTCATATTAGAGGATCACAAGCTTAAGATGTTAAAAGATATTCTCCCTATCATTTTTGTCTACTGGAGAAAGGTGTGAAATATCTAGGGTTCTTTTTAAAGCCTAATGCTTACAAGATTAAAGATTGGGATTGGCTTCTGAAAAAAGTGAATAATAGAATTAACCAATGGTCTTTTTGTCTTCTATCTATTAGGGGTAGATTGAATTTGATCAAAGCTTTGCTGACTGGGATACTTGTTTATTGGATGTCACTCTTTAGAGTCTCTTGTTCTATCATCAATAGGCTGAGAAGATGCTTTTTTAATTTCCTTTGGAATGGCGCAAAGCATTTTGGGGGTTTGGTTTTGACTATCTAGGAGAGATTGCTTGTTCCTGAAGATTGTGGCAGATGGGGTGTTAAGAATCTCAACTCTTTTAATTGTGATCTGAGACTCAAATCTTTCTGGCGAGGACTGTTTGGATCCACGTTGTGCTCTAGAGTTCTTAATGTCAAATAAATTAAAGGTAATAATATTGATTGGATCAAAGATTGAATAAAAGAAAACTGTTTTGAGGTGTGTCGGAGGTTTGGAGGGGTTTCCTAAAAGCTTATAATTGGATGGAAAAGGATCTCGTGTGGAGGGTGTTGGTTGTGGATCCAGATCTTCTAGTCTCATAGATGATATTGTATCAGCCGTGTTTGTACCCCAGTTCTATATGATATGTAGGTGGACTATACACTCACCCCAGCGGGGGGGTGTGGGGGGGCATCACCCCCCCACGGGGTTCCAGGGGGGACCATTCCCCCTGGCTGGGGGGTCCGGGGGCAGCGCCCCCGAGAAATGGGGGTTCGGGGGCAACGCCCCCAAAGAAAATTTTTGGGGCTGTTTTTGCCAGCTGTTTTGTGGGCCCATGGTTTTGGGTATCCCGTGGTATTTTCCCATTGTATTTCCCCTATAAAATAAAGACATTGTAATATGGCTAGGGTTGTTGATGTATTAGGTTTTATGCATTCTAAATATCTCTGAGATCGGGAGAGAGACTGTGACAACAGAGAAGAGGAAGTGCAGCAGTTGTGCTACAGGTTGTATCCCTTCATCTTGCTGGACGGTAATAATAACAAGGACTGGCAAATTCAATGTGGACGTAGCCCAAGTTGGGTGAACCACGATATATCTGTGTCTCTCTTGTAATGTGTATGTGTGATTATATTTGCATTTCTGTTTATTGTTATTGCTCTGCGATCCTGTTTTTCTAACAATTGGTATCAGAGCCAAAGGTCTATTTGGCAGTTAAACCTGCAGGAAGCTAGGGTTTCTGGTTCGAGTGGGAGCAATGGCAAAAGAAGGAAAGTTTAAGGTCGAAAAGTTTAACGGCCAAAACTTTGGGTTATGGAAGATGCAAATGGAGGACTATCTGTACCAGAAGGATCTATTCCTACCGTTGGGAGGAAAAGCAAAGAAGCCGACGGCTATGAAGGACGAAGAATGGGAGGTTCTTGACAAAAAGGCTCTGGGAACAATACGGTTGAGCCTGGCTTCATCGGTGGCTTTCAATATCTCAAAAGAAATGACAACAGAGGGTTTGATGAAAGAATTAGGTAAGCTGTATGAAAAACCCTCGGCCTCCAACAAGGTATTTCTAATGAAGCATTTATTTAATATGAAGATGTCTGAAGGTGGATCTGTTACTGATCATTTAAATGAGTTTAATACGGTTGCAAATCAGCTAAGTTCTGTAAGTGTCAACTTTGATGATGAGGTTAGGGCTCTTCTAATCTTGTGTTCATTGCCAGAAAGCTGGAATCGCTTGGTCATGGCTGTAAGTAACTCTGTCTCTGGTTCAAACACCTTGAAATTTGATGATGTTATTGGTGTTATTCTTAGCGAAGAAATGCGAAGAAAAAGCACAGGTGAGACATCAGGTAATGCGTTGACCATGGAGAGAAGGGGAAGACAAAAGGAGAGAGGAAAGAGCCAAGGTAATCGTGGAAAGTCTAAAACGGGCAGATCCAAGTCCAGACTAGGAAAGATAGAGTGCTGGAACTGTGGAAAGAAAGGACATTTGAAGAAAGACTGCAAATCTCTAAAGAAGAAAGGAGATGCACAGAAGGAAACTACCCAGGAAGCAAATGTAGCAGGTGATGTGTTACAAGATGCTTTGATTCTTGCATTAGATAATACTAGTGATTATTGGGTAGTAGATTCAAGAGCTTCATGTCATGCTACACCCCATAGGAAATACTTTCATGAGTATGTTCCTGGCGACTTTGGACATGTATTATTGGGTGATGATGAGCCATGTAAAATTGTTGGAATGGGTAAGGTATGGATAAAAGTTAAGAATGGAACTGATTGGTTGTTGAAAGAAGTTAGGCATATTCCTACTATGAAAATGAATCTGATCTCAACAGGGTAGTTGGGAGATGGCAACTGTATATCTATGTTCGGAGAAAAGTGGTGGAAGATCACTAAAGGATCAATGGTGATAGCAAAAGGAGACAGAGTAGGTATGTTGTATTTATGTCCTCATAATACTAACCATTCTATCTCTTTAGCTTCCATAGGAACAGATACATCATTGTGGCATCATAGGCTTGGCCACATGAGTGAGAAGGGGATGCAGATTCTCCACTCAAGGAAGTTGCTGCCGGATTTGAAGCAGGTAAGTTTGGAATTATGTGAAAACTATGTTTATGGAAAACAGAAGAGAGTCAGATTTCTCAGGGTTGGGAAACAGAAGAAGAATGAAAAATTAGAGCTTGTGCATACAGATGTATGGGGACCGGCTCAGGTACAATCTCTTGGTGGCTCTCATTATTATGTTACATTTATTGATGATGCAACTAGAAAAACTTGGGTTTATTGCATTAGACAGAAATCTGATGTGTTTGCTACTTTTAAGAAGTGGAAAGCTTTGGTTGAGAATGAGACAGGAAAAAGATTGAAGTGTCTCAGATCTGATAATGGAGGTGAGTACTGCGGCAAGGAGTTTGATAGTTACTGTTCATACCATGGGATTCGTAGAGAGAAGATAGTCCCAGGAACACCACAGGAAAATGGTGTGTCAGAAAGAATGAACAGAATGATCATGGAGCGTGCAAGGTGTATGAGACTGCATGCAGGGTTGTCCTTACAGTTTTGGGCGGATGCTGTAAATATTGATGTTTATTTAATAAACAGAGGACCTTCAAGTGCTTTGGATGGTGGTATTCCAGAGGAAGCATGGACAAATAAAAAAGGTAAACTACTCATTTCTGAGAACATTTGGTTGTGAAGCATTTGTCCATATTGATAAAGAAAATAGAACAAAGTTTGAAGCTAAATCCAAGAAATGTACCTTTATTGGATATGGGGTTGATGAATTTGGTTATCGTTTATGGGATTATGAAAATAACAAAATCATCAGGAGTAGAGATGTGATATTCAATGAAAAGGTCATGTATAAAGATCAGTTGCAGGGAAAGAAACAGGAAAAGGAAAACACAGAGTACATAGTGCTTGATGAAGTTAAAGAAAATGAAGTTCCGAAGGTGCCAGAAAATCAAGAGCAGCAGCAAGTACTTGAAACTCCTGCAACTGTAAGAAGATCTACCAGGTTAAGTAGATTCCTTGAACGATACTCTCCTTCAATGTATTATTTATTGATGACTGATTCTGGTGAACCAGAATGTTATGAAGAAGTAATGTAGGTGGAAACTAGAAAGAAGTGGGAGCAAGGCATGAATGAGGAGATGGACTCATTGGTAGGAAACCAGACTTGGGATTTGGTTCAGTTGCCTGCTGGTAAAAGAGCATTGCAAAACAAATGGATTTATAGGTTAAAGGAAGAAGAAGGAGGTAAGAAGCGGTACAAGGCCAGACTTGTTGTAAAGGGGTTTGCACAGAAGAAAGGTATAGATTTTGATGAAATATTTTCTCCTGTTGTTAAGACGACTTCAATTAGGACTATCTTAAGTCTAGTGGCGGTAGAAGATTTGCATCTTGAACAGTTAGATGTAAAAACAACCTTCCTCCATGGGGATTTGGAGGAAGAAATATATATGCAGCAGCCACAAGGGTATGAGGTCAAAGGTAAGGAGGATCTGGTATGCAGGTTGAAAAAGAGCTTGTATGGCTTGAAGCAAGCTCCAAGGCAGTGGTATCTAAAGTTTGACAGGTTTATGACAGAACAAGGTTATAGTAGATGTCATTCTGACCACTGTGTTTATTTCAAGAAGCTAGACAATGGAAGATATATTATCTTGTTATTGTATGTGGATGACATGCTTGTTGTAGGGTCTGACATGCAGGATATAAATGTACTCAAAAGGAAGCTAGCTAATTCATTTGCGATGAAGGATTTGGGTGCTGCAAAGCAAATCCTTGGTATGAGAATAACAAGAGACAGGAAAAATCGCAAATTGACATTGTCTCAAAGTGAGTACATACAAAAGGTGTTGGAGAGGTTCAGAATGCAGAATGCAAAACCTGTAAGTACACCTTTGGCTAGCCATTTCAGTCTAAGTAAGGAAATGTGTCCCAAGACACAAGAAGAGACAGATTACATGTCCAAGATTCCCTATCAATCAGCAGTTGGTAGCTTGATGTATGCCATGGTGTGCACAAGACCAGATATTGCACATGCAGTGGGAGTTGTGAGCAGATATATGAACAATCTAGGTAAAGAACATTGGAAGGCAGTATAGTGGATTCTCAGGTATTTGAGAGGTACTACCACTGAGGCATTATGTTTTGGAGGTTTAGACACTGTTCTACAGGGATATGTTGATGCAGATATGGCAGGTGACAAGGACAGCAGGAGGAGCACCACAGGGTATGTGTTTACTGCAGGTGGAACAGCAGTAAGCTAGATTTCAAAACTACAGAAGGTTGTTGCACTTTCAACAATAGAAGCAGAGTATGTTTCCATTACAGAGGCTAGTAAAAAGATGATTTGGTTGCAGAGGTTTATGGAGGAAGTGGGTAAGAAGCAGAAGGATAGCAGATTGTATAGTGACAACCAGAGTGCCATTCACCTTGCAAAGAACTCAGCATTCCATTCCAAGACTAAACATATACAGCTCAAGTACCATTTCATACGCTCTGTTCTAGAAGATGAATTGTTAAAGCTGGAAAAGATACATACTAGCCAGAATCCTGCAGACATGTTCACAAAGGTAGTGACCAGAGAGAAACTGAGTTCGTGCTCGATTTCAGTTGGCCTTCTAGCATGAAGGTGAAGAGGAGAAATTTTCCAAGTCCAAGTCTAGCAAGTGCATCAGCGGTGGAGTTGCTGTGATCAGTATCCAAGTGGGAGATTGTTGGTTGTGGAGCCAGATCTTCTAGTCTCATAGATGATATTGTATCAGCCGTGTTTGTACCCCAGTTCTATATGATATGTAGGTGGACTGTACACTCACCCCAGCGGGGGGGTGTGGGGGGGGCATCGCCCCCCCACAGGGTTCCAGGGGGGACCATCCCCCCTCGCTGGGGGGTCCGTGGGCCAGCGGTCCCCCGGCGGGGGGTTCGGGGGCAATGCCCCCGAGAAATGGGGGTTCGGGGGCAACGCCCCCAAAGAAAATTTTTGGGGCTGTTTTCGCCAGCTGTTTTGCGGGCCCATGGTTTTTGGTATCCCGTGGTATTTTCCCATTGTATTTCCCCTATAAAATAAAGACATTGTAATATGGCTAGGGTTGTTGATGTATTAGGTTTTATGCATTGTAAAGATCTCTGAGATCGGGAGAGAGACTGTGACAACAGAGAAGAGGAAGTGCAACGGTTGTGCTGCAGGTTGTATCCCTTCATCTTGCTGGACGGTAATAATAAAAAGGATTGGAAAATTCAGTGTGGACATAGCCCAAGTTGGGTGAACCACGATATATCTGTGTCTCTCTTGTAATGTGTATGTGTGCTTATATTTGCATTTCTGTTTATTGTTATTGCTCTGCGATCCTGTTTTTCTAACAGAGGGTCAGCGATGGTTCATCTATCTCTGTGGGGATAGATCCAATTCTGGGAATGGATGAAAAATTTTTCATTGTCATTAGACATAATTGAGAACCTCAAGCTATGGGGTTTTTACTCTTTAAACCATATCATAGAATATTAGAGGCATTCTGAACCCGAGTTATACTGGAGTAATGCAAGTGATATGCATCTTGTGGGAAAATCCGCTATGGAGTGGAATATGTATGTGCACTGTCAAAAAAATCAGAGGTGTTGCGATCTAAATTCATACTGGTTAAGCGCATTTGACATGGGTTTTTCGGGCCGTATTGCTCTGGAGTGGGATAGGTGTATTCACAGCCTTAATGCTGTCGGTTTTTGCCTCTCTCTTGGTAAGGATACTCTCTTCTGGACGGGTAATACATCTATGGGAACAATTACTGCCAAATCGGCTTATAATGCCATTATCAAATATAAGGGTGTTTTTCCTGAACATTGGTGGTATAGGAAAATTTGGAGATGGCGTTTGCCTCTTAAACTCAAATGTTTCATGTGGCCAGCTCTGTCGGATTGCCTTAAAACGTGGGATAAGTTTTTGGTCAGAGGTTGGATTGGCCCGAGTATATGTTTTCTCTGTCGGGTAGGACCATAATCCATTTTTCATTTATTTGTGGAGTGTGCATTTGCTAGGTGTATTTGGAGTAGGATCCTCCTGGAATTAAAGACTGATGTATTTTGGATTGGGGTTCAATTTGAAAAAGGATTCTTGGAGTGGAACTGGAACTGTAAAAAGTTTCCGGAGCTACCTGCTATAATTTCCTGGGCTATTTGGAAGGCCCGTAACCTTGTTATATTTGAAGACTTGGCTCCAAATGTTTACAAAACTTGTATGATGGTTCTTAAGTTGCTAAAAGAAAATTGTGTTGAGAATACCACTCATAAGTCTCAACATGAGTGTTGTTTTCAGCTTCAGATAAAGAAGATGGTCTATATGCAGCAGGTACTATTATTTATATCAATGATTCTCATACTTTCACTCTCAGATTAAATTGCAGTCAGGGGACAAATATGAAGGATGAACTTTTAGCTCTTTGGTGCACATTAAAAGTGGTCAACATCTTTGGCATTGATGATTTACAGGTTTTCGACAACTCTAGGGTAACCATAAAATGGGCATGTGAATAGTATTCATTGCAGGTGGCTGATCTTAATCCCTAGTGTGACTAGATCAAATTGTTGATAAGAAAGTTCACAAATATCACTTTTGAACATGTTTACCGTCAGCATAACTCAGAGGCTGATAACTTATCTAAATTGGCATTGGATGGAGATGAAGGTTTCATTTTGTTGGAAGAAGTTCAGGAGGGCTGCAGAGTTGCGGCTGGCTCAGTTAATATCTTTGAGATCTAGTATTTTGTCACAACTACATCTGACAATTTTGGGTTATGATATATTCCGTAACTTTCTTTGCTCTTTCTAGACAAGTTTTTTTTGTCTTATTTTGATGTATTCCTTGATCATTCTCGATGAGACTCACTTCATGTACTATTTGATTCAGCTATGAATATCAATAATATGAATTTTTTTCTACTGAAAAAAAGTACATTAAGAAACTCAATGTTATTTTTTTTTATTCATTAAAATATTAAAAAACAAAATAACATTCTAATTATATTCTAACTTTAATCACATATTTTCACTTGTCACTAAGGTTTATACATTCTAATCAATTTTTTTTTATAATAAATTTAGTTTATTATAATAATTTGTATTTTATATTTTTATATATAAAATATGTATAATAGTGCATAAACATTTAAAAAATTATTTTATTAATAATACGAAATTAAGATTATGGTATATTATTGAAATAAAATAAATAGTTAAAAATATGTCCTTATTACATATTATGTTTTAAATTTTATTGATTTTGTCTATGTTTTTTAAATTTAAGTAATTAACTTAGTTTTATTTTGTATAAAAGCAGCGTCAAGGTCTGACCCAAATTGAGCAAAGACGGCCACTTCACGGTAATGTGCTAATTCTAGTTTTATCATAATTTTGTTGAATTTCATTTATTTTTAATTATTGGGCCAAGAAGCCCTTTCTAAAATCTAATGTGGTTGAGATGTGTCATATTATCACATGTCTACTCCAAATTTAAATTGGCTAGATTGTGAAATAAATTTATATAATATACATGGAATTTCAATTTTAATTTCCATTCACGCATCCTCACACGTGGAATAATATATTGGATTATGTATTTTTAAGTTAATAATAGAACAACAAATAAGATATTAGTTTTGCGATAATAGCAAATTAACCAATAATTGGGAAAATTGAAAGCATTTTATTTCACAATTAAATAATGAATACAACTTTTGTGTATTTGTAAGATTTATATGCTATAGTTTACAATATTAAATAGTTGGCACTTTGATGATTAAATTTGGGTAAATAACTATTTTACTTCATAACCAATGAATGAATGCAATTTTTGCCTATTTGTAGGATTGATGTGTTATAGTTTATAACATGTAATAGTTGGCACTTCGACCATTAAATTTGGGTAAATAACTATTTTACTTCATAATTAATTAATTAATGAAATTTTTTCTTTTTTGTAGTATTTATGTGTTAGCATTTACAACATGATTCCAAATTGGAATAGTTGGTGGTTAGATATTAGTTTTGGGTATAACTCTATTTTACTTCATAATTAATTCATTAATGCAACTTTGGTCTATTTGTAAGATATCTAAATTGGAATAGTTGGTGCTTGAATGATATAATCTAAAATATATTAGATTAAATGCGTTTTTAAGTTGATAATATAACAATGAGTTCAATATTAGTTTTATAATAATTGCAAACTAATAAACTAAAATAGATCCATATTAACGCTCTATCAAGCACCAAAACTAAGGATCAAATCTCTTGAGATGCAAACTCCTTTATAAAGGCCTAAACTTCCTCAAGAAATTTAATCCCTATGGATCCTTGATAGAGCTAGAGTTAAAATAGATCTATACTAATATATATTTATTTTAGTTTTACAAATTTTTTTTCAAAACAAAATTTTTATTTATGAAAATCAAAGTTATGGCCAACCTATAACAATACAAGCACATTTCAAAATATACAAAATGCATTTTCAAATAATTTTCAATTTTATTGACTTAAATGCTAACATGGTATCATTCTTTATATCAGGATTCGTTCCATTCAACTTTTACATTATATAACATTTTGTATAAAAATGTATTATTATTTTGAATGTGTTTAGTGTGAATTTTTTTATTTGTTTTACATGTATTAATTGAATTTAGCTAAAGTTGTAACTTAATATATTAAGATAATTTTTTTAATAAAGACTATTAACTTCAATAGCATTATTGAAATCAAAACTTGAATCATTCCTTTAACCAGAAAAATAATAGTGCTTCGTACATCAACTATACTAATCATGTTAATCTATACATTCCAAAAAAATGTAAAAGAACATCGCGTTACCGAAATCAATTTTACATCAATACTTTTTAAATAAAATATTTGAAAAATGTATTTGAAATGAAAATTTAATTATGTGTGTGTGAGAATTACACTAGTCAGAGATGGGTAGTCAGAGATGGGAAATCAATTATATGATATTTTTTTTAAATACTTATTCAAATCGAGTCATTGCCAACCTTTAAGAATACAAACACGTTTAAAAATATACAAATACATCTTAAAATTTTATTTGATTTTATTAACTAAAAATAAACTATATTGATCTTCGAAATGTGATAATTATCCTTCAATTGTTGACATGGTATCATTATGCATGTGTCATGATTGGTTCCATTCAACTTTTAGATCATATAACAGTTTATGTAAAAAAGTAGTTATTATTTCGAAGGTATTCATTTTGAATTTTTGAATTTTCTTTATATGTTTTTTTAAACAAAAAAATGTAAAAGATTTATATTAAACAACCGGAGCACAACGATTCTTAACAAATAAGTAAATTTCTTTAAAGCTTTAACATATAAAGGTAGCTTGTCCATTCAACAAATATCTCTGTTGTATACATCAGTCTAGATCCAAATCCTAGGCTTTATCAAGCGTCCAGAGGGATCAAATCTCCCGAGGTGCAAACCTCTCCTCGAAAAGCTTCTTGAGTACAATACCTTGAGTGCAATACCTCTACTTCTTATGGATAGTATAATATATTTTTTACTTCTTTCTTTTATTTCTTATGTTTCTACTTTTTATGTCAGGTATAATATTTTTACTTCTTTATCCTTTTTACTTCTTATATTTCTAATATTTTTTACTTCTTTATCATTTTTACTTCTTATATTTCTAGTTTCTATGTGGGCTATGTCGGCTTGATTCTACTCCTTGAGTGCAATACACATCTTTTTATTAATGATCGACATAATATTTATTAATTTTTACTTTGTATCTGGACATTACAAGATCTCCCTCATATTTACTTTTTACTTTGTATTGTTATTTTTTGCTTATGGCTGACAATAAGGACAAACATGGACAAATGTTACAAGATCTCCCTCATACTAGGCTGTAGAGCGCCTCTCGGCACAAAAATTTACCCATAGGATTTTTATGTACTTCTAAGACCTTGGTACTATATATTTTAACAAATTGCTTGCAAAAAATAGCAAAGAAAAACATAGAAATAGTGAATGTTGTAAAAAATGATTTGAACTGCTCATGCTTGTCCATTCTTCCATGAATTGGAAGAATGATTGATACTTCATTCATGGGATGTGCTTCAATTGAGGGGCGATGCTAGTAATGACTACAGTGATTCATTTTCAGAAGCTGCTCCATGTCCTTCCTTACCTTGTCCATTAAGGCAATTTGTTCATGCATATTACCATCTAGATCGTCAATGTGAGCCTCCAGGTTGGCTAGACTACTCGCATTGTATTGCTTATGATAAATGAAGGTAGCAATTTTCTAGGGAACCCCCAATTCCTTCTTGAATGACTCATAGAATTATTTTTAAATCCTCTAGGTAGCGTATGAAAATCGCATAAATTTCCCTCCAGAATGACATGGTTCCTTCATCACCTACACTAATGGAAGAGGGGCTCCTAATTACATACGTATTCTAGATATCCTAGAGTCTAGTCTAGGTTACTCGCTCTGAATAATCTAGGAACTACCTGCAAAATCCTAGAAATGTTTCAAAGGAGAGAAACTCAAGATCATCCTCTCGTCATGAGAGAGATTGATCAAAAAAAAGAGCAGAATCTATTTGTTATGAAGAAACAAAATTAAAAGTGGAATGACCGTGACATAGTTCTCTTCTTCACAAGAATTGTTAGATTACAATTTCTCCTAATTAAAAAAATTGGCCATCTTTTGTGCCTTTCTATCACTCTTAATATCCATCAATTCAATTCTATGAACTTGAACATAGAGAGAGGAATACAGGCTAGTTCCTGTGGTGGTATTAATACCACATTCACTACATGAATCCCTTGCATTAACTCTATGTCATGCCCAATTTCTAGATGATGCCAGCTATTCTCCTCATGGGCTTGGTGTCAAGACTGGAGACCTAAGGGGAATGCAAAGAAACTCCCCTCCTTTCATTTATGCTCAAGGGAGAAACCATACTTTTACATTGGGTTTTCCCTACGCTTTCAAATTTCACATTTGCCATGGGATCCACTTTTTAATTAAGATTTGATTTTCAAATCCTATCATTCCTTGTTCAATCCTTAATCCTTGGATTTCCAATTCATCTGCTAACCAGTTGTTTTCTCATTTTCCATGATAATAGGCAACCGTGCCAGTGATATCGAGATTATAAATTCACATTTGAATTCTTCCACAAGAGGTGGGATTCTACTTATAAGGGCTACACATTTTCTGGATCACATACCTCGAGTCTACGAAAATAAGGAAGTATGAGATGTTTGATTGATATGAAATTTCCGTGCCGTGTAGTAGGGCCAACCACTCTCTTGGTTATTGTTTTTTTCTGCTAAATCCCCATCCAAAAGTTTTCCCAATTTTTACTTCAGGATTCATGATGACCACTCTTACTCCTTTTCCACCCCAGTGCTTTACATGTTGTAGTTCAATCTAGTACAAGTTGTGACTTAGTGTTGTGACTCTTGAGACAATTAAAATTGTTAACATGATTATTAATTTTAAAAGAACACTGACTTATTTAAATTAACTATACATTAACACTTTTTAATACAATATTTGAAAAATGTGTTTTGAAATGAAAATACACACATGTTTGTCTTTTGAAATGGAAATAATTATCATATTAAATATGTTGAATTACACTAGTAATAGATGAAAAATCAATTTACATTTTAAATATATTTTTAAAATTGGTTTGATAAAAAACAATGATCTCTTTTCAATTTGATTTTATATTTCAATATTTTCGAATGAAAAAATTAATTATTAATCTAAAATAATATTCACAAATGAAAATTGATATGTCTTCTAACATTAACATTTTTTTTAATGATTATTTGATTATTAATATTTATTTATTAAATATTGTGTATTCTATGTACGAAATGCATGTTTTGGAAACACATAAATCATAAACATGGAGTAAAATATGGAAAATGGTCCATGACACTTTGGATATATATCAAAATATGGAAAAAGGTCCATGACACTTTGGGATTCCGAGGGTTGTGAGGAGACTATGGTTCTACAAAATTGCACGTGTAATCTTCTTAATTTTCATCCAAAGATAAAAGTTGAATTTATGATATCTGTATATTTAATGCTTTAGTCACTTACGTTTAGAATATTTTAATTACTATTCATTGAATCACTGAGATTACTTTTAATTGGCTCCATGACAATAATCAACGGTCCAATTTAATAATCAATGGTCAATTTTTTTACTCATTTATTATATTTAAATCTACATAATACAAATTGCATTTTAAAACAACATTTTTTTTATAGCATTCCTTTCTAGCATCAAATTGCATTTTATAACAACATTTTTTTATTGCATTCCTTTCCAGCATCAAAGGAAATTGCTAGTTAATTCTTTGCAAGAGAACTTACATTTAAGTTTAAAATCATTTTAATTTGTGGTTAAACAATAAGGAATGAAATATATATATATGAGAAATTAAATTGATTTTTTTCATGGTATAATGAACACCCTCTATCCATCCATTCAATTTCACAACTTTCTAAAAGAGTACATACCATATCTCCTATTTATGGAAGTGTTGCACTTACAACTGAAAATTTATTAAATGGAACAAGGTAATCAGAGCCATAGTGATGCAATAATAACTACATTTAAATATGTTGTAACTTTGGGTAATGCATTTGTAAACTTGGAGTGAAATAATTAATATTGATTGACTGCAATCTCCAAGGTACTACCTAAAACTCTAAACTTCATTCCCAGAGCAAGATGAGTGGAATTCAATGGGAAGAAGTCCGTTGGAAGGGAGGCCTTAGGGAATCCTCCATCATCCAACATGAGGAACAATCAAAAGGTTGATTTGATCTGCATTAGGACTGAGTACATGATGAAACAAGCTGACACAAAGGAATGGCCAACACATGAGGTCAAGGTAACTGCAGAATGGCCGATACGAGGGTTTGTCCTTGAACATTGAGCACGACAAAAGAGTGACTTAGGAAGCTTTGACATCAAGGGGATCATGATACAAATATTCAATGTAGGAGACATTAACAGATTCTCCATATGACTGGAAGAGTAACCAATCGGAGGAGTAAAATATCTGAGATCAGGTTCATCCTAAGGCCAAAAACTAAACCCCAACTTGTTTGAAAGACTCAAAAAGGTGTTGTGCTCAAGGACATAAATGAATTGTTTCCTTTATACTGAAAGATATTTGACATAATTCCCTTCCATTTTCTCTTTTTATTTAAAGAATATATTTCTTGTTGGTTTTAATGAGTCCAAGAAAGCAAACTCAATAGTACTTCTTCATTTTTGAAGAAAGCTCGAAGAAAGAGGGAGAAGACTGCTTGATGTAAGTCCAACCATGTGTAATTTAACGAGTCCATGGGAGGGAAACTCAAGACCTTCCTCATTTTTTTAACAAGTTTGAAGAAGAGATAGACTAGTACTCGATATACTGATCCATGGATTTTAATATCGATACTGGATCTGTTCATGCTCGTCGGTGTTTTCAATTTTAAGGAGTCTGAAAAACTTAAACAATAACTCCATATACCTACTCGTGGATTTTAATATCGATCCCGAGTTGGTTTGTGCTCACTGGTGTTTTCATATTTAAGGAGTTTGAAAAACTTAAACAAGAACTCCGTATACTTACTCGTGGATTTCACATCGAGCCTGAATTAGTGAGTGCTCGCTTGGTTTTTTCATGTTTCGAGAGTTTGAAAACCCTAAAGAAGAATCCAAAATTATTTTTTCATATAGTTAGTCTCCTCACCCAAAAAAGTGTAAAACAATGAGAGAAGAACTCTTCTAGCCACGTATGACTAGAGTATACCTTTTTCGTAACTAATCCACAAAGGTCCGAAAAATGGGTAAACTTATACCTAAGTGGATGTCGCTTCAATTCCTTTAGCGAGTCTGAAGTGACAAGTAAAATTGGCGATCTTGTTTGATTTTAAAGAGTCTAACAAGGGCTTAAAAAGACTCTATAGGTGCCAGGGAACTATGTTCCTTGACCTTGTCAAATGATGAAAAGCTATCGATATCATGGAGACGACCATATTAGTATAAAATGATGTATAAACATGATCCAAAGAGATTTTCATTACGACATAAGATGACAAGAAGTATTGTACCAAACTGACATGTCACAAGGAAAATCAAACCTTTATAGACCACCGTTGTAAAATGTCATGAGAAATGTTGCTTCGAACTTCACCTAATCAGAGAAACTTGAAAAAGTGCATTAGTTGATTAAATAAAGTTAAAAAACAATTTTGAAACTATATAGAACTGATAAAAGTGTAAAAAATCAAAAGTGACTTTTATTAACAGTTTCAAAATGGCAATAAAACTCACAAATTCATTTGTTGGAGCAAAAGGGTGAAAAAATCCTCTTACTTCAAACGCTCATAGCGGACAAACTGGGTCATTGAATCGGATTCCGCCAATTGCAAGTAAGTTTTCTCTCTCTCAACTAGAAAATCCATTCATTATTTTTAATTATTAGTTTTTTTTTTGTTTTTTATAAAGTTTTAAAAATTAGGGCCTCGTACCCGCGGGTTTCCCTCTATTAAACTCGTTCATACGTGAAAAATGCATGGGTTTAATAGAGACCGACTCATGGGTACCTGCCTTTGTGTATTAGATATAGTCGCGGGTGCTGCAAAAGAAATGTGAAAAATAAACTAATGGATGAAAGGATGAACAATGCAGGTATGGTTCTGACTTGGAGGGAAAGGGAGCATGAGGACATGGATAGAACCGCCATGGGTGATCTACTTACTCTTAAGGCATTGCGAATATGTGGCTTGCTAAATTTTTTCCAAACCACAAGCATGCGATCTCAAACACAACTACTCCAAATGCTTGTAAATTACTGGTATGTTGAACAAGGAGTGTTCAATCTCCAAGGAGAGATACTTGAACTCACCATAGATGACATCTACTTCATTATAGGTTTATCCTGCCGAGGTGAGGGGGTAAACCTCAAAGGTACATTTAGAGGGTTCAGTGCATTATCGATCCAGGACTACATCAACACATGCTATCTGTCGGGTACTGAAAAAAGTGGTAGCCAAGTCCCCATTGGCTCTATTGCAAGTTTCCTATTGAAGGTAGTTCTAAGTACCTTGAACATAATTGGAGGGAGTGATGCACAACACTTGGCCTCGAGGAACTACATGCAGATTGGTGTTGAGTGTCTACGTGGTGTTGTATTTGATTGGTGTTCGGGTCTCTTAGTGAGCATGAAACACCAATTGACTGAATGCAATACCAAAAGGAAGAAGAACTTTGGTTATGGAAGTATCCTGTGTACTTTCTTCTTTGAGATGGTTCCCGCCCCGAGTCCGGGAGTATCCCTACCCGTGCTCAATCCTTGTGAGTCATTGATGACTTGGTGGGGAGACATATTTTTGCGCAAGGATGGTGGATAGACAAGTCTCTCATATGCAATTGACGGATTACTTAGCATGGTGGGGTCACCACGTACCGGCTCTAGAACAATTCCCCTATGCTGGTATGGATTTCCGTGGAGATCTAGAGCTCTCTCTTCCTCCAGGATCAGCTTGGGGAGAGATGGGTAAGACATGCTTATACTTTTGAATTTTATTTCATTTTTATGTTTTAATGTATATAATTTTTATGATGAGCAAGAGTGCTAATAGTGTGATTTATGCATATGTGGGGCCTATGCGACCTGAGGGACATCCTCGCACATTTGTGCGTCTGACTGAGCCTGGAGCTATTGATGCCATGCTAGTGAGCATCGAGGGGAAGATGAGCTGGTTGACTCATGATATCCCCACCTTTAAGATCGAGCGGATGCCACTCGAGATGTAGGAAGATGTTGTGGGTGTGCCCCCAGCATGGATTAGGATGCTTAGAAAAGTAGCCAGGCTAGTCATCTACCATAGAGAGGCAGTAGCATAATTAGTAGAGGAAACTCACTCTCCATAGGGAGAGAGACACATTTATATTTTTGAGGCCTTTGAGCCCACTTTTGTATATTTATGATACTGCGACATACTATAACTCAAACTCATATTTTTTGATACAGATCTATACAGTATCGATTTTATATATGTACATGTGTTTTTTCCTTTATGTCAATGCTTAATGTGATTGTGTATGGTAAAGATGACAATCTAGAATGTAGTTTGCATATGAGTTAGCTAATGAATTTAAATTTCTTCAAATATGTTGAAATGTGATAAAATCAAAATGTCTTTTAAGTAACTTGACACGCAAAAACTGACGAAGAAAAACAGGATCCCAAATGCTATAGTCACCCATCAACTGAAGTACAACTAACTATGAGTCGAGTCGTACCTCCAAATGTGAAATTCTGTGATGAATAGCATCTTGGAGCAACTCAATGACTGCACTGTACTCTGGTACATTGTTCGTAGTAGGGCCTAAGCAAGCACCTACCGAAGACATGATTTGGCCAAACGGTGAGTAAATAACCCAAGCTGCTGAATCCAACTGACGAGTGTGGCAGCTAGCGCCACCAGCGAATCCTATAAAGCACTTGATTGTCATATGAAACCACAACCCAGAAGACACATAAGATGCAACAAAAATCAAAAGAAAAGACTAACTCTACAAACATGTACAGTTATAATACAAGAAAAAGAATAGATACCTAAGCAAAATACCTTTTCAGGTAGAGCCCATTTCTGGGATCAGGAAGATTACAACCCTCATAGTCGGTTAGCTCATAGGATCCTTTCTCCATAACTTTAGAGACAATGTACGGTCCAAGCCACATAGATTTGAAATTTCTTGCCCCCAAGGGATCTTTGTCCTGGTCATAGAGTAGAACAAGGTCCCCTTCAGAGAACACCCTTGGTTTCACAGGCTTATCGTACTAACGCTTGAATCTTCTTTTATGAGACTCGTTTACTATAAGCGCATCGCGGCGCTGTTCATCTAAATGTTCTAAATGCAGCAAACGTTCCTCCAAAGCTGAAGTTTCAGGGAGCAATTGGATATCCAACTTTAACGAGGGAATCTCGCATTCAATCAGAATAACTGCCTCCACCCCGTGAACAAGTTGGAAAGGTGAGAACCCGATAGCAGTCTTAACATTAGACCGATAATCCCAAAGAGAGGGGTACAACATGATGTTCCAGTTAGATCGATTGGCATTAACGGTCCTTTGAAGGATGGTTTTCAAAGTTTTGTTGACCACTTCGACCTGACCATTCTCCTGCAGATAGAATGAGGACGAATGTTCATGTTGAAAACCTAGCATAATATACAACTCAGTCATCATATTGTTTTGAGATGTCGAACATGGTTCGTAACAAGATCTTTGGGGATACCAAATCTAGAAATGATCTGGTTAAATACGAAATAAGCAGACGTTTCTCCATCTTCTCTCAGAGTAGGCATTGCCTCGGCCCACTTTGTAAAGTAGTCGATGACAACAATGATGTGATGGTGTCCTCCTGTTGAATCCAGATTACATGTCATGAAGTCAATCCCCCACTTGGTGAAGGGGCCTACTGTGATAATAGGATGGAGAGGATTCGGGTTTGCTCACATCTTTTTGGTGAAAAACTAACAAGGCTGAGAGTGTTTCACAACTTCCACACAATCTTTGAAGATCGTGGGCCAAAAATAACTAGCACATAGTATTTTATGGGTTGTTTCCAACCTAGAAAGATGACCCCCATAGGATCCACTATGAGAATCATTCAATATTGTTTCGGCTTCCTCCAAGGTTAAGCAATAGCGTAAAATGGAATCTATCCCACGTCTGTATAATGTGTTAGAAGTGATGAGATAATTATGTGTATGATGTTTCAATTTCCATCGTTCATCCCTAGAGAAAGTGGGAGGACACCTCAAAGTCTGGAGATATATTAGAATATCTCCATACCATGGGTCATAAGTCGCAATGAGAAAGATGTGTTCATCTGGGAATGATAACTCTTCCTCATTGTTTACTACATCACTGGGAAACTCAGAAACAAGTTCGAAAAACACTAGAGATTTCTTTGACTTAGTGGATTAGAAAATTAGGTCAAACTCTTGCAAAATGACAATCCATTTATTGAACTTCCCACTGATGATATGTCGAGTTAAAACGTATTGAAAGGGATTAACTTCTGCAATCACTGTGGTGGTTCGTAGTAGGATGTAGTGACGCAGTCTCTGAACTGCATGGACAACAGTTAATGCCAACTTGTCGACGAATGAATAATTAAGCTTAGGAGTTATCAATGCGCACGAAAGATAATAAATGACATGCTCCTGAAGCTTGTCATCCTCCTGAACAAGTACTATACCAATCGTGGAAATAGATGCCACCAGATATAGAAGGAATTCCTTGGTATAATATGGTGGGCTTAACAAGGGGGATGATAGTAGTTCCTTTTTCAAAGCCTCAAATGAAGTTTGAGCAACCTTGTCCCAAATAAAATGGGTATCCTACTTGAGTAATGTCATGAATACCTTGGTGATTTTAGCCTAGTTTATAATGAAACATCAGAGAAAGTTTGACATACCCTGTAGACTCTGAAGTTGTTTAAGGGTTCGAGGAGGAGGCATATTTAAAATGGCCTCAACTTTTAATGGGTCGACCGTGATGCCACGAATCGACACAATGAAACCCATTAAGCATCCAGACTCGACATAGAATACACATTTGTTAGGATTCAAACAAATCTTATAGTATTTGCATCTCTCAAACACTAGTCGCAAATGATCGGGATGATCTCGTCTCTTACAAGATCGCACTAGGAGATCATCCAGATATGGCTCAACTATATGTTTGATATCATGGAAATAAAAATTCATGGGTCACTGGAAAGTGGATCCAACGTTTTTTAACTTGAATGGCATCTTCTGATAAGCAAAAGTACCCCAAGGACAAATGAAAGTTGTTTTGTGTTGGTCCTCAGGTTTTATTTGAATCTAGTTGTACCCTGAAAAACCATCCATGAAAGAGAATATTTCATGGCCCGCACATGCATCAATGATTTGATCTATGAAAGGTGTGGGGTAGTTGTCCTCATGACATAATTTGTTTAAATCCCTGAATTCCGTACAGACTCGTATGGTTCCTTGCTTTTTGTCAACTGGGACTGGGTTGGAAACCCATTCCTTCATGTCGATTGGATAGATGAAGTCAACTTTGAATAGTTTCTAAACGTAAGCCTTAATGGTCGCTACTTTCTGAGGGTTCACCAGATGGAGCTTTTGTATCACTAGTTTAGCATTAGGGTAAGTCGTGATGACATGCTCAACTATAGTGGGATCGATGCCTGACATCTCCTCGTAAGACTAGGAAAACACGCCTTAGAACTCTTTAAACAGGTTGGTATACAAAGTGATCTCATCAGGAGAACATTCAGTTCCAATAAAGAGGTTTTCCACAATGCCAATTTTAATGGAGATATCGATCGGTATGGTCCTCAATATATTTTCCATGTTACCCTCAACATAAATCATTTGCGTAGGAGT
Organism: Larix kaempferi; assembly: GCA_027924585.1. NCBI lineage: Eukaryota > Viridiplantae > Streptophyta > Pinopsida > Pinales > Pinaceae > Larix > Larix kaempferi. The sequence continues at coordinate 16,854,319 of BSBM01000010.1, forward strand.
GATGGAAAACTCGATATCACCACCAAGTCTCACTGAAAAATCACCATTCTCTATCTTGTCTAGATCAGGAAGGAAATAGGATCTGTGATGCATGTGTTCCCATGGATGATCCAAGCCTACCATGGCTTCCAAGATAGCCTCATCAGAGGGAAAAAAAGTATCTAGACAATTGAAAGAGTGGATGGAGTTGACTGATCATGTAGGTTGATAGTCTATATCTGAATCTGTGGAGACGGACGGAGTCAAGATATGATTTGTTGCAGCATTTTGTTTTGCTTGGTATGCCACTTATGCAACAGATAAGGGCACGGTTAGTTCTTGCTAAGTGGGAAGAACCCAAGGACCAATTATTTGATTGAAGGTGAATATTTCCCGAGACAAAATGTCAGAAGTACTCGTAGAACCAATGTAGTTCACCGTAGTAGGTAGGTCAAATATTCCCATCAATGATGAATGCATGCCTACTTCTAGACTCTCGCTAGGTGGGTGAATATGACCAATTGTAATGTCCCCTCCTATCATACCAGCATGATAGAGAGGACGTGATACTAAAACCGGGCATCTAGCCCCATGAGCTTTTAAGTAAGCATTCACAGAATACAAAAGAACATATGGACATGTATAATTATAAGAAATACACATGCGGAAGCAATTTCAATAACACATCCATCATACATTCAAGATATTCATCAAATACTAATTGCAAAGTTAACACAAGAGAATAGTTATCTTAACACAGTAGTCCCAAGCAACCAGCTATGCATCTGCAATGTTCCACCCAACCATAGGCCAGTTGTGCTTATCAACCTCTTGATACAACTGCCACCCCTGAGCTGGGAATGATTTCTACAAGGAACTAGGGAACAACAGGTTCACACATAGCCAAGCATACACCAAGATGAGCCAAGCCAATCTACAATTGGGTTTATCAGGCTGATAGGAAATGGAAAAGAAGAGTGGCTAAGCTAGTGAGCTCAAGCACAGAGCCAGGGGTAACCTTACAAGATCTATCTAGCTTGGCACCCACAATACCTACACACCTAGCACAAGGAAGTATTCTTTTCACTGCTGTACAATCCCTCAAGCCATACCTTTCCCATCTAGTGCTCTCAGGGTGTGCATAGAAGAGTAGCCAAAGCCCTCTTGATCTTCTTGAGAGGTTATCTCCCCCCACTAGGTTTATCAAGCCAATTCTATCCACTACCACCCCAAGTTTCTTGCTCACAGATTCAAACCAAAACAGGGATGCACATAACAGCAAAACCACAATGGCTGGGCATGAGGAAAAATGTTTGTACAGTGATAAGCATGAAAATGGTTCCCTAATCTTCATAAAAATGTGGGAAGGCTAAAAATGAACAATGGAGGTTTGGGAAAACCCCAGGAAGCATAAATCATTTTTAGAAAAACGTCCATGGGCATTTTGGGGCAAAAACGACCTCCATCACAGTCGCAAATCGTGGCCCTTCTCTCCTAGCTGCTGTACAATGCAAAAACCAGTTCCCAGGCATGGAAAATGCAGGAAAAATGGTGAAAAACGTGATGGGGAAAGACCCAGTAGTTCAGACTGCGTGAGAGAGGAAAGACTGACTGTTCAGAATGGCTTTGGGCCCCATTTCATGGGTGTTTTCTTTCCCAAGGAGACAAAATACGATTTCCCAGGTTGATGGCTTGCCCATGCACGAAATTGGATGCCATACCTCTTCATTCCCAAGGCATTAACTGCCTCAACCAACTCTTGGAAGAATTAAATGATTGGGTCCATAACGCAAAATGGGTAGTTGGTGGTTTATGGGTTTTCTCATTGACACATGGATTAACACCATTGGCTCAAGGGTTTGAATAATTTTCCTCCCTATTCCTTGTAGAATCATGCCCCCATCTCTTTGTTGCATTGCATAGCTAGTTGTGGGTATTTTCATTAAAATCCGTATTTACATGACGTCTTAATTTACATTGTGCCTATCTAGCACAAGAACCATAGGCATCTATTTTTAATTGCCGATACATAAAACGCTAAATCAATGGTGGGGCCTTGGCCTTGAGCTCCTCACCATGATTAAATATCAATATTTACATCATTTACGATTTAATGCGAAGGGGGTCAAAATGGGGACATTACATTCCCCTCCCCTTACATTAGCACTGTCCTCAGTGCTCATCAAAATTGAACAAAAATGGATATGCCATCCTCATGGCATCCTCCAGCTCCCATGTAGCCTCATCGGGACCGTAGTGCTTCCATTGCACCTTTACCTGTCCGATGGCTCGGTTCCGGAGCAATGTTACCTTCTTGTCTAGGATACGCAATGGATCGGTTTGGAATTCTCCCTCGGGTTCCACCTGGATCACATCCCAATTATTCACATGGTTAAGATCATGTACATATTTCTTAAGCAAAGAGACATGAAAAATATTATGAGCTTTAGTGCTAGCAGGCAATGCAAGTCTATATGCAACTGGCCCTATTCTTTCAAGCACTTCAAATGGCCCACAATATCTAGGTGATAGCTTGGCACAACTCCCAAGCTTCAAGGAACTCTTCCTTGATTTCACTCTAAGATACACATGATCCCCAACATTGAATTCCCTATGCACTCTATGTTTATTTGCATAGCTTTTCTGTCTATCCTGGGCTGTTTTTAAATTCTGTCTGATCTTTGCAACCTCTTGTTCCATTTCCTTAAGCAATTCTGTCCCAAGTACAATTCTGTTCACTGGATTGTCCCAAGTCACTAGTGTCCTACACCTTCTGCTGTACAAAGCCTCATAAGGACTCATTCCCAACGATGCTTGTTACCCATTGTTATATGCAAATTCTACCAAGTGTAGATAATCCTCCCACTTGGATGGTTTATCCATTACATACATGCAGAGCATGTCTTCAAGCACTCGATTTACTCTTTCTGTTTGCCCATCTGTTTGAGGATGGTATGCGGTACTAAAGCTCAGCCGTGTACCCAAATATGCAAAGAGACCTTTCCAAAAATTGGAAGTGAACTTGGTATCCCTGTCATAAATTATTGCCTTAGGCAACCCATGTAATCTGAAAATTTCCTTCATGAAAATATTTGCAATGGCATCGGCTTTATGTGTGGACTTAACCGGTATAAAATGTGTTGCCTTTGTTAAATTTTCCACCACAACCATGATGGAATCATGTTGTCTCACAGTCATTGGCAATCCTGTAATAAAGTCCATGGATATTACTTCCCACTTCCATTCTGGAATTGGCACTGGGAGCAATAAACCTGCTGGATGTTGGTGTTCACTCTTCACCTGCTGACATTCCATTCACTTAGAGATGTATTCAGCGACATCCTTCTTCATGCCTGGCCAGAAATAATATTTTCTTGCTGTAGCAATTGTTTTCTGATATCCTGGGTGACTAGAGTATGGAGCTTTATGGATTTCATCCACAACAATCCTCCTCAAATCTGTCGCATTTGGAATATAGACTCTATTTTTATAAGTAAGAAGTTTGTCTCCTTCCAAATGATAGCCTTCATACTTCTTGCCAAGGTCTTGCTGCTGCAATTTGTCCTTTATCTGCTCATACACTTCATCCTCAACCATATGGTTAACAATTTGCTGCCTCAAATCTGGTTGGCAAGTACTAAGTGCTGCCACATACATTTCATGTACCTTCCTGTTGAGTGCATCAGCCACCTTGTTTTCTTTCCCTTTTATGTGTTTGATTTCAAAATCAAATTCACACAAAAATTCCAACCATCTAGCTTGTCTAGCATTTAAAGTTGGCTGATCAAACAAGTATTTCAGACCACAATGGTCTGTCCTTAATTCAAATCTTCTTCCTATTAAGTAATGCCTCCACATCTTTAAAGCATGTACTATGGCTGCAAGTTCTATATCATGAGTAGCATAGTTCTTCTTGAGCTCCTTCAACTTTCTTGACACATAGCATATCACGTGGTTGTCTTGCATAAGAACTCCTCCAAGTCCTTGATTGCATGCATTGGTACATACCACAAAGTCTTTTTCTGGGTCTGCAATTTTCAAAATTGGTGCACTTGTAAGAAGATTCTTCAACCATTGAAAACTTTCCTCACACCTTGGTGACCATTCAAACTTTATCGCTTTCTTTTGCAAAGAAGTGATCGGGTTTGCAACCTTGGAGAATCCTTCGATAAACCTCCTGTAGTAACCAGCAAGGCCCATAAAATATCTCACATCAGTCACATTCCTTGGAGTTGGCCAATTCATAATGGTTTCAATCTTCTCAGGGTCTACAGATATTCCTTCATCGGAGATGATGTGACCCAAATAATGAATTCTATCTTTATAAAAGTCACATTTGCTCAACTTTGCATACAGCTTATGCTCCCTTAGCAATTGCATTGTCATTCTCAAATGTTCTTCATGCTCTTCTTCATTCTTAGAATAGATGAGAATGTTGTCTAGGAATACAAGAATAAACTTGTCCAAATACTTGCTAAAAACATTATTCATGAGACACATGAATGTAGCTGGTGCATTTGTGAGACCGAATGGTACCACTACAAACTCATAGTGTCCATACCTCGTTCTAAAGGATGTCTTATGAATATCTTCTTCTTTGATTCTTACCTGATGGTAACCAGACCTCAAGTCAATTTTTGAAAATACCTTTGCTCCTCTCATTTGGTCAAAAAGGTCATCAATTCGGGGCAATGGGTATTTGTTCTTCACAGTGACTTTGTTCAACTGCCTGTAGTCAATACATAACTTGAGTGTTCCATCTTTCTTTTTCACAAATAGAACAGGTGCTCCCCACGGGGACACACTTGGACTAATATATTTATTTTCTAGCAACTCTTGTAATTGCATTTTCAATTCTAGCAATTCCGGTGTACTCATCCTGTAGGGTGTCTTAGATACTGGTGCCGCTCCTGGCACAAGTTCAATTGTAAAGTCAATGTCTCTCTTTGGAGGGAGTCCTGGAATCTCATCAGGAAAAACATCCCTGAATTCTTGCAATACATGATAGTCCTCCAATTTAAGAGTTTCATTCTTTGCTGCCTCTAAAATGTGGGCTGCATACAATTGACATCCCTTCCTACAGAACTTCTTCAGCTGCATGGCTGAAACCTGTCTGACAGAAGTCACCTTTGGAATCCCTTTTGCCACCCTCGAGTTTCCTTCTTCGTCCATGCATTCAAATGTCTTATTGTAGCAGTCAAGTTTAACCCTTTGTGCTTCTAACCAATCCATTCCAATGAGAATATCATAGGAACCCAGTGGTAAAATATTCATATCTGCTTAAGTGAATAGCCCATCCATCTCTAATGGACATTTCTCTACTATTTCACTAACTTTTCTCTTGGTTCCAGTGGCTAGTTGAACTAACCATGTTTTACTATGCTTTAATTTCTTGAAAGCACAAACCTCAACAATTCTAGGAGTGACATAACTGTGAGTAGATCCACGATCAATCAAAATAGAAACAGATTGCTTAGCAATCTTACCTTCAACTTCAACCACAGTTGACTAATGATCTGCTTAGCGGTTGTCTAGTGCTACATAGATTCTAGGGATTGTCCTCGCCACTTGACCCACCGTTTTATCTCCTTGGATGTTGTGGACTTGATTTGCATTCCCATTCCGATGTGGACAGTTCCTAAGCATGTGGTATCCTCCACAACCCCAACGTTGAAGTGGTTCTCTTGGTTCCTTTGGATCTCTTGGCTTGTCTCCCATCATCCTAGTTGGCTTAGTCACAACCTGTGATAGTTGCCTTTGCTGATTTTGGAATTGAGGAGGCTTGAACCCCTTCCTCCTTTGGTCAAACTTTTCATTTTTCCTATCCTTCCATGCCTTATGGAATTCTGGTTTGCTTCTGTTTTGATCAAAGCAATACTTGGCCTTTCTTGTGGCCTCCTCTAGAGTTCGAGGTTCATCAAACTCAATTCTGTCTTTATATGACTGGGGCAGTCCACTTAGGAAACGCTGAATTTTCACCTTATCATCTCGAATATACCTGACATACCTTAGCATCTCCAAGAATTTGTTTGCATATTCTTCCATGCTCAATTGTCCCAATCTCAGCTCATGGAACTCTTTGATCTTATCATCATAGTACCTATCAGAGAGGTACTTCTGCTTGAAGTATTTCTTGAACTGCTTCCACACAATCTTCCTTTCATTGATCTTCCTCACTTGCCTGATGTGTTCCCACCATATAGATGCTCTTCCATTCAAGTTGAAGATGGCAACCCTTGCCTTCATATTCCCAAAGTAGTCTTGGACTTGGAAATACTTTCTCATCCCAAGAAGCCAAGCTTCAGCTTTTTGACCGGACTTTACCTCTCCATCAAATGTAGGAGGTTTCACCTTCTTAAATTCCCCATGCGAATTGTTCTTGTAGTGCTTCTTCCTCTTACTCCTGTGCGATGAAGAGCTTGAACCCTCAATGGATTCTTCAGAGTCAGATGATTCATTAGAAGAGATTTCTAAAGTATAAGTTCGGTCTATAGAAACTCTTCTTGAGCTACTAGCCCTCTTATGGGAATTCCTTCTAGAGCTACTCCCACCCCTTTCTGGATTTGATGTCTGATGCCCAGAGTTTATTTGCCTTTGGATGTCTGTTAAACTCTGCAGCATGGCTGCATTCAATTGATTTTGTTCTTCCTAAGCTTTAATCATCCTTTCATTATCTTCCCTACAGCTTTCCAAATCCACCCTTAGGCTTCTCATGGTGGCTGCAATACCTGGAGGGGTCTCTTGATTTCTTCTCCCATTAGATTTTGTTTCAGCATTTTCAACATGTATGTTCTCCCCCATGGCATCTATCTCAGGCTCATAGGGATCCTGTGCATCATCCATGATGTTGATTTTCTTGGCCCAACCAAGATCCAAAACTTTCCAACTGTACTATCTAGAGTGCTACCCTGATGTAACTATGATTCTGCAAAATGTGTTTATCCACACAATTGTTACCTGCATTACATTCTCAGGAATTTATAAATTACTTTCATGTACGTGGAAAAATATTATACTGAAAATTTGTCAAATCATCTAATTTTCTCACAATCATCGACATATGAGGGAGAAAAAGGGGGTCAAGGGGCTTGTCCGTAGCTTCAGGACGATTCGCCGAATGCTTCCGCAGTTGTGGAGCAATTCGCCGAATGCTTCCACAGTTGCGGAGCAATTCGTCGAACACTTCCGCAGTTTCGGAGCGATTTGCCAAATGCTTCTGCAGTTGCGGAGCAATTCTCCGAATGCTTCCGCAATTTCGGAGCGATTCACCAAATGCTTCCGCAATTGCAGGGCGATTTGCGGAACCCTTCCGCAATTTCGGAAGACATTCCGGAATTCTTTCCGCAGTTGCGGAAGACTTTCCGGAATTCTTTCAGCAGTTGCGGGGCGGTTTGTGGAACCCTTCCACAATTTCAGAAGACATTTCGGAATTCTTTCCGCAGTTGCGGAAGACTTTCCGGAATTCTTTCCGCAGTTGCGGGGTGGTTCGCGGAACTCTTCCGCAATTTCGGACCCACTCGCTGAACTCTTCCGCGTTGCGGAACGATTCACGAAATCCTTCCGCAATTTTGGAAGAGAATTCCTTCCGCAATTTCCTAAGAGAATTCCTTCCGTAATTTCAGAAGAGAATTCCTTCCGAAAATTTCCTTTCGACGTCGAACACTTAGAAAATTTTTCCATTGTTTCGGAGCAGTTCGCCGAATTCTTCCGTGTTGTGGAACAACTTGCGGAATCCTTCCGCAGTTTCGGAAGAGAATTCCTTCCACAATTTCGGAAGAGAATTCCTTCCGCATTTTTGGGGTGGTTCGCGGAACTCTTCCGAAAATTTCAGAATGATTTCCCAAACTCTTCCACGTTGCGGAACGATTCGTGGAATCTTTCCGCAGTTTTGGGACGACTTCTCGAATTCTTCCCGAAACAGACTTAAACAAATTTTTTTCAAAAACACTTGAAACAATTTCTGAGTTCCTTCTTTTCTTCTTCCTGTGATGACTGCTGCCCAGTAGAAGGCAACCTTACCTCTGCAACTATCTAACTGAGCTAGCTAGTCTTGATGCTAGTACCTGTGGTGATTAGGAAGGGATCTTCCCTTGTAACTGTAATTGGATTTGGCCCATAGAGGCCCAATGCTGCAACCAACAGTTTTGATACCAAAATGTAATGTCCCCTCCTATCATACTAGCATGATAGAGAGGACGTGATACTAAAACTGGGCATCTAGCCCCATGAGCTTTTAAGTAAGCATTCACATAATACAAAAGAACATATGGACATGTATAATTATAAGATATACACAGGCGGAAGCAATTTCAATAACACATCCATCATGCATTCAAGATATTCATCAAATACTAATTGCAAAGTCAACACAAGAGAATAGTTATCTTAACACAGTAGTCCCAAGCAACCAGCTATGCATATGCAACGTTCCACCCAACCATAGGCCAGTTGTGCTTATCAACCTCTTGATACAACTGCCACCCCCGAGCTAGGCATGATTTCTACAAGGAACCAAGGAACAACAGACTCACACATAGCCAAGCATACACCAAGATGAGCCAAGCCAATCTACAATTGGGTTTATCAGGCTGCTAGGAAATGGAAAAGAAGAGTGGCTAAGCTAGTGAGCTCAAGCACAGAGCCAGGGGTAACCTTACAAGATCTATCTAGCTTGGCACCCACAATACCTACACACCCAGCACAAGGAAGTATTCTTTTCACTGCTGTATAGTCCCTCAAGCCATACCTTCCCCATCTAGTGCTCTCAGGGTGTGCATATAAGAGTAGCCAAAGCCCTCTTGATCTTCTTGAGAGGTTATCTCCCCCCACTAGGTTTATCAAGCCAATTCTGTCCACTACCACCCCAAGTTTCTTGCTCACAGATTCAAACCAAAACAGGGATGCATATAACAGCAAAACCACAATGGCTGGGCATGAGGAAAAATGTTTGTATAGTGATAAGCATGAAAATGATTCCCTAAGCTTCATAAAAATGTGGGAAGGCTAAAAATGAACAATGGAGGTTTGGGAAAACCCCAGGAAGCATAAATCATTTTTAGAAAAATGTCCATGGGCCATTTGGGGCAAAACGACCTCCATCACAGTCCCAAATCGTGGCCCTTCTCTCCCAGCTGTTGTACAATGCAAAAACCAGTTCCCAGGCATGGAAAATGCAGGAAAAATGGTGAAAAATGTGATGGGGAAAGACCCAGTAGTTCAGACTGCATGAGAGAGGAAAAACTGACTGTTAAGAATGGATTTGGGCCCCATTTCATGGGTGTTTTATTTCCCATGGAGACAAAATACGATTTCCCAGGTTGATGGCTTTCCCATGCACGAAATTGGCTGCCATACCTCTTCATTCCCAAGGCATTAACTGCCTCAACCAACTCTTGGAAGAATTAAATGATTGGGTCCATAACCCAAAATGGGTAGTTGGTGGTTTATGGGTTTTCTCATTGACACATGGATTAACACCATTGGCTCAAGGGTTTGAATAATTTCCCTCCCTATTCCTTGTAGAATCATGCCCCCATCTCTTTGTTGCATTGCATAGCTAGTTGTGGGTATTTTCATTAAAATTCGTATTTACATGATGTCTTAATTTACATTGTGCCTATCTAGCACAAGAACCATAGGAATCTATTTTTAATTTCCGATACATAAAACGCTAAATCAATGGTGGGGCCTTGGCCTTGAGCTCCTCACCATGATTAAATATCAATATTTACATCATTTACGATTTAATGCGAAGGGGGTCAAAATGGGGACATTACACCAATCAAAGGGATCATCGAATCCAATGAAGAAGTGTTGTTTTTCCGAGTAAATGAAACTTGATCAACCATGATGATCTTGTCTTCATGCAGGAACATGAGTACTCAGAAAATGGACGATGGAATAGCTTGCATAGCATGTGTCCATATCCTTCCTAACAACAAATTGTAGTCAAGAGGAGCGTCCAAAACTTCAACCTCCACAGACACTAGCTTATTAGCAAGTTGAATCTCAAAATCGGGTAAGACTCCATGCGAATGGAATGATCTTCCATCAAAAGTAGTAAGTGGTGTATTGGAAGAAGCTAACTCAGGAGAGCTTACAGATTTCCAGCAGGATATTGACATTACACACGTAGACGCACCCCGTCTACAACGGTTCATCCAATGGTTTTGGGGCCATGGACTACTTCAATCTAAAGGGATACATGATACAATAACCAGGGTTTGATGTTGACATATCAAACCGAGTAAGCATACTAGATGAGTCCATGCTCCTGATTTCTGCTAGAAGTGCATTACGCTGTAAAGGGAAGCTCTGCAAGACTTCTAGTGTGGACATTGCATAGGGTGTTTGGGCCATATCCTCTAGAACAAAGTCGTTAGGTGCATCCCATGCATTGGGTTTGTGCATAGACCGTTTGAAGACCCCCTTAGGGATCTTCCGCAAAGTATCTACTAGTCTCTCAATGTGAAGAGGAGTAGATGTTTCAGGAACTTCCTTATCTTTCTGCCGTGAGTCTGGATTATAATTCATGGCCTTGGTTTGCAGTAGCGTACCTGAGTTAATCATGTTGATAAATGATTGATCAGCTGACGAGGCATGAGGAGTGACCCCAACACTAGAGTTGCTAGAAGTTGAGCCTTGTCCATGAGGGAATGGGTCCTTTACGACGACTAGTTTCTTTTCATGTAAAATCTTATGGGCTTCATCCAATGAAGGGAATTGATGGGTAAGGTGGTCGTACTTAAATAGTTTGCAAGGAAACTTTACCTTCTTTTTATCCTTTTTTTCCATCCTTGTAATTTTCGTTGTTTTTGGGTTTCTAATGGTTCCCCTCCCCTTTCTTACCCTTCCTTTTGTTGTTGGGTTGTCGAGGACCCTATTGATTTGTCTGCACCTATTGTATAGATTCAGTTTTCGAAGGGGAGGTTGCAATGGTAGTTGCTTCAGCAGTAGACTGCTTCACAGAAAGTGCATGCACTTGCTTTGTTAAAGCTTCAAGTGCTGCTGAATCTACTGAACCTACAATGCCATCAGCATGCGTTCCGGGATTAGGTTTTCTAAGATCGATATTAGATATCAGTGCTTCCAGAATGATCTCATAGACAATCCTAGATTGAGCATAAACTAGGTCAAGCTGCTGAGTCCTCAGGATTGCTTCTTCCTCAGAACTTACCCCCAAAGTTGCGACATCCTTAGAAATATAAGGAGTGATTTCAAGTACCACTCTAAAAGGAACTCTGGAGGAATCTCATCGTTGATGAGTCTCTTCTGTCTTTTCCACTCCTGAATATGGTTAGATAAGTGCATGGCTTTGTTCTTCCTAAAAGTGGAACGAAGATCTATACTAGCATCATACTAGACAGGAAGCTGGAAGTGGTTCAAAAAGACTGTCTCTAGGTCCCAAAAGTTATCGTATGCAGCAACAGGAAGTTCAATGTACCACTTGGTTGTGACACTAGTTAAGGTCCTTTGAAAGATCGTCAACCTAATGGAATCATCATTAAGTGAGTTGAAAGAGCACCAGAGATGGAAAGTAGTGACATGGTCACCATGATCTTCTCTAGTCTTACCTTCGAACTTTGGAATGTCAGAAGGTAGCTTGGTTGGGACTGGTGGCCATGCAGTGTTGTGGTGCACCAGATCATTAGTCATTTTTGAAATATCTGGCAAGTTTAGAGTTTCCACAAAAGGAAAACGAGGTCTCGTCGATGGTATTTGATTAAGAGGATTTTGGTAGGGGGAACCACCCGAAACCTGGCTCCTATACTGTTGGTTGGGGTTTCCCCAACCATCCGTTGTGAAGTAAATGCATTATTGAAGTTGCTCCAACTGTAAGCTAAAGGATTTTTTCCTTGTGAACTAGTCCATTGTGGTTGGGTATAAGCACCCCCGAAATGTGGGTTAACAAGGTTGTTGCTGCCCTCTCCATCAAACAGTGAAAATGGAGTACTCCTTATAGATATGTTAGAAGTCTGCACATTATATGAATGTGTCTGAAAACCTATGAAGGGGTTGAACCCTGACATGGATGCAGTCCACAAAACAGGCATAGAGCCTAGAAAAGGTGATGAAGGAGAAATATTTTCTCCAAACCAAGGAAATTCATGACTAAAAGGAGCAGAGTGGGGTTTGACCTAGAATTGATGCATAAAAGGAGAGGATGTAAAAGGTACCAAGGGTATCCCCGAAAAAGTAATACTGGATGCTCCAATGGAGGAACCAAACGGATTGGATGTTGTCATAGCTTGAGATCCTGACAAACCGGAGGGACCAACATTGAAGCTAAAAGATGGACTTGAAGCAGAGGTGAACTGCAATGAGCTTGGTATCGATGCATGTGTTTTTGGAGGGGGAAATCCTCCTGAAATAAAAGTTGCGGTGGGAGTAAAAGGATCTCTCGATGCATCCCTTGAATTATCCATAAAACCACCAGGTGTAAACCTATATACACTTAGTTTTGGAAGCCCTAGAGAAACTATTGTTTCCAAAAGAGGATTGTTTGGTCCAGTTAGAGGAGGTTTGAAGGGTGTATTAAACTCTTCAGAAGTCAAGTATTCAACCTCAAGAGTTTCTTGGACTAGTTGACCCCGAGTAATCAAGTGAGGTTCTCCGGGTTGTTTAGTTGTTCCCGTAAGTTCATAAGAACCACGAGATTCTGTTCTCCTTCATTGTGGTGGCAGTGGAGGCTCCACTGTAAATGGAGGAAGGTTTCACAACCTTTGTGACCTATGGAGAGGTTGGTTCTCCACTATTGTGTGAAAAATAAACTAAGTATTCAACCTAGGGGCCACTAACAACTTGGAGCAAAAAACACATGACTAAAAATGTCCTAAAGTAATCCAGACCAGGCAAACAAAGGTAAATATTCTCAAAAGTAAGTCTAGGATGATGAGGGACCAGAACAAACTAGTATAATATCGAAGAATAGTTACCCGTGGACCACATACAGGATTTCTGGGTGTAAGCGCTTGAATCACCAAACCACCTTCCCAACTCGTTGCAGAGGGTTTCCTCCCACATCTGTCCTAGGTACAACAGAAATAGCCTTCTGTCGTCACCTGTGTAGAGCCCTAAAGGTCAAAAGATACTAAAGGCTACCAAAATTGCAGAAAGAACTAGGGGGGACAATTGCAGGTCCAGCCAAGATGCATGGGAAGGGTAACTAAGCCCGAAATACAAGAGTGCACAAGGCACTAGTGGACCCCGGTACGTGAAAAGGCTCTGGTGTATGCTCGAAAGAAAAGTGGGGGGGTATCCCCAATAGTCCAATCTTACACGACCTCGTGCTTAACTCTTGTTTTAGTAGAGCTTCCCGAATACCTGCACAACAGTGGATTTACCTAAACGATAGTTTGTACTATGATTTGAGATTTGAATGGTTTGGAAGGTTTAAAGTGATGTATTCCAAACCCTACCCTAAGCTATTTGATGTTGTGTAACCCAAAAACAGAAAGTTACTAATCAATTTTATTAATGGTTCTTTTATAGGTTGTTACTTACTCAAAGGATAGTGCAATATGTGATGTGGTTACAACTAGAAAAATGCATATAAAATGTAAAACTTCACAATTGTACTTTTTCGTTTCTCTTTCAAAACTAAAAATCAAAGCAAATCTAAGCATAAAATTTTTATTTTTTATTTTTTATTTTATTTTCAAAGATAATAGCACTAACGACTGCAACTACTTTGAAAAATAAATGACAATTCTTGCTACAAAAGGAAAATTCTTTTTAATTTGATTTTTTCTTTAACTATGAAAGAAATACAAATAAAAAATGAACCAACAAGACTTATCGAGCAGCGCAATTAAATAAAAAATAGCCAAACTAAAGCAATCAGACCTTGTGAAAGATCGATAAAGACTAACCCAACTAGTTTCTCTCGAAAGTAACTAGGTTTCGGAACAAAGTGCAAACAGAGAAAAATGATATGTAAAGCAGAAAATAGAGACCCTTATGTAGAGATAAGTCTGCTCATGAACACCAGTAATCAAAGAGGAAAGAAACCAAGCACTTTCCAAATAAGAAAATGGGCTAGAAAGCAAGGGTACTTCATAAGCACAAAACTTTTAAGAAACTCATGAAGAAGATTCCAACTAGACTCAGCAGACAATAAACAAATGTCCCAAAGGTATCAGGCCATCAACAGACTTCCAAAGCCACAGAAAAACCCACCTAAGACCAAACCCTAATTAAAAATAAAAGTCTCAGGAAAAAGTTGCGAGTGTGTAATGCAACAACATGCGGTTGACCCATGGGTGCATATAACAACAACTCGCGAGTAGGGTAGAAAAGCCGCGACTATAAATAGAGATAGGCCACGAGTGAGCCTTGAAAAAAATTCTAAAAATAAAATGAAGCCTATAAACCTACTGGATCAAGCATAAAAACCAATGGAAATCTCCATAAATGGTTGTAAAAAGACTCAAAAAGACACTCAACAACTTGAGGGAGGTGTCAGACCAACAAACCAAGTTCCAAAGCTAGCACAGGGGGCCCTAAGACCAAACCCTAACACAAATAGAAAAAGCTCAGGGGATTTTCGCGACTGTAACATGAAGAAACAAGTAGGTACAACTAAATAACCATGGGTACCTCTAAGGGAAACTCACCAGTGTAACTAAAAAGATGCCCCTGTAAGTACAGGAAGCTCGCGGGTGGGATTTGAGAAAATCTTAAAATAAAGAAAAGTTTGCAGATCAAAAGAAATGAGTCAAGCACGCAAGGTCCAATATTTCCTAGACACTTATAAAAAAGACCAAACAAGTTATAAAAACTGGAAAAACTCGAGAAGAGTCGCCAAAGAAGACAAACAAAATGGTGCTCCCTAGTGGATTCGCTAGTTCTATTGTTAGGGGAATTTATCCTTGTAGTAGGGGAAGACTACCAATGTACTAGGGTTGACAAGACATACATACAAGGGTTTGTAAACGTTGTTATAAGCAAATAGATTTAAAGTAAGAGAAATATGTACCTTATTTATGAAGGTCGGTCCAAGCTTTTCTCTCATCCCCTGCTACTGCAACAACCTTGCAAAACAAACCAAAACCTTCCTCAAACCAATTTGACCATAAGCAAAGATTGATATTAACAATATAGCATAACATCAACTAGTAATCAAAACAACAATAGATATTAACAATCTTATTGGGAAAGGAAGAAATGTCTTGATCTTTATTGACAAATGCAGAAAAGTACATAAATTATACCTTGCTCTACATCATGCACCTTTGTAACTATACCCTGGGTTCCTTCTCCTCTCTTAGCTATGAATTTCTCCAATATAATTTTCTCCAATGAACATTAGGTCCCTTTCTCAAGCCCTCCCCTTGTATTTATGGCAAGGAAAGGAGGATTAGTTCGAAATGTGGTTGAGTTGGGAAGTTGGGGAAGTTTGGATACCTGCCTCAACTAATCCCAATTCGTGTTTTTCAATTTTTTTTGAAGTTTTCTTAAGACACCCGCGACTATAGCATGAGGAAACTAGAGAGTGACTCGTGAGTTCTTCATCTTGCAAGTAGCGGGTGCATCATTTTTGTTGACACCCACGATTTGTCAATAATGATACCCACGGCTGACCCGCGGATGAAAAGTATGATAGTATCGGCTATGTGTTAAATAGTTAAAGAAAGCTGCTTCTGAGTGAAGGATTATAGGGTTCAGCTTAAGTTCATCTAAGGTCAAGGTAAACTCTTCAATCCATTTTGTCCTTTTGTGTGACCAATAGAGCAATGTGGTCACGGACAAAGAAGTGCTAATTTGACCAATAACAATAGGATGAGATGACATTACATGTAATAAGGTTCATTACCTATGAGGTCAGACACAACATGGTGCTTGGTTATCATGTTAAATTACTTTCCCATCTATGTCATCATATAAACATCATTATACCTTACAATTCCAATCAATATAGATGATGGTTAGTCAAGTGTAGAATGGAGAAACTAGTGTCTTTCCTAGCCATGAATTCATAAAAAAATTGGTAATAACAACCTACAATAGAGATGCCTAGGTATGTCTTCGGAATAGTTTGATAGTTTTTATACATCAAATAATATAAAGAGAATAAGTTTACTAATTACACAACGAGAAGGTTGCAAATTCCCCCAAGGAAGGAGAACTCAATGAGGTAGAGGCAAGTAGTCAAGCTCAAAGGAACGATATTAAAGAAACAATATGATAAATGTAGAATGAAGAGGAGAGCATGGACAAAATTTCATGAACTATTCAATATGGACCCTCTCCCATGATTTCTTCTTAGGATTTTATTCAAATTGAAGAGTCTCAAGAGAGAACCTCATCCATGCCATCCTTGTGTGAAATCAAAATATATTCATGGAAATAATTATTGGTTTACATTGCATACTTCATCTTGTCTAGTGAATATGAGTTTTTTTTAGATGTGAACTTGGGAATTCTTCTTGTCAAATTCATTTTTGTCTATGCATGGATATTTTTGTAGCCATATGATAAAACACAAAGGCATGGGAGAATCTCAAATCTTGTGAATGAAAATAATTATTTACAATTCACCATACCTATTGAAATGATCTCTACTTGCAATGGAAACTAGTAGCTTGAATGTATCCACTAGATTCCAATACCATTGAAGATGTTTGTTAGATTCCAAGAGTGATTTTCTGTCCAATAGATCAATGAGTGTCCAAAATATCAATGAATGTGAGCCAATTTGTAACCTGCAAGAGCTTAAACCCACGAACTGAGTGAAAATAAAATGTTTTTTGGTAGCATTCCCGATGTTAACACCTATTTTGGTTTCCACCAGGGAAGGTAAGGGAAGGTCCCCCACCAAATCAACAAGGTCATCCATCGGCCGGTTGCATCAAGCAAAGCTTTAGGGAGCCCAGAAATGGATGAGTATCAGGAAAGTCCAAGCCAAATAACTGAGCCGCAGTGAGAATATGAGAAAATACAAGACAATAGGAGCTTCTTCCGCAATCAAAGAATATTTGATGGCTAGGATTTAGCGGTGGGATCAGATCTATGGTTAAAAGTGCCTTCCACAAGCCTGTTTCCATGTTCCGCATCATCATTGTGGATTGCTGATTGCGGGAAGCAATTTCCCAAGGAAGCGAAGCATATAGTTTCCACATCTTGCAATCCACATTGTGGATTGTGGAAAGGAAAATCCCCGGAGCACTCAAAGATAAGTTTCGACATTCCGCAACCCGCATTGCGGATTGCGAAGCGACAACTTTTCAAATGGCCAAAAAAGTGAATTTCCGCATACTGCATTCCGCATTGCGGATTGCGGGTTGTGGAAAGGTAGTCCTCCAGGAAAGCGTGAGGACGAAAGACCAATCCATGCATGCGACGTGGCTAATTGCCGGTTGCAGAAAGGACCATTGCGGAAAGACCGTTGCAGAAAGGTGATTGCGAAAGGGAAATTGCGGAAGCGCAGTTGCAGAAAGAAAATTGTGGATCGAGAAAGTTTGGCAGAGCCAGTTACAGCCGCAGGAAATGGAGATTTTCACAGAGAAAGGGCACATCCGAAAGAAACAAAGGGGCCTGTTTCTGTTACCTATCATGATCAAACCTAAATGGTCAGATCTTGTGGATCAGCAGGTGGCTTCCATGGCCCAATGGGGCACTGCCAGCACAAGCATTTCTTCTCCTTCGTGCATGGCAGAATCAGAGGTTGTTGATTCGGGCGGCTCAGCTAGAACGGCCTCATCATTTCCATTGCAAGTTGTTTTGAATTAGTTAGGATATCTTACTGTTTGTAAGCCTATAAAGGCAGGGTCCTAAGTAGACCCAAGGGTTGGAAGTTTTTGTTTCAGAGAGATTACTGCTCCGTGTTGTATTAAACTTGGCCTCCTAATTCAATGAGCAGACCTGATTTTGGAGCTTCAGATTTTGCTAATGTGTGTTTCTTATTTTAGTTATTTCCTGTGTATGTGTTCTTTCTTTGTATTTCCATCAATTGTTTACTTCTGCAGTACCTAAAGATCAAGATTACATGGTCTGGAATTCATGCCCACATGCTCCAGATGCATATGACTAGGTATTCCACCCTTTTCCTCTTGAGGTTGTAGGTTAGAATTCATTCTTAAATGCTCTAGCCTTGTAGCGACATTTTTCTCCTTCCTCTACCTTCATTTGCTGATCACTTTGACGTGAAAGAACCATGTATACCTTACCTCCCGCTCTTGGAAATTGTGGCTTAAACCTGCCATTGATGACAGTAACCCACCGAAGTTGGCTCCATGCCCAACTGTCCTCTTGCTCTTAACTCCAACCAAGCAAAACCCCTTTTAATTCATTGTTTGAAGGTCTAGCCACCACTTTGACCTATATCCCAACCCATTTCTAAGCTGCATCCTTTTGTTGGAAGCCCCAAAGGGAGATCCCTCCCTGTGGTTGGAAAGGCTAGTTTCCATCCACTAAAGATTGGTTTGCAATAGTTACCCCATGGTCTTTCCTGCCACAACCTAGGAAAATATTGGGTGATAACATTCTGGCGACTCCGCTACGGACAATCTCTAGTTTTCATAGAATCAAATCGGACCTCTGAGGGAAAAGAGAGACTCTGAAATTCTAAGGTTGTATTATTTACCCTGGCGACTCCAACTTTCAAAATGGTGATTCCATTAGAGAGCGAACTTACTCTAGAAGGAGATGGACAAACCTTGTGGAAAAATCAGGTACTCAAGTGGGAGGTTTCTCCCAGATATTTTATTCTTCTTTTCCAGGTATTTCCTGTCTATTCCTGATTTTATCAAGAAAATATTTCATGGTTTGCTGCATTCCAACCAAGACTATCCATCCCCTTTTGTATATCCTTCATTACATACTGTAGATATCTCTTCATCTTGCATACCTAGTTCTGACCATGATTAGTCTCATGAGCCCCATAATACCAAAGTTGATGCTGCATTCTCTGTATAAGGTATTTCTCCATTAACCAGATCCTTACCTTTTCCTAAAAAGGAAGCACATGCCATAGAGAGTGTCTCTTCAGTTTTAGTGACTAAGCCTTCCCCATTTAGGTCTAGATCTGAAGCAGATTTAAGAGAAGCCTTGTTTTACCAAAGAAGGTTCCAAACCCATTGTCTGAGTGCTTTGTGGGGAAATTTACAAGCCCAAGAAGCAAATAGTGGCCTATTTCCCTTTAGTAAAGCTGCTAGCAAAAGTACCCAAGTCCTGATTACTCTTGCTGCTTCAAAAACTCCCTCTGCTTCCAAGAAAAACCTAAGAGCTATGGCTGCCATATATGCCCCTTTATCCCTCCCAGCCAATCTTAATGACCTACCTGTGGGCTATGCCCAATGCCTCATGAGATTTGATGGGGAAGGAAAAGGTCTGCGCAACAACATGTGGACTAGTTCAATGATTTTATAGACCTAGAAGAGGTGGATGAAGATGATATCAAGATGAGGTTATTTTTCCAAAGTCTTGTAGGAGAGGTGAGGAAGTACTTCAAAGCCCTCCCGAATGGAGGAATTGATACCTATGAGAAATTTGAGCAGGATTTCTTGGCCAGATGGCAGAATAAGCTAAATCTTCTCCAAATCCTCACTCAATATGAAAACACAAAGAAAAGCAATGTTGAGACCATTCAAGAGTTTTCAGCTACATTCATGAGGATATATAATTCTCTCTCAGTGGACATCAATACTCCTGTAGGGACAACCAAGCTTCATTATGCTAATTGTTTTGACAGTGACTTTGCTCTCATATTGTGAGAAAGGAAATCTACCACTCTACCTGGTATGTTGAAAGATGCTGAAGAAGTAGAAGCCAATTTGATGGCCTCAGGTAAAATGAGGCACATAAATGAAGCTGAGAGAAGGAGATCTAATGAAACTTCCCAACCTTCCACATCCCAATCTGTTGATACCAAATTCGAGCAGATGATGAGGAATATGGAAAGGCTGGTGGATAGGATATCCCTAGATAATAGGCCTCCTTCCAGAGAAAACCTGGAGCCTTAAGCTTGAAATGATAATTACAGGAGGCCTCCTGCCCCATAGGGAAGACCAAGAGATCTTGGGAAGGATGAAAATCAACCGATCAGAACACCTTTTGTTGAGGACTTAATAGAGGGAGAAGAAGGGTATAACGATCTATTTACTGAAGATTATAATGAGAAAGATCTTTGTACATATTTCATTGTTGATGGTTTTCAAGAATATTTTGATCTACCCATATATGATGAAGATGGGGGTGATTATATAGACAATTTACTTGAACAACCAGCTGGAGGTCTTGCAATTTTTCAGTCATCTATTAAAGGGAATCAGCTTGCATTCCATAATCACAATGAGGCAAACAAGGAAAAAAAAAACCTGTTAAAGGAGACACTTTGCCCTTTTTTTTCTCTTCATTTGAGTTGTTGAGAGATATTTTTAGGGATACTAATAAAAAATGGGAATATGAGCCTATGGAAAATTACACAGGGTTTCTAGAAGTGGACAGTGAGATATGCGGGTAGCAATGGTCACAAGATCCTTATGTTCAATGTTAGATTACTTCTCTAGAGGATGAAGAAAGGAATGAGGATAGTTTTTCATTGTTTCCTTTAAACATCCCTTTCTCTGATATATTCAAAGGAACACATGAGAATAAAGAATTTTAAATCCCTTGTTTTGAAACCCTAGACTGTGGCCCAATTTATGATGATTATAATGAAGAAATGCAAGAAAAAAGTGAAGAGAAGTAGCTTAGCTCAAGTGCTTTTGAAGAATAGGGTTTGGATGAATCAGGTTTTCTAGCTAGTCAAGATCAGATTGTTATTATGTGTTGTGAAAATAATTCCAGAAAATAATCAGCTACTATGAAAGAAAAACCTGACATATTTCCTCATGTTTGTTAACTGGAAAAAGCCTTAGATGAAAAT
The DNA here is from genome assembly GCA_027924585.1 of Larix kaempferi. Lineage (NCBI taxonomy): Eukaryota > Viridiplantae > Streptophyta > Pinopsida > Pinales > Pinaceae > Larix > Larix kaempferi. Next base: position 16,875,164 of record BSBM01000010.1, read on the forward strand.
TATCCCTCTTTCTTTATTGATCAACAAGTGGCATTCACTCAGGCTTTTCAAGATCCTTTTGCATCCTTGTTAGAGACAGAAGAGAAAGAGTTTTTAATGGTTGGCCGAGAATCAGTCAGTGAATTTGTTCTTCAAAGAGATCAAGTATCCAGCTGTTGGATTGGTTACATTGGAACTTTAGCATCACTTGATTCCAGGTGTCTTCTGCCAAGTTAGGGTAGGTAGATATGAGGAATAAGCTTAGTGCTCTGAGCATCTTTTTTAGCAATAAATGTCTTCATTTTTTGAATTTCAGCTTGTATATATGTCAGGAAGGTTTTGAAGTCGGTTCAGTTTTTCAATAGTGTATGATGGCTTCAGTTTCGGTTTTCATTTCGGGTTCCTCTATGGCTGCGAAGATTTCAGTGTTGGGACTAGGTCACTAGTCTGCATGTTCTTTCTACCTCGTAGGGAGGATAGCATCCCCGAGTTGGAGCCGTTGTTAACACCTATTTTGGTTTCCACTAGGGAAGGTAAGGAAAGGTCCCCCACCAAAGCCCCAAGGTCATCCATCGGCCAGTTGCATCAAGCAAAGCCTTAGGGAGTGTTGTGGTCCCTAGGTTCACGTGGTTATCATGGATACATTACATAATATAAGCAAACATAAACAATGATATTGTTAGGATATTCCTATATGTTAAATTCTAGCATAAATGCACAAGCAAGATCGCTGAAAGAAACATAATCACAAGATAGACACAGATATACCCTGGGAAACCCTCATGGGGTAGAAAACCCAGCAAAGCTTTCCTCAATATAGATAATCAACCAAATACAAGATAGTAGTCCACAACAAGAGCTCCTTCTCCACCAAATGCAGAACTTTCTCTCTCCTATGCTCACAAGTGAAGTGTGATGACAAGTGAGTTAAGTGAGGAACAACCTCCTCTACTTATACTTGTTTTCCAACTGACTTTTTACCCTATGGGGCCGACTTGTCAATTTAAGTCTAATAACCTCTAATAAAATAACTTTGGGCCAATCCCTACATAGGAGATTTAATAACCCTAGTTCCCATAATCCAATGGAGGAATAAACATCTCCGGATATACAATAGAGTCCCATTGGAGGAATAAAACATCTCCGAAATAATACAAATATAATATTCTTTGAAGTTACAATATTTCAACACTCCCCCTTAACGAGAAGGATATTATAACAACAACTGCAGGAGCAAGGAGTCATCGACTACATGATACATGATACATGATTCATCTATAAATCATTGGAAGCTTTCTTTATACATCATCAGTAACTGAAGCAGTTACTCGAACATCTTCAAGATCTTCAAAATCTTCAATACTGAGTCTTCATCTTCCGCAGCACTCGAACAGCTACATCACGATCATCAGTATCGTCATCACACGATCATCCGCATCGTCATCACATGATCATCAGCATCATCATCACATGATCATCAGCATCGTCATGATGCGATCATTAGCATTGTCATCACACGATCATCAACATCATCATAGCATCGTCATCACACGATCATCAGCATAGCAACATATCCTGCAATACACATGATCCAATTACGGGATGATCACTCCCTCTCACTTTAGGACATAGGTCCAAGGATGATACAATCCTAATCAATTAACAGGATGATTAGTCCTTATCACTTTAAGACACCTCACCATGTCTAGGGACGATGCAATCCCAATCAATTACCAGGATGATTAGTCCTTATCACTTTAAGACACCTCACCATGTCTAGGGACGATGCTATCCCAATCAATTACCAGGATCATTAGTCCTTATCACTTTAAGACACCTCACCATGTCTAGGGACGATGCAATCCCAATCAATTACCAGGATGATTAGTCCTTATCACTTTAAGACACCTCACCATGTCTAGGGATGATGCAATCCCAATCAATTACCAGGATGATTAGTCCTTATCACTTTAAGACACCTCACCATGTCTAGGGACGATGCAATCCCAATCAATTACCAGGCTGATTAGTCCTTATCACTTTAGGACATGATTCCAAGGATGATGCAATCCTAATCAATCACCAGGATGATTTGTCCTTATCACTTTAAGACACCTCACCATGTCTAGGGACGATGCAATCCCAATCAATTACCAGGATTATTAGTCCTTATCACTTTAAGACACCTCACCATGTCTAGGGACGATGCAATCCCAATCAATTACCAGGATGATTAGTCCTTATCACTTTAGGAAACGAGTCCAAGGATGATGCAATCCTAATCAATTACCAGGATGATTAGTCCTTATCACTTTAGGACATAAGTCCAAGGATGATGCAATCCTATCATGTACATTTTGAACCAAATGCTCAGGGACGATGCAGTCCTATATACGTCCGCTAAAGACCATATTCTCGAAGACATCTGTCTACAGCTCTCTTAGGACTGAAGTCCAAGGATGATACAATCCTCATCGTTTGCTAGGAACCACATTCTCGAAGACATCTGTCTACAGATCACTTTAAGACTGAAGTCCAAGGATGATACAATCCTCCACCAACCTCATCGTTGGAACAGACAACCTCATCTTCAAACTTATCATTGAAACAGGTAGGCATATCCTCATCAATAAGTATACACATCATCAATACAAGTATCCTCATCAATACAAGTATACATATCATCAATACAAGTATCCTCATCAATACAAGTATACACATCATCAATACAAGTATCCTCATCAATACAAGTATACACATCATCAATACAGGTATCCTCATCAATACAAGTATACATATCATCAATACAAGTATCCTCATCAATACAAGTATACATATCATCAATACAAGTATCCTAATCAATGCAAGTATACACATCATCAATATAAGTATCCTCATCAATACAAATATACACATCATCAATACAAGTATACAAAACATAAATGCAGGTATCCTCATCAATACAAGTATACACATCATCAATACAAGTATACAAAACATAAATGCAGGTATCCTCATCAATACAAGCAACCATATGATCTAGATAAGCAATCTCATCATCAATATAGGTATCAACATCGATACCAGTACCCAAAGATATCTTCATCTATCATATCACTCCCCCTTTCGAGGAGAGTCCTTTTGAACTACACCAAGCTTGTCTCGGAAATGTTCAAACTTTACATGAGACAAAGGTTTGGTTAGTATATTAGCAACTTGCTCGTTCGTGCTCACATAGTCGAGCTGGATAGCTCCTTTTTGCACCATATCCCGTATATAGAAGTAACGGATCTCTATGTGTTTTGACTGATCATGAAATACTGGATTCTTTGTCATCTTGATACAACTCTGGTTATCACACAGAATCACAGTGGGTTCCATCTCTAAGTCAGACAGTCCTGATAATAACTTACGAAGCCATACTGCTTCACAAATGGAAGAGCAAGCAACTATGTATTCTACTTCAGCCGTGCTGAGAGCTACACTAGACTGCTTCCTGCTATACCATGAGATCATAGTAGATCCCAGACAATAACATCCTCCCGATGTACTCTTCATGTCTGATACACTTCCTGCCCAATCAGCATCAGTGTAGCCATGCAAATTTAAATCATGATCTCCACTATAGTAAAGACCAAAATCTATCGTACCTTTTAAGTACCTCATCACATGTTTTGCAGCTATCATGTGAACTCTTCTAGGTTCCACCAGATACTGACTCAAGGTATTCACAGCAAAACATATGTCTGGCCTAGTGTTAGTCAAATACATTAATGATCCAATAATCTGTCTATACAGAGTTATGTCCTCTAACTTTGATGAGTTATCTACTAATAACTTCAAGTTGGAGTCCATGGGAGTGGCCATGGATTTACAGTCCAACATGCCAAATCTTTTCAAAATCTCCACAGCATATTTACCTTGATTTAGAAAGATTCCTTTTGGGTCTTGCCATACTTCCAGGCCTAAGAAGTAGTGCATCAATCTGAGATCTTTCATCTCAAATTCTTAAGAGAGCTTCTTCTTGCACTCGATAATCTGTCTCTCATTTCCAGTCAGAAATAGATCATCTACATACAATAATAATATAACAGGTTCATCATTCATAACTTTGAGATAAAGGTTAGGATCAGCTTTACTCTTGGTAAATCCCATGCTTGTCAAGAAACTGTCAATCCTTCCGTACCAAGCTCTAGGAGCTTGCTTCAACCCATACAAGGCCTTCTTCAGTTTGCATACATGAGTTCTTCCATCTTCTACCTCAAATCCAAGTGGTTGTTCTATGTACACTTCTTCTTCAATTACACCATTCAGGAAGGCTGTCTTAACATCCATCTGGTGTAGTTTCCATTTCATCATCGATGCAAGTGCCATGATAGTTCTAATGGAAGTGTACCTAGCAACTGGAGCAAATGTTTCTTCATAGTCAATTCCCTCCTTTTGAGAGAATCCTCTGGCTACAAATATTGCCTTATATTTTTCAATGCTACCATCCGTAGCATGTTTTATCTTGAATATCCATTTGGAGGACACTACACTTTTATCTTTTGGTTTGGGAACTATATCCCAAACATCATTTTTCATTATTGACTGGTATTCTTCTGTCATTGCTTCTACCCATTCTTTCTTCTGAATTGCTTCTTCATAGCTAGTAGGTTCCTGATCCACTAGATTACACATCAAAGCCATATAGTTGGATACTAGCATTGGTTTCTTCCTTTCTCTAGTGGAGCCTTCAGGAGCTCCATATTTTTCAGCTCCTTGAATAATGTCTCTGGCCCATGCTGGCCTTCTTTTTGTGGTTCTAGCAAGTCATGGTCTTCAGGTGTAGTATCTTCACGAATGGGTGCAGCCTCTGTGATCCTAGAAGGTGTGTCTTCTTCATAGATTTCTTCATGTTGGCACTTCCTAGATCTCTTGAGAGCTGCTTCTTCATCAAATGTCACATCCCTACTAATTTCCATGTGATGAAAACCTGGGATGTAAATTCTGAATGCTTTGGATGATTCACAATATCCAACAAATATTCTCTTCTTTCCAGAAGGATCCAACTTGGTTCTCTTTTCTTTTGGAATTTGTATGTATACAAGACATCCAAATATTTTAAGATGACTTACCTCAGGCTTCTTTCCTGTGAACACTTCTTCTGGAGTTTTGAAATCAAGAGCACTATGGGATAGTCTATTTTGTACATAGACTGTTGTTTTAGCTGCTTCAGCCCATAAGTACATAGGTAGGTCCTGATCATGTATTATTGTATTTACAGCTTCCATGATGGTTCTATTCTTTCTTTCCGCAACACCATTTTGTTGGGGATTGTAGGGAGTAGTTAGCTCTCTCTTGATTCCAGCTTCTTTACAAAAATCTTCAAAATCTTTTGAAGTATATTCTCTGCCATTATTTGTTCTGAGTACTTTAATTTTCTTTTCTAAATGATTCTCTATTAATGCTTTAAACTCTTTGAACTTTCCAAAAACTTCATTCTTCCCTTTTAAGAAGTATATCCAAGTTTTCCTTGAATAGTCATCAATAAATGTGAGATAGTATTCATATCCACTTAAATATGTGGAGGGCATTGGTCCACATACATCTGAATGGATCAATTCCAAAATGCTTTTGGTCTTTGTTTCACTCTTTGGAAATGGGTTCTTGATGTTCTTCCCCTTTGCACACCCTTTGCATGTGCCATCATGGTCAACCTTTAAGTTTGGTAGACCTACAACTACCTTGCTTACATGAGGTAGTGCCTTGTAGTTAATGTGAGCAAGTCTCCTATGCCATAGCTCATTTGGGCTAGAGACTTCATGTATAAGGGCAGCTTCTGGATGACCCTTGAGCTTGTACAAACCTCCTTCTTCACCAATAACAATTGCATCCTTAATAGTTTTGCCTTTGGACCACATTAAAACTTGTCCATCAATGAATGCAACTCTATAGCCTTTCTTGTCCAATGCTAAGATGGAAAGCAAGTTCTTCTTCAATCCTGGAACATACAAAACTTCCTTCATCTTCATGGGGGTTCCAGAATCAAGTTTGTAGTTTTCTTCACCAATAACCTTGATGGGATATTGATAGTTATCTCCTAGAGATACCTTTTGCGGGGAGGTCTTTTCTTCATGTTTTGATAGAGTCTTCTTTTGTCCTGTCATGTGCTTTGAAGCACCACTATTGATAACCCATGTACCTTCTCCAGGTGTTATAGATCCAGTGAGTGCGAAGAATAGAACATACTCTTCTGCATCTTTTTCTTCACTTCTTCTAGATCTTTTCTTGAAGAAGGTCCTTTGTTCATCTTCTTCTTCTCTTCTAGGTCTTTTCTTGTAAGGCCTTTCTTCCTCTTCAATTTCTTCTTCACTATCATCTTCTGCAAGATGTGCTTGATGTCTTTTGTGATGAGTACCCTTTTTCTTCTTTAGAGGACAGTCCTTAGCAATGTGTCCTATTTTGTGACAAATAAAACATTGGAATGAGGAGTAATCTCTTCTTAGATTAGGATCTCTTTTCTTTTGAAATCTTTGTGGAGGATGAGACTCCTTGTGACTATCCTTCTTAAAGTAGGATTGATTCCTTCTTCTCTTGGTGTGGGTGGCCAAGGCTTGGTCATCTTCTTTGAGCAAGGATTCTTGGTTTGCAACCCTAGCCTCGTCTTGCACACAATCCTCCCAAACTACATCAAACTTCATACTTTCTTTTCTAGCACACATAGTTTGTATGAATGACTCCCAAGGTCTAGTGAGACCATTTAGAGCTGTCATCACAAGTTCATCTTCATCAAGAGTATCACCAATGGCATCTAGTTGCTCCTTGATTTGGGAGACCCTTGAGAAGTAGTCTTTAATGGATTCTCCTTTGTGCATCTTGGTGCTCTTCAACTGAGTCCTTAGGTTCATCTTCCTATTGATGTTCTTTCCTTCATACATTCTTCCTAGGGCATCATACATTTCCTTTGGAGTCTTCTTGGAGGCCACTTGGGGAATCAAGTGGTCTTTAATAGAATCAGCTATGATTCTCTTTTCCCTAATCAAATCCTTCCTATGCTTCTCTTTGGCTTCATCTCCTTCAGGTTCTGCAACTTCATCCTTGATATAATGAGCAAGGTCATTTTCTTCAAGAATGAGACCAATTCTGTATTTCCATGCTCGGAAATTTTCTATACCTTCTAGCTTGTCTTCAAACTTAGTGTTTGGAGCCATCTTCTCTTGGGGGAGTCCAAGAGATAAGAGGTAGAGTAGTACTTACCTGGAAACTTTAACCCTTTTAACTTTCCGGATCCTGGGACATAATTTCTGGTTTATCGCACTTTTGGTAAAACTAGGGTTTGACTTTCTCGGAGTTCTACCCAACCAAAAAGTTCGATCTAGGGCTCAAAAGATTGGTTTTGAGAAGGGCTATCCATCCATGCAATCAGAATTCAACAATACCAACTTTTTGCAGAAACCAATTTCTGGTTCATCGCACTTTTGGTAAAACTAGGGTTTGACTTTCCCGGAGTTCTACCCAACCAAAAAGTTCGATCTAGGGCTCAAAAGATTGGTTTTGAGAAGGGCCATCCAGCCATGTAATCATAATTCAACAATACCAACTTTTTGCAGAAACCCTAATTCTTACCGGAGAGAGAGAGAGAGATATTCTTACCTTGTGAAAGATGTCCTATTCAGGCTAGCTTTGATACCATGTTAAATTCTAGCATAAACGCACAAGCAAGATCATTGAAAGAAACATAATCACAAGATAGACACAGATATACCCTGGGAAACTCTCATGGGGTAGAAAACCCAGGAAAGCTTTCCACAATATAGATAATCAACCAAATACAAGATAGTAGTCCACAACAAGAGCTCCTTCTCCACCAAATGCAGAACTTTCTCTCTCCTATGCGCATAAGTGAAGTGTGAGGACAAGTGAGTTAAGTGAGGAACAACCTCCTCTACTTATACTTGTTTTCCAACTGACTTTTTACCCTATGGGGCCGACTTGTCAATTTAAGTCGAATAACCTCCAATAAAATAACTTCGGGCCAATACCTACATAGGAGATTTAATAACCCTAGTTCCCATAATCCAATGGAGGAATAAACATCTCCGGATATACAATAGAGTCCAGTCGGAGGAATAAAACATCTCCGGAATAATACAAATATAATATTCTTTGAAGTTACAATATTTCAACACTCCCCCTTAACGAGAAGGATATTATAACAACTGCAGGAGTAAGGAGTCATCGACTACATGATACATGATACATCTATAAATCATTGGAAGCTTTCTTTATACATCATCAGTAACTCAAGCAGTTACTGGAACATCTTCAAGATCTTCAAAATATTCAATACTGAGTCTTCATCTTCTGCAGCACTCGAACAGCTACATCATGATCATCAGTATCGTCATCACATGATCATCTGCATCATCATCACACGATCATCAGCATCGTCATCACATGATCATCAGCATCGTCATCATGTGATCATCAGCATTGTCATCACACGATCATCAGCATCATCATAGCATCATCATCACATGATCATTAGCATAGCAGCATATCTTGCAATACACATGATCCAGTTACGGGATGATCACTCCCTCTCACTTTAGGACATAGGTCCAAGGATGATACAATCCTAATCAATTAACAGGATGATTATTCCTTATCACTTTAAGACACCTCACCATGTCTAGGGATGATGCAATCCCAATCAAGTACCAGGATGATTAGTCCTTATCACTTTAAGACACCTCACCATGTCTAGGGACGATGCAATCCCAATCAATTACCAGGATGATTAGTCCTTATCACTTTAAGACACCTCACCATGTCTAGGGACGATGCAATCTCAATCAATTACCAGGATGATTAGTCCTTATCACTTTAATACACCTCACCATGTCTAGGGACGATGCAATCCCAATCAATTACCAAGATGATTAGTCCTTATCACTTTAGGACATGAGTCCAAGGATGATGCAATCCTAATCAATTACCAGGATGATTAGTCCTTATCACTTTAAGACACCTCACCATGTCTAGGGACGATGCAATCCCAATGAATTACCAGGATGATTAGTCCTTATCACTTTAAGACACCTCACCATGTCTAGGGACGATGCAATCCCAATCAATTACCAGGATGATTAGTCCTTATCACTTTAGGACACGATTCCAAGGATAATTCAATCCTAATCAATTACCAGGATGATTAGTCCTTATCACTTTAGGACATAAGTCCAAGGATGATGCAATCCTATCATGTACATTTTGAACCAAATGCTCAGGGACGATGCAGTCCTATATACGTCCGCTAAAGACCATATTCTCGAAGACATCTGTCTACAGCTCTCTTTAGGACTGAAGTCCAAGGATGATACAATCCTCATCGTTCGCTAGGAACCACATTCTCGAAGACAGCTGTCTACGAATCACTTTAGGACTGAAGTCCAAGGATGATACAATCCTCCACCAACCTCATCGTTGGAACAAACAACCTCATCTTCAACCTTATCGTTGAAATAGGTAGGCATATCCTCATCAATAAGTATACACATCATCAATACAAGTATCCTCATCAATACAAGTATACATATCATCAATACAAGTATACACATCATCAATACAAGTATACACATCATCAATACAGGTATCCTCATCAATACAAGTATACATATCATCAATACAAGTATCCTCATCAATACAAGTATACACATCATCAATACAAGTATCCTCATCAATACAAGTATACACATCATCAATACAAGTATCCTCATCAATACAAGTATACACATCATCAATACAAGTATACAAAACATAAATGCAGGTATCCTCATCAATACAAGTATACAAAACATAAATGCAGGTATCCTCATCAATACAAGCAACCATATGATCTAGATAAGCAATCTCATCATCAATATAGGTATCAACATCGATACCAGTACCCAAGGATATCTTCATCTATCATATCACTCCCATTTTCACATGGTATCAGAGCCATTTGAGAGTATATTCTACCTCCATTCTTGAGAGTTTTTTGTAGGTGTTTCGAAGTTCCAGCAGTTGCAGCAATAATATCAGCAGTTTCTTTTTGCACTCGTTCCAGTAGTCAAGATGAGCAATTCGAATGCTCTTTCTTCTCCTATGATTCTCACTCCCATCAATTAATTTGAATGGAAGGGTAGGATGAGATTACACTTGCATAATAGACAGTTAAATTGAATAGTATTTGAAAAAGATGCCATACCACATCAAGCTGTAGAGAGAATCAAGCATCTAAATAGAATGGATGAAGCCTTTGGATTCATATGCCTTCATATGTCAGAAGATCTACTATTTCATGTTGAAGGATAAAGTTTCCAAATGAGTTATGGATAAAATTGGAAAGTCTCTTTGGAAAAAAAGATGGGCCGAGAGGCCATACTCTCGAAAATGAATTGGTTTCCCGACAACCTAGCAATTTAGAGAGCATTCAAACATTCATCTCAAAATTTCAGAATTTGGTTTTACAATGCAAGCATTGTGGCATCACTAAAAGTGATGAGCAATTGGTGCTCTCCATTTTGAGCAAACTTGGATCTCAATTTTATGTCTTTGTATCTAGTTTCATTCTGGGCGAATGTCAATCCCTGGATGGAAGTTTCCTACATTAGCAAACTTTACTACAGCTCTCATTCAAGAAGAGGACAAATTGATTCAAATGGGTGCCATCAAGGCCTCCAAAGATCTAGCTCTTCTAGCAGGAGAAGCAAGTGGAGCGAATGAGAAAGGGAGGCAAAAAGACAAAGACAAGAAGCCATCGAAATCCAAGAAGGACAAGAGACCAAATTATTCCTACTGCAAGAAAGGAAACCATCCTGAGAAAGCTTGCATGCACAAGAAAATAGACCTACTCACCAAGCTTCTTGAACAAAACAAAATTGTTGTTCCAAAAGAAGCAAAGATGTCTGATTCTGGAAGTGGATCTGATGATTTCCATGCATTGATGGCTGGTTTTTCAAAGTCAAAATCCCTCCTCATAGATTTTGGAGCCTCCAACCACATGGTTGCCTCTGAAGAATCTTTCTCCTCTTTAGATCTCAAAGATGGGCCTACTATTCACATGGGAGACAACTCTCAGATTTCTACCAAAGGATTGGGTACAGTACATATGGAGCATGGTAAGTTCAAAAATGTTTTATTTGTTCCTTCTCTAATAACAAATTTGTTGTCAATATATCAGATGACTCATACAGGATCACCAAAGCAAGTAATTTTTGGTCCAAACACAGTAGAGATTACAGAGATCTCCACTGGAAAGATTATACTGAATGGGATTGCTAATCATGCCTCTAAGGCATATGAGTTCTCACACTTCATGCCCTTCTCTCTGACTACTCCTTCAAATTCTGATGAAGATTAGAGTGAATCCTCTTCTAATGAAGAAGAAGATCAAGACTTTGATATTGAGATCATAGTTAAAGAAGATTCAGATCCAGAACCAAAACATATTCTCAGTCCAGATTCAAGGTCAATATGGGATCACACAGTCCTTGCTACTACTGAGAACACAATTGAGGATTCATCTGTTCACAGAACTACTAGACTTCAGCATCATGCCAACCTTGCATTATGCCATCTACCTCTCCATGAGAGATGCAGCATGATGATGGGGTTCTCTCTTCCATCTCTTGGGAAGGCTCCTCATGTTCCATTCGCTCCAGTTACAGAAAGAATTCCTGAGAGACTTGCTTCGTCCAATACATCCTCTACATAGTGGATGGCACAACAGAAGACCAGATCCACATCTAGCACCAATTTTGGCATCCTACAGGGGATCAGCTTGTCAAGTTTTCTTCAAAAGTTTTCACTAATGAAAGCTTCTTTCTTTTCTGCATAGTATGATGGTTCTTTGAGTTATTTACTGTTCTTTTTGAGGGGGGTATTTTTCCCATGAGGTTTTCCCCATTTCCTCAGTTTATGGACAGTTCTTTATTTTTCTATCATTTATTTGATTGTATGGGTGACCTTTGGTCCTAGTTACCAGGGCCCAAGATGGATTAAGGGGGGGGTGTTAGGATATTCCTATACTCCATCCTAGTCTTACTAGCATTTCTGTTGTTTTCCATTTTCAGTCTTTTAGGGTTTGCATGCACTTTTAGGGTTTGCATGCAATTGCATGCATCCTAGTCATTAGCCCCAGCACCTAGCCCTTAGTTAGCTAGCCCCAGGAGCTTCTTCCTGATCAATTTAAGCCCTTCTAGTGCCTAGTGCTCCCTCCTTTCACCTACTGCACGAGAGAGGTGCACTTCTTCACCTACTAGTCCAGTTATGTTCAGTTAACAAGAGTTCTCTCCCTGATTTTAGGCTTGACTCACTCTTAACTGACCTTATCACTCCGATGGACCTCCAGTGTGACTAGATAACCTATTCTAACTCCATTTAGCTCCATGAGTGCCCTCTAGTGAGCCTCCTTCACTACATTAGTGCTTCCATGTGCTAGTTACACCTACCACATGTGCCAGTTACACCTACCACATTCAATTAGACTCAGTTTGACTTTTGGTTGACTATTACTTGTGCAGTGATGACTTCACTGATGATGAGTTGGAATCCTAGTTATGACTTGATGACACTCCACTGATTATGGATCTGTCCATGCAGGCTAATTCGAATCACACCTAGTGTATTCGAATCCTGAGCATTGTATATTTACCTTTTACTATTCAGATTAATGTAACATGTGTAATTATTCTGCCTCTATTTGAGCTCCTTTGGATCTATGTTCTTCTGCTCTTCTCTTCTTCTATTATTCCTAAATTCTTTCATTGTGAGGTTTACATCATCTCTTTGGATCTACTATGAGCATTTTCACAGATACAGATACAAGAGATGAGATAGAGAGAGAGACAAGCCTTTATATTAACCAGGAAGAGCAGAATACAGTCATAGAACCAATCTTAACTAGTACATTGGCTCACTAGCCTATATATATATATATGCAAATAAAGTTACATAACCATCTATCGGTTTATCCAACCGACCCGACCTATACTAGTCGACGCAACCTGTCGACATGTGCTGCAGAGTGGTCGGGCGGAGGGCCTAGTCGATAGACAAACCTAGGCCCCTCCAACATCTCTCCCACCTCAAAATATTTCTTCATCCCGAAGAAATGGAGAGATCAAAATTTCAAAAAAGAGTTATACAGACGGTTATGACGAAGGAACGTTGGACTCAATAGCATCAGGTATCTAGAGATAGGCTTCAATGATAACTTCAGCAGAGACAAAGAGGTGGTGTTGGAACTCTTCCCAAGTTCCTAGCAGATTCTGGATGTCTACGGTTAGAGTTGTGAGTTTCGACAAGTTTTCCATCTTGTTGTGAGTGGATGTAGCCTGCAAGTGGATCATGTCGAGCTCGAATGTGTTGATTGTTTTGTTGGCAGCAGCAAGTAACTGATGGAATCGAGTGAGAATTTCTCCAAGTTTGTTGAGGCCTCCTCGGGCTTGGGACATCCATTGAACTTCTTGTTTCTCTAATTTCTCTAATTTCTTGTTTTCCATGATGATCTGGCTATCAAGTTTTTCGATAAGGGCTTCATCTGTAGTCAAGCACTGGTGTTGAAGCTTGCTTAGTAGTGTTCTTGTTTTCTGAAGATCTTTGTAGATGTCGCCATAATTAACATACCAATTATTGAGAACTGCTGTAAGTTTTTTTGCTTGATTATCGTACTGCTTGAGTACCTTGAGAGCTTCGGAAAAGGCTGTAAACTGAGTTGTCATGACAGAAGCTACCTCGACAGCTTGATCTTGTTGTTTCTTGAGAAGCTCAGATTGTAGCATCGACACGACAGATTCAAGTAACTGGTATGCTCTGTCAAGAGGTGATGTCGTGTCGGGACTAGCTAGGAGCGTGATAACTTGCTGCATTAAGTGTTCGCATTTGGTGAGAAATGTAGTCCTTTCTTCTTGGAGCTATATTATTTGTTCCTGTGATTCTTGTCGACGACATATTTGGACTCTGAAGACTGCGTCTTCAAGTAAATCAAGTTCATCTTGGGACGCCAAGTATGGCTAATAACTTGTAGTAGCTCCCAATTGGTCTAAATATACAGATGGAGTATTTTCTTGTATTTGTTGCATTTCCAATTGCTGCTGCAATTCTCTTTCTTTGCATTTCTTTTCTTTGTGCTTCCTGCAGCTACTCTTTTCTTTTTCTTTTTCTTTTCTTACAATTTGTTGTTCTTGGCCCTTATCTTTTCCTTTTGTTGCTGGGTTCCTGTCGATGACTGCTTGTGTACTGACAACAACTTGTTCTACCTGACTTTGTGTACTAGGTACTGCTGTTGTGATGACTAGGGTTTCATGTTCCGCTACTTCGGCACTTGGTGAGTTTGTTGCTGGTGTGCTGGAGATTTCTACATTGCTTGTATTGATATCTGGAGTATTTGTGTGCTCTGATGGTCTTGTCATGTCAGCTTCAGTTTCTTGAGTTGTGACTGCTTCCTTGGTTAGAGTAGAAGCGGCTTTATCTGCTTCTGTCGTAGTTCCTTCTTTGTTGTGCTGCTGTGTAACTGGACTAGACTTGGATCCATCGACAGGGGGACTCGACTGGTTTACTGGGAGTGATGGTAGGTTGATGGATGTCGGAATTGGACTCGATGAAATGGTACTGTCGAGCGGATCTGAACTAACTAGACTAGACTCAATTGTGGACTGGACCTGGGAACTCATGACTTGGGGATTTTTACTTTGAACAATTTTTGGTTGAGGTGGATTCATCTGTTGTGGTAGTGTATTGACTGGAAGAGGGGTATAGAAGCCTATTTGTTGTGCATACACTAGACCTGATGGGTCAAGATTTCTGATATGATGGGTTTTCGTGTGACCAACAATTTCTGGAACTGATGATGGTAAAGGTAAACTTCCGGTTTGAATGGTGTCGGGGAGAGCTAAGTTAACTGGGATAGTAGACAGAGAGGTAAAAACTGGTTGTTGGATGACCATCTCGTGCCAATTGGGACAAAATATCAGAATGTTTGCAATGAATGTATTCAAAGCGGTGTATTCTGTGCTAGGGGGAGCACGTAAAGCCAACATACTTCTTTCTTCTTCTATTGCAGTTGGGGAAGAAGGAGGGGATTAAATGGTTAGGTCGACATTAGGTTCGACCGAAATTTTGGGTTTTTTAACAATGACTTTAGAAGAGGAATACTTATCTGTTTCTAGAAATTTTCTGAACTGGTCTTCGACAGGTAGTTTGTTCTTGGCTGCATCCTCGAGAAGCTAAGTAGCAGTGTCATATAACTCGATCTCATATTCTTCTGTCGGTTCTTGAAATGTTACTTGTCTCTTCCCTTTCCCCTTGATCGATGTTACTCGATTCTGTCGGGCTGTGACAATTTCAGCTGCTACCTTTTGTATATTATCATCTGTCAGAAGATGTTCTGGATTGTCAGACTCTGTGTTGCTGTTTGATTGCTCTCTGGCCTCTGCTGATTCTGTGTGCGAAGTCTAGGTAAGTGGTAACACCTTAGGGATAGGTGTTGGATCGGGTTGATATCTGAAAGTGTTCATGTACAACCGACTTTCATATGCTTCTTCTTGTTCCATATCAGATAGAGGCTCAACATATTTGAAGTTGGTTTTGCTTGCTTATGCCGGGATGGGTAGTACTTCGTTAGATTGGCAGCTTAACTCTGTGAAGATTTTGCTTACTGAAGGGTAATAGTCGAGCCGTTCTACTAGGCCTGCTGCTCCTTCCATGTACCATATTGCTGTGTCATCCAAAGATAGTTGGATGTGCACTGTCAGGGGCAGGCTTCGATGAACGTTCTATGGTACCCTCCATCTTGTTGCTATTACTTTAAGGTCGATAAACCATGCTTCAAGCCAAAGTTTGACTATTGTAGGTCCATATCGGCATGCTCTAGGTGCAAAGAAATGGAAATTTTCCATAAGGACGAGTCGGTCTTCGACAAAATCCTTGTTTCCTTTTGGTCGAAGGTGGGTCATAGCAATCCAAATGAGTACAGATGGGTAGCAGATGCTAGCTCCTTCCTCCTGGCACTTATGGCATGTATATTTGAGAATGTCAGTCAGGTAATCTGCCCAGTTGTATACCTTGCTATTCATAGCCATATTCTTGACAGCTTCCAGCATTTCGGTCTTCAAGTCTGACCCCCTGCCTGTCCATGAAAGTGCATGTGACACAATCTTGGCAGCGGTTTTGTAATTGCCAAAAACAATCTGGCTCATGACTATACCTCGTGAATTATTTCCAGCAGGAGAATCAACAAACTCATCAATCAAGTCTGCACCTGAACTTGTTGGTACAACATCTCCTTTATGTGAAAGGACAGTTATTTTGTGGATGATTTCACCATTGATGTCGACCAGAACATCAAAGTAAAGCTTGTCATTGTGATATCTGCTAACGATGAATTGTGCAATGACTTCTTTAAATCCTCCAAAATTATGCAATAAAGGTGCCTTCAGGTAATGCAGAATTGTGGCTGTCTGCAAACACCGTGCTTCCTCTCTCCAGTGGCCGTTTGACTCCTTCCCCCAATCTTCAACGTTCTTCCATGCTTTCTTCTAGGTGGGTTCTGATGCCTTTGCATTCCGAATTAACTGGAGTCTAGTTTCCAGTGGTGTTTGTTCTTTCTCCAGTTCTCTAACTATCGTTGCAGCGGCTCTGCTAGCTGTTAAAGTTTTTCGGGGGGCCATGGTGGATTCGAGCTTCAAGAATGCAAAGTTGGCTTCAGTGGTATTAGGGAGCTCTGTATCTTGGAGTTCAAGTTCTCGGAAAAAGAGTATCCAAGAATCCTCGAGCTCTAGATTTATGGTGGAGTTACTTGGCACGGGTGAAGGAGACATAGAGGCTCGTATTAATGGTTGATTTGATGGGGCTATTAAATTAGACTGAGCAGATATCGGCGCTTCATCAGATGCATTACCTATGGAATCATGGGTATCTTTATCTTTTATTACTTTGAAATCATGGTGTTGTGACACCTCGTTCGATGTGTCATGTCGACGAGCTTCTCTGATTGGGTTTGGTCGGTCTGAGCTCCAATGCTTCTGTCGTGCCTAATTTTCCTCTGCAAACCATCGATGTTCTTGTCGGTGCCTGTAATATTGATGGTTGTGCACCGGACTTCTTTCTCTGCTTTTTCCATCCTTCTTCTGCCATTCTCTCGTCATTTCTACTTTTGACATGTTCTGTCGTATTTGCTTGATTGCTTATAGTACTCTCATTCGGTTATTTCTAACCGTTTTCTCTCTTTTATTATTTTAAACATTTTTTTTTCGAATATTCATGATTTATACCTTTTAAGTTGGACGCCATTTACCGCTTTCTTGAAAATATTTCCTTGTCACGTTTTCAATCGGACTGATGCATTAGGATTTAACATTTCGATGATATAGGTCCCATCCATTATGTATGCAACTTCTTTGGCTTCCCTTTTGCTCGGCTATTATAGAGGAGTGCTAAATCTCCAATTGACAGATTCTTTTGTTTGATATTTCTATCATGCCATGCTTTCTGTTGCTATTTTTGCACTCTCTGATGTTCTATTTCCAACTGTCAACTTTCATACAGCTTTGATAGCTGTCGTAGCTATTCATGTCGAGTATCTTCGACGTCGATATGTAGAGCTGTTGCAATGGTTGGTGCTTGTCGTCAAAAATGTAACGGGACGATAGCCTCTTGTCCATAGACAAGTGAAAATGGTGTATGTCCTGTCGTTCTCTTATATGCTGTTCTATATGCCCAAAGGACAGTAGGTACTTTATCGTCCCAGTCATCTTTCTCTATGTTGCAAATTTTTGTCAGTCCTTTTGTAAGTGTTTTATTGAACGATTCTATTGCGCCGTTCAACTGAGGATGGTATGCTGTGCTTATTCTATGATAAACTGCAAATTCCTTAGTCAATTATTCAATATTTTTACATACAAAGTTCGTACCTTGGTCACTTATCAATGTTATGGGGCATCCAAAATGTGTTATGATGTTTTCATAAATAAATTTAGCGGCAAACTCTTGAACATGTTTTGACCGGTTCTGCTTCTGCCCACTTGGTAACATATTCGACGGCAGTGATAATATATTGAGCACATGTTTGTCTCCCTACTACTGGAAATGGTCCAATAAAATCGATAGCCCAAATTTCAAATGTTCAGCTAGGGTTAATTGGGACCAATGGCATTTCTATTCTTGGTAGTGGTCAGCCCATGCACAGACATTTATCACACTTAGATACAAATTCTCGATAGTCTTTATGAACTGTCAACCACCAAAGTCCTGCCTGTAGGATTTTTCTAGCTGTTATGTCTGTGTGATAATGTCCTCTTGCTGGTCCAGCATGGGCTTCTGTAAGTATATCCTGTCATTCATGCTCAAGTGCACATCAGTGTAATATATCATCCAAGCCAACTTTATAGAGGAATCCATTGATCAAAGTGTAGGGGGCTACTTTCATTGCTAATATCTTCCTCTTTTTCTCGTTCATTCCCTTAAGAGCTTGCCCATTTTAAAGAAATTGTGTAATTTCTGCGAGTTCTGAAGGTATTGCTTCAATGTGAAACAAGTGTGTGTCCGGTAAGTCATCTTCAATTCCTGTCGGTTCTTCTCCTGTGTCGACTCTCGACAGATGGTCTGGTCCGACATTAGCTTTTCCAGGTCGAATGATTACTTCGAATTCAAATTCTTGAAACAGTAATAACCAGCAACATAGTCTCCAGTGATGCAATGGTTTATTGACTAAGAATTTTATAGCTTGGTGATATGTATAAAATACAAAGGGGTTAGCCAATAAATAATGACGGTATTTCTGAAGGGAAAATACCATACCTAATGCTTCTCTTTTGGTCATAGAATAATTTCTTTCAGCTTTATTCAATTTCCGACTGCTGAATGCATTAGGATAATCCATGTCATCTTCTCCGGGTTGTGTTAGAATGGCTCCCACTGCTATTCCAGATGCATCAATATGTACATGAAATTTCTTTGACCAATCCGAAAATCGGAGGATCGGTGATTCGACCATTTTTCTTTTCAACATGTTGAATGAAATGTCGCATTCTTCCGTCCACCTATAATCTTGATCATCTTTTAGCAATTCTTACAGAGGATAAGTCATATCGGAATAGTGTCTGATAAACTTCCTGTAATATCCAGTACGACCCAACAGGATTCGTACTTGTTTCGGATTAACTGGAGGCTTTAGGTCGAGGATAATTTTGATCTTCGCATAATCGACCTTGATTCCTTCTTTGAAAACTACATGGCCAAGTAATATGCTGATAGTTGTCACGAAGATGCACTTTTTAATGTTCAGGGACAATTGTATCTGTCAACATCTTTCCAACATTAGTTGGAGCCACTTGCAGTGATCTTTTAGCATTGTATAAATTGTCCAATCATCAAAGTATACAGCCATGGTTTTGTAAATATATTCTTGAAATGATTTGACAACAATTCTTGAGAATACCACAGGTGCGTTCTTCAAACCGAAAGGCATAACTTTATACGCAAATGACCCAAATTCGCACATGAATGTTGTCTTTTTCTGATCTTCCTTTGCTATAGGTACTTGGTTGTACCCTGAGAATCCATCCATGAAAGAATAACACTCATGCCCTGCAACTTCATTAATAATTTCATCTGCAAAAGGGGTAGGGAAGGGCTCTATAAGTGTTACCTTGTTCAGCTCTCGGAAGTCAACACAGATTCTCAGTCGTGTCGGATCTTGTTTCTTTGGCTGAACGACCATTGGACTTGCCCACTCCGACTGGTCGATAGGATATATGATTCCTGCAGCAAGCATGCTATCGATCTCCTTTTTATAATATCCTTATATTTGTGAGCAAGTTTGTAGGGTCTTTTCTTTATGGGTCTGGCATCAGGTTTAATATCAATTTTCATCTCGCCCATTTCCTTTACAAGTCCTTTCAAGTCTCTATAGTCTCGAGCAAAAACGTCTTGAAATTCTTTAAGGATATTGGAGATTTCTGTTGTTTGTTCCTCATTCCAGTAATCGCCAATATTTTCCATTTTTGGTTAGTCATCATTTGAAATATCTACTTCCTTTGTTTTAATCTTCATGTCCATCCATTCTAGTGCACGACTGTTACTTATCTGTATTTCACCTTCTTTGATTTGTGTGAAAGTTGGTGGCAAGTCTTTTTCTAACAATCTTTCGGGTTCCTCTTTTTCGACAATCTCTGTGCTAAAGATTGTACTTACGGGCTTCGACACATTGGGATGATCCTTTCTCCATTGAAAACTTTTTCCTACTAACATCTCCGTTTCTAGACTCAGTCTTGTCAAATGTTGTTTTTCTGTCGACTTTATATTGTAGTAGGCGTTAGGTGGGTGCATAATCTTCTGTTTGTCTACAAGTGTTAAAGTTTCTGTTGGATGCAGAAATTCTTTGATGCTTTTACTTGCTTAGACCATTCTCTCATCTTGCGGAGAAAACTGGAAATCCTTAATATAATTTTCTTTTAAGTCTTTCCAAAAGAAAGTTTCTCCTCTTGCTTCTTCCAACTTGTACCATTTGTTAGGTAGATCATCAAGTGTTCTAGGGAAGAGGTCAGGCCATTTTCTTTCATCTTTATAGCCTAATTTTCTCCATTCTTTTTCGCAACAGTCGATGTGAGATTTAGGGTTTTTTCCTTGTGTAAATAGAGGAATGTCAGCCTGAATTGTCAATTTTCTTCCTCCAAACCTTTCTATGAAAGATGTTGATGTGGTATTCCAATTTTGGAGTTTCGACTGATGAATGTCCCACCATCTCACAGCTTGAACAGTAAATGTCTCTACCAAACTTTGTAGTTGGCCTTGCTATCCAACATGTTTTGATACCTGTTCGACATGAACATCAGGTGAGTCACGTTCTTTATATCTTAATGTTGAGCTATCGTATTGTACATTTTTATCTGGAACAAGTGTTGGATATGCTCGCATTTTTCATTCAAAAATCTTCGGTGTGTAAGATACTGAGAGACACTTCTTTATTTGCTTCTTTGAGATGGCTTCCACAGTGCAACATTATTTTGCATGCAAATCACAATTCTCTATTTGCCAGTCATAGAGTTCTACATTGGAATTGTATCCGAGCGAGATAGGATCTCTGAGATGAAGTTGTCCTTGGGTGTTTGGCTCAATGGGATCTTCATTATTGTCTATGCGGTAAAGCTGTCGGACATCATTATCGACTTCTATAGATTCTGACCAAGGTTCTCCCTGAGATGGGAAGATTGGTACGATAACCTTCTGACCGTTACCTTTCAACTTGATACGACTTTTGTATAAGGAAATTGAGGCCTTCATCTTTCGTCCCCATGGTCGACCGACCAATGCAGGAAATGAGCTTGCATAATCTTTTGGGGTGATGATCTTGAAATCTACTGTCGTCGTGATGCCTTTAATGTAAGTTTTGACTCCTTTCCATACTCCAATCAGCTCAATTAATCATTGATCTGCGAGCTTTAAGTAGATGCTTGATTCCTGTAGTTGAGGTCGGTCGAGTTGGTCCCAGGTATCACGAGTCATGATATTCACTTGGGATCCAAAATCTAGTACGACTTGCCATACATGATATCCATTTATGTCGAGATCGACTAATGGGTCGGCATCATTTTTCTCTTTTTGTTTTAGTCGGCAAATGTTTTTAGTTTGTCTTTTCTCGACATGTTTTAATTCATGCAATAGGTCAATCATTTTTCCTATAGCTTCTTCGTTTGAAATTAATTTGAGCAATTCATTGAGAACATCTTCATGTGCTTCTAAGTCATGAAATATGTCAGATGCATCTATGTACACAGATTTTTGTTTTATAGGATTTGGATAATCCTCCTTATCAACAATTCTAGTTATCTGAGGTTTATCTTCACCAATGTGAGTGCCTTGCCTTGTTACAATTTGCAAGTTTTCTGTATGAAGAACATCATTCTTTTGAATACAAGATAAAAGATGAACATTCTTTTTATTATTTATTTTCTCAATCATGGTAGGGCAATCCTCTAAATAATGATTGCCTACCCCACACTTTGTACAAAATTTAAGGTCAATTCTTTCTTTATAGGGGCATTCTGCATGCCGATGATTCTCACTGAAACATGTAAAACATGCACCAGGTCGACTAGATCGAATGCCTCGACCTCGACTACCACGACCGCGACTCTGGTATCCCCCACGTCTATTGTAGCCGTCATATCACCGATCGTACTGTTAATCATTATACCTTGGGTATCTGTCATTCTTGTTTTGATTGTACCGGTTATTTCTTCCATCATTTCTCTTGAATCTGTCGTTTGCTGGATTTCTATCTTGGTTCTGTTCGACAGAATTTGTCTGGTACACTGCATGATAATTTTGTCGATTTTTCAGGTTCAGATGACATTCTTCAATTGTATGTGTATTTACTTCACAAATTTGACACCATCTTGCCTTCTTATTTTTCAGATTGTATGGACAATCATTTGTGGTATGTGAATCATACTCTTTGCATAGATCGCAGAAACATCTGGATTGAATGAGTTTCACTTCTTGTCACCGATCCACCATTCAACAAGAATCTTTGGTATGTCCTGAAGTTCGACATGTTGTACACCATAGTTCTGGTCCTTTTAGAGTCATATTTCTGATAGCTTGCTCCATACTTTCAAGTCATTCGTCGACGTGTCTATCCATGGATACTAAAGGGTATTCGTCATCCATTTCAATTTCTAGTGCTACTCTTAGTGCATCTGCATACGTATTAACATTTTGTCGATGGACATGTATTCTGATTTTATTGATTAGACCAGCAATAAACCATTTGATTAATAGTTTTTCTTCAATTTCATAGTCTAATTTGCTCAGAAGGTCTTTAAACCTCTTGTCGTATTCCTTGACAGTTTCTGTCGGCTTTTGGACTATCGTCTTCAGTCATTCTGCCGCCAAGTATGTCGCATCTTCAATCATAAAGAAGGTAAAAAAGATTTGTTTGATTTGTGCTTTTGTTGCATTTGGTGATTTTGCTACGTACCCCATGTACCATGTCAATGCTCTTTTCCTGAACGAACCAACAAACTGAGCAATCTATCTTTCTTCGCTGGTAATTTGATTGGCTGTCCATATTGCTTCGCACACAAACCAATGTCTTCTTGGGTCTTCATCTCCTTTGTAGAACAGAAGGTGTGCTGTTGTGTGTGCCATGCTTGCTGGTGTATTATTCTGAGAATTTGATGGAGGTGTGGGTGGGTTATTTCCAAAATCAAAACTTGGTGCTTCGTTAATTTGGATTAGCTGTCTTTCTGGACTTGGTTCTCTGTCTTCAGAATCAGTAACTATAGCTTCTTCGGTATCGCTAGATCTGCCTTCCTCAACCACTTCTGTCGAAATCCAGTTAAAGTTCTGCTCAAACGGGATTTCACTAAATCTCGGGATTTTCGACGTGCTTGTCGAATCACTCAAATTTGGTATTTCTAGGGAGGGTGCTTCCTCATGCTCTGAGTACACTAGATGAAAAATTCTGTTTGAAAATTCGAGTTGAAAAGATACCCAATTTCCTTCGTCCGGCCGATGAATCAATAGTCTATTAATATCATCGCCTTCTATGCTTCGACGACTCCAAATTCCCGACTGACCAGCATGGAGACCAAGATTTTCTTCGACAATTTCTTCCACCCGAATGCTTTGTGTTAAACGAAATGGAGACAGAGGTGCTACAGTTTCAGGTATTTGAACTTGGAGATCTCTACCACGCTCTATCCACAAGTCTTCATCCATCGGAGATAGTTCTTCTTTGACGTCCCGATCATCGCGGGTTCTACTTGATTTTAGCAGATTTCCTTCTGCATCTATTGCAACGTTTGATCCTCACATCCTCTGGAGTGCAATTGCCTGCTCCCGCAACTCTTCATGTTGCTGCCTCCTCTTTTCTCTTTCGATTTTTTGAATATCTGGGGTGCTTTTTTGACTCAAAAGTCTATCTTTGTCGGATTTTTTTCCACTACTAGTCGTGTCATTTGTCATATGTCAAGTTTCATCAAACTAGGTACATCAGAGCATGCTTCATCACCCCCCTAATGCCAGCCCAAAGGTTTCTAGATTATTGGGGAAGTTGTGACCATCATTTGCTCAAGAAAAATTGCCATTCGTGCTCCTTTACAAATTTTTCCCACTTACATTCTTTCTCCTCCCAGTTAGAGTTTGGAAGGGGCGGGAGTAGTAACGGTCTTGTTTCGACAATATGTGCAACATATTTGTCGATAAAAAATTTAAACAATAAGGTCGGCAGAGAACACAGAAATTGATCAGCTAATTTGGTGAAGAACTTTCTTCTTATTCCGTCTACCGAAACTCGATTTTCGATCGCCTGTTCTTCACAGAAATCATCTGCAATATTTTCGCACCACTCTGATAGATTTTTACGTCCTCCATTGATAAGCTTCGATAATAGTTTTCGCTCTATTTCATCAACTGGTCTGTTCATCCAGAAGTTTCTTCAAGGCGGTCGGCACGGATTCTACAAATCGCTCATGGGTCTCGGAGAAGAATTGATTTCTTGCTTGGCTAATCGTTAGCTTGTTACGTCACGCATAGTTCTGGAGATAATTTGCAATTTTCTTCTCCCACCAATCTCTAATCTCCTGCTCTGAAATCATAGGTCATGCTGCTATTAATTTTTCATGTATCAACTGGCAATGGAACCAGATGTTGTAGTCCCTAGGTTCACGTGGTTATCATGGATACATTACATAATATAAGCAAACATACACAATGATACATATACAAGAGATGAGATAGAGAGAGAGACAAGCCTTTATCATCAAGAGAAGAATACAGTCATAGAACCAATCTTAAGTAGTACATCGTCTCACCATCCTATATATATATATATGCAAATACGTCTATTGGTTTATCCAACTGACCCGACCTATACTAGTTGACGCGACCTGTCAACATGTGCTACAGAGTGGTTGGGCGGAGGGCC
Organism: Larix kaempferi; assembly: GCA_027924585.1. NCBI lineage: Eukaryota > Viridiplantae > Streptophyta > Pinopsida > Pinales > Pinaceae > Larix > Larix kaempferi. The sequence continues at coordinate 16,900,101 of BSBM01000010.1, forward strand.
TAGTTGACAGGCCGACCTAGGCCCCTCCAACAAGGAGCCCAGAAATGGTGGAGTATCAGGAAAGTCCAAGCCAAATAACTGAGCTGCAGTGAGAAAATGAGAAAATACAAGGCAATAGGAGCTTCTTCCGCAATCAAAGAATATTGGATGGCTAGGATTTAGCAGCAGTATCATATCTACGGTTAAAAGTGCCTTCCACAAGCTTGTTTCCGGGCTCCGCGTCCGCATTGCGGATTGCGGGAAGCAATTTTCCAAGGAAGAGAAGTATATAGTTTCCGCAACCTGCAATCCGCATTGCGGATTGCAGATTGCGAGAAGGAAACTCCCCAGAGCACTCAAAGATAAGTTTCTGCATTCTAAAAGCCGCATTGCGGATTGTGGATTACGGAGCGACAACTTTTCAAATGGAAAAAAATGTGAATTTCTGCATTCTGCATTGTGGATTGCCAGTTGTGGAAAGGTAGTCCTACATGAAAGCATGAGGCCGAAAGACCAATCCCTACATGCCACATGGTTAATTGCAGGTTGCGGAAATATCAGTGTGGAAAGGTGGTTGCGGAAGGGCAATTGCGGAAGCACGGTTGTGGAAAAAAAATTGCGGAATGAGAAAGTTTGGCAGAACCAGTTACAACCGCGCGAAATGGATATTTTCACAGAGGAAGGGCGCATCTGAAAGCAGCAAAGGGGCCTTTTTCTGTTACCTATCGTGATCAAACCTAAATGGTCAGATCCTATGGATCAGCAGGTGGCTTCCATGGCCCAATGGGGTACTTCCAGCAGAGGCATTTCTTCTCATTCGTGCATGGCAGAATTAGAGGTTGTTGATTCGGTCAGCTCATCTTGAACGGCCTCATCATTTACATTGCAAGTTGTTTTGAATCAATTAGGATATGTTACTGTTTGTAAGCCTATAAAGGCAGGGTCCGAAGTAGACCCAAGGGTTAGACGTTTTTTTTCTAGAGAGATTACTGCTATGCGCTGTATTAAACTCGACCTCCTTCTTATACCTTCATCTGCTGATCACTTTGACGTGAAAGAACCATGTCTGCCTTGCCTCCTACTCCTGCAAATCATGGCTTTGACAAAGTGTCCTCAGACACATAATTTTATTAATGAAGAAGGAAAATAATTACATCATAGAGATGTGAGGGCTAAATCCTGAAAGATTACCTCACATGGAAAACTCGATGGATTTAAATATCCAAAGAGTAACAACTAATTTACTGTTACCAAAACTAACTAAGGGACACCTCACATAATCACGTGAGTGTGTAGATGCCCTTTTACATTTATTAAAATAAACTTCTATTTATTACATTTTGGATCATAATTCCTAACAATCCCCCCTTTGATCCAAAAATTCTTTTGAACAAATACCAAGTTCATTTCTAAACTTATCAAATTTGACCCTTCCAAGAGATTTTGTAAAAATATCTGCAGTTTGATCTTCTGATGGACAATACTTTGGCTTGATGATTTGTTTGATGACGAGAGCCCGAATGTAATGATACTTAGTATCCACATGCTTAGTTTTTGAATGAAAAACAGGATTTTTGGCTAACTTGATTGCTGACTGATTATCAATAAATAATGAAGTTGCTTCTTTCTGATCAACTTTGAGGTCTTGCAAAATCCTTCTTAACCAAACTATCTCACAAGCAGCTTCCCAAGCTGAAATATATTCTGCTTCTGCTGTAGAATTTGCAAATGTATCCTGCTTTTTACAACTCCATGCCACTGCAGCTGATCCCATATTCATTAAGTAACCTGAAGTAGATGCCCTGTCATCAACATCTCTAGCAAAATCAGCATCTGAATAGCCAACAAGCTTGAAATTTTTGTTTCTTTTAAACTCAAGTCCAAAATCCTTTGTTCCTTGAAGATACCTTAACACCCTTTTTGCTGCATTCCAATGACTTTCTCTAGGTTCCTGCATATATCTAGAAAGTATGCTAACTGCATAAGATAGATCAGGACGAGTATTCATCAAGTAAATGAAACATCCAATTAACTGTCTATATCCAGTACAATTTACAAGTTCCCCCCCTTCAAACTTAGAAAGTTTTAAATTTTGCTCCATGGGAGTAATCACTGGTTTACATTCCTCCATTCCAAACTTCTTCAATAATCCAGATATGTACTTAGCTTGAGAAATAAATATACTTTCTTCCTGCTACTTTACTTCAACTCCAAGATAGTAATGAAGTAAACCCCAAGTCTGTCATTTCAAAACCTGTTTGAAGTTCTTTCTTAACCTGAAATATATGATCATTATTGTTACCTGTTATGAGCAAATCATCAACATACATAACCAAGATGACTAAGTTGTTTTCCTGGATTCGAACATACAAAGTATCATCTGACTCACTACGAAGAAAACCAACTTTCTGTAGGTAGGCATCCATTTTTGCATACCAAGCTCTGGGAGCCTGTTTCAATCCATACAATGCCTTAACTAGTTTACAAACTTGATTTTCTTTCCCTGGAACCTCAAAACCAGGAGGTTGAGTCATATAAACATCCTCTTGTAGATCACCATTTAGAAATGCACTTTTTACATCCATTTGATGCACTTTCCATCCATTTTGTGCAGCTAAATCTAGCACAATCCTGATAGTATTCCATTTCGCTGTTGGAGCAAAAGTTTCTTCATAATCAATCCCTTCTTTCTGAGCAAAACCCTTTGCCACCAATCTTGCCTTATATTTATCAATATCTCCATTTGCTTTGTACTTAATTCTGTAAACCCACTTACAACCAATGGGTTTAACATCATGTGGACAATCAACCATTTTCCAAGTCTGATTCTTCATTACTGCATCATACTCACTTTGCATGGCCATTTTCCATTCATCATACTCAACTGCTTCATTAAAAGTAGTTGGTTCAACAACTGAAAGAGCAAAAGTTTCTGAACCCGTATTAGAACTCCTTGTACCTGTTTTGCCTTTTTCACCAGACTTAACATCCTGAAGTAACTTAGTTGCCCATTTTGGTTTCTTCTTTTCAATGTTAACTTGATTTGAATCATCCAAGTTAACTTGTGAAGAATTCAAAGTATCTTCAACCTGTTCCAAGGTGTCTTCAACCTGTTCATCATCCTGTACTTCTGAAGTGAGATCAAACCATTGTTCATTCCTTGTCTTATTTAAGTGTTGCATCCTTAATTGTTCCTTAGTTACTTTTCCTCTAAGTGACTAAGTTGTTTTTCAACCTCTTCTACACTTAAACTTTCAGTTTCATCAAAAATCACATTCCTGCTGACAATAAACTTTCCATCTGACAGAAGCCTATACCCCTTTTTCTCATTAGAATAACCAATCAACATGCACTTAACACTTCTAGACTCTAACTTCTTTCATTTTTCTTTTGGGACAAGTGCATAACAAACTGAACCAAAAACTCTCAAATGTTTGACCATAGGTTTGAATCCATACCAAGCCTCAAAAGGAGTTATTCCATCAAGTGATGATGAAGGAGATCTATTCCTCAAATAAACTGCTTCTGCCCAATAACATGATTTCAACCCTTTGAAAAATAACATTGCTCTAGCCATGCCCAATAAAGTCTGATTCATCCTTTCTGATACTCCATTTTGCTGTGGAGTATAAAAATTGGTCAACTATCTTTTAATCCCTTTTTCCTGACAAAAAGTCAAAAAATGATTTGATGTAAACTCACCACCATTATCAGTTCTCAAAGTAGCAATCTTTTCCTTTGTTGCTGTTTCAACCAAATTTTGAAATGACTGAAACTTTTCAAACACTTCTGATTTTTCCTTCAAAAAATACACCCAAACCATTCTGCTAAAATCATCAATAAACAACAAAAAATATTTACAACCACCAAGTGAAGTTTCCAAAGGACCACAAACATCACTATGAACAAGCTGTAATCTCCGTGTTGCTCTCCAAGTGCTTTTTGAAAAAGCTATCCTTCTCTGTTTGCCATAAATGCAAGCTTCACACTTTGCATTTTCCTTCCGAAAAGTAGGCAACCCCTTTACCATTCCTTGTTTTTTAAGCTGTACAAGACTATCAATATTCAAGTGCCTAAAATGAATGTGCCACAATCGGATAGGTGAAACATCAGTTTCAACTAAACCTGCAAATTCCTTCAAATGTTCCTTTGATCTAGGAATGACTATTCCCTTCATCCTAAGAAGCTTTCCATCTTCATAACCTGTCATAACTGTTTTGTATGCATCCTTTGTTGAATTAACAAAAAGGATACCATCTTCCATTACAATTTGATGTCCTAATTGGCGAATGACAACTAAAGACAACAAATTTTTCTTAAATGTAGGCACATACCAAACATTAGAAATCAATCTTTCTCCAATTCCAGGAAAATCAACCTTAACTATTCCTTTTCCTTGTGGTAAATGAATAGAATCATCTACAAGAAAAATTGAATTTAAATGACAATCTTCATAACTCCAAAAAAAATCTTTCCTATATGTCATATGCTGAGTAGCCCCTGTATCCATAATCCAAGTATCTTCAAAATCATTTTTGAAACAATAAGAAGACTGAACAAAATTCACTGATTCCAACTGATGAACTTGAACAAAATCCATTGATTCTGATTGTCCAAGTGCTGTAAAGACATATTCACAATTTTCACTATCGTCTGCATGAGCATAATGTGCCGCTGATGAAGATTCTTTAGATTCTCTTTCTTTTAGAATTTTTTCAAATGAAACTCTACAGTCTGAAGCATAATGTCCAACTCTATTACAACGAAAACATGTGACCTGTTTATTAGCTCTTCCTCTTCCAGAGACCTGTTGGCTTCCAGAAAACTGTGACTGTGTACTTTCAGATTCTTTAGAACCTCTTCCTTGATTTCTTCCTCTTCCTCTTCCGCGGCCTCTTCCTCTTCCAAAACCCTGACCACGACCTCTATTTGAATTTTGAAAAGCTTTCTGATCATTGCCTTTTTTATGATTACCTGGAGACTGTTTGCTAGTACTTGCAACCAAAACATCTTCTCCTGCTTGCTTTGTTTTACCAAAAGTTTTTTCATGTGTGGCAAGTAATTCACTTAGTTCATCAAAAGAAATTTTATCCAATTTATTTGTAATTTGTAAAGTTTCCAAAAAATGCTTATATGTATCAAGCAATCCTGCGATCAAAATGGTCACCATCATGCTGTCCTCAATTTTACCAAAACCAGCTCTTGAAATTTCTTGTTTGATATTTTTTAATCTAGAAATGTACTCCATGACATCACCTCCTGAAGACAATTTTTGTTGAAACAACTTCAATTGAAGATCAATTTTCTTAGCTTCACTATGAGAATCAAATAAATCTTTCAATGTCTTCTAAGCTGACCACGCATCAGAACTATTTTCAATATGCACATAAATATCATCAGAAACAGTACTGTGAATCAATGCTAAGGCCTTTTCATCTTTTAGTTCCCACTTTGCAAGCTGATCAGGATTAGTCGGTTTGGTAGGCTGAACATTACAGACACCCTTCCACAATTCATTGTAAATAAGAGTGCTTTGAATATGACGACTCCAAACTTTATAATTTTTCGATCCTTCCAACTTGTCAGATTCATTAAAAAGACTTATAACTTTAGACATTGTAAAAAAAAATAATAAACACCTTGTAACTCCAGAAGATGTGTATTATGCAAATCTTATAGCTCCAAGAATTAAAAAAAAGAAAGCACCTTATGTCACCAGAATAAGTAAACAATCACCTTATATCACCAATGGAAGATTTTATGCAAAAATATCACCACCAACATGAAAAGAAAATTACTCATCAACAAGAGTCACCATGAAAGAAATGCTGCAAGAAACACCACACACCATGCAAAAGAAAGCTAAAGGGGCTTGGCCTTGACCCACTTATAGCCCCAAGAAAAGAATTTGATAGAGCTTCACTTTGCTCTAATCAAACCTTGAGTGAAAATACAAGTACTCCTTATTACACCAACAATGCTCCTTATTACTCCAATACCCAATAAAAAAATTACACCTTATCACTCCAAAAAATAACAAATCTTTATAGGTGAATTGGAGAGATACAATATTGTTGAGTGGGAGATCACAAGATCTAGTCTCATCAACTTCAAAAATAACTTCCTCTTCTTTTTTTTTAAGTTTATTTCTCCACCTTTTTCTTCTTAATATAAAAAATCTCCAAAAATAAAAATGAATAATAAAATACCTTATCTCTCCAAAACAACTTATTCACTTTTCAAAATATTACATAAATATTGAATTAAATGAAAAGTGAAAAAATTATACAAGATTGTGAGAGGGCCGGAGGAAGCAAGCCAGATTCAAATTCAAAGCCGAGTGTTATAATTCTTCTTCATTTCTGTTCTGCGGTTTGTTGTCGTATACATGGAGTACGCCAAGGAAAACGCCAAGTGCATGCAATGCGAGAACGGCAAGGATCTGTACGCATCCTATTGTAAGCATTTAGACCCCATCTGCATCACTTGCGCTACCAGCATGGCAAAGGAGAAGACTCCATGCCCTACATGTCACCAACTCTTCACTAAAGTCTTCCGGCGCTATGAGTTGAAACCATGTTCGCCTGGAGATACCATCATTTCTATGCTAGAGTTTTGCTGGTTCTTTTCAACATTGCTTTTCTCTCTTCAAAGTTGGTTTTTTTTTCTCTTCAATGCCTGCTGGTTTTCTCTTTTCATTGCCTGCTGGTTTTCTCTCTTCAACGCTGGTTTTGCTGGTTCGTTTCAACGCTGGTTTTCTCTCTTCTTCTATGCTGATCCAGACATCTCTATCCCAACACCGGCTATGCTATCTCTCTCAGTGAGTGAGCACAATAAGAATGATTTTTTTTATTTTAAATAAGAACTTATACGTCTCTTCCTTTTTGTAAAAATTCTCTTCCACAAAATTTCTAAATAACCTTGCCTTAAAAAAATAATAATATTTTACTCTCTCCAAGTAAAAAAAACTGAGTCTATAAAAAAAAAAATTTCTGCAGAGATTCTTTTTAGCCCAAAAGAATAGGAAGCATTAACTTACGGTTAAAATTTCGCTATTCCAAAACCTTGAAAGTCACCTTCTTCAAACAACCTTTAGCACCTTCCAACCAGGTTCCAACCAGACCAAGCTTCAACCGCGTGCTCTGATACCACTTTGACAAAGTGTCCTCAGACACATAATTTTATTAATGAAGAAGGAAAATAATTACATCACAGAGATGTGAGGGCTAAATTCCGAAAGATTACCTCACATGGAAAACTCGATGGATTTAAATATCCAAATAGTAACAACTAATTTACCGTTACCAAAACTAACTAAGGGACACCTCACATAATCACGTGAGTGTGTAGATTCCCTTTTACATTTATTAAACTAAACTTCTATTTATTACATTTTGGATCATAATTCCTAACAGGCTTAAACCTGCCATTGATGATAGTAACCCACTGAAGTTGACTCCATGCCCAACTGTCCTCCTGTTCTTAACTCCAACCAACCAAAACCCCTTTTAATTCATTGTTTGAAGGTTTAGCCACCACTTTGACCTATATCCCAGCCCATTTCTAAGCTGCATCCTGTTGCTAGAAGCCCCAAAGGGAGATCCCTCCCCGTGGTTGGATTTAGGCTAGTTTCCAACCTGTTGTTGCCGCAACATCCCCTCAAATTTTTTTATAAAATATTGGGGCCCCTCCTTTATTTTTGTTTTGAAGTCTATGTTGTTCAAACTTAGCCAGTTGTCCTTTCAACTTTTCTTCCTAAGTGTTGATCTTTTCCAAATCTTTGACCTTTTTCGGCTAAGACATTTTTTTCTATATTTTAAAGCAAAGCGTAGTCTTAGTGTCTAAATTTGCGCCATAGGCGCAGGCCCTAATCTTAACTTTGCATCGAAGGGAGCAAATTTGAACCATAACTTTGCCTTCGATTGGGCGCAAGTATTGGTCTTAACTTTACCGCCATTGCGCCAACATGTCCCTCAAACGTGCCGCCTTTCTGTGCAGTTCTTAAACTTAAAATTTGCACCAATTGTTGCATCGTCCTGTCACAAACCCTGAGCTTAAAACCTCTGCTATTGCACAAACTTTAAGCATAACATCGCCACCATATTTTCCTTCCTTTTAACCTTTCCATTGCCACATCCTTTTGAAGTAAACCCTAACATTAGTCTCCCTGCCATCGTCACAGAATTTGCACTTAATAATGCCGCCATAGCAACTCCCCGCACCATTTTCGATCGCAAGTTTTAAGCACAAATCTACCGCCTGACGCGCAAAGATGCCGTTTAGTTTGCCGTCACTGCGCAACCGAAATTTTTAGTTTACGGAAACGTCAGTTGGTGAAGCCATTTAATACGCCTTGTGCGGCATTAATACACCATTGTGTCGAGCCCCGTGCCCACCAAACACTCATTAATTCACCCGTGGGGAATTAATTCCCCCGCCATATATACACAGAATAGGCTTTTGATCGATTCATTGTTCCCAAAGGCGAGAAAAGCTTCCAGCAGTAGACGCTGGGAGTTTTTGTTCCTTATTCTCCTGGGTAGGCGCATCAATAGCAAGAGACCACTCGTCAGTAAATAGGTAGGCACTCTTCCCTCCATTGGTTTATTCCAAGGAATAATTCTGATTGAAGCTTGTTTTGATAGTTTAAAGGATAAATTTTTTTCATTCACAATCATTTAAGTCACCCACGGTGTTTTAGCTCCTCCTTGGCCATGCACTCTATATTGGTTTCCCCACAGGCCCTTAAACACTAAGTTGCCCTGCCATTTTGGTATGAACTCATGAAAGCCTCCCTCTGCGTATGCGATGCCATCTATCCTCCGCTACTTTCGCGATTGTTATTGGAAAATATTCCTCCAGTTGTATCCTTCAAAGTTGTGGAATCCAAGCAACCTTTACCATGAATGTCTTTAAGAGCCAATTTGCCGACACCGCATCCTCCTGGTTCTGTGAGAAACAACACCCGTAACATGCAAATGAAGAAGCCTCTCATAGCTACAATGCGGCATTCGTCAGGCCCGTGGGCGTTAAGCCAAACTGTGAACAAAGATAACCCCTGCACTAAAACAATTACCATGTGGTTGTTTTTTGTCGCCCACCACAATAGCAACTCCCCACGTGATTTCTAGTTAGCGCCTATGTAACAATTTCAACTATTCCAAGTTATTAACAAACAAGACGTTGGCAACTTTCAGTCCTATGTTAAAAGCAGTTACTTTTGAACTGTTGCATGAATGAATTTTGTTGTTGTTTTAAGAGTTACTACTGACATGCTAAAAGGATGTTTGAAATTTGAAAAGTTTGTTGCTCATGCATTGATTGGTTACTATGAATCCTGGGTGGTATTTGCTTTTGTTGATTACTTATAAATATGTCAAACTCCTCATTTGTGCTACCTCATCAACATAGGTTGGATATGCATCAAAAATATGCAAGGAAGAAAGCCAAGCTCGTAGAATCGGATTCATACATGGAGATCTTGCCAGATACTTCACTTGAGACCATGTTCTGTGATATGGAAGCCATCACCAATGTTCCCCCAGGAAGCTCTGCCCCAGAGTTTCAGTGGGGTCACTTATATAGGTTCATCAGGGACCAGGAATACCCTCAAGCCCCCTTAGAAGACACTATGGTATATGCAAACATCAAGAGGCCTTGTATCCATAAGGCGACAACTCGACCTGAGTTATTTGCATGCTCCGAATTCCTTGGCTGGCTGATCCCTCATGTCAAGACTGACACCAGGTTCATTAATGACAAGAATGGAATGATTTTGGAATCCTTAGCACCTGAACATGTCATAGCTACTTACAAATTGCCCCAGGAAAGAGCTTTTTTGGATAATAATTGGATAGCAGAACAAGCCATGGACCCTCTGGACTCTTCTAGGAAAATGATGATAGTTGACAGGAAAACAAGACAAAGGAAAAGCAGTGAATATGAAAACAACCTCCTAAAGACCCCCTATAGACTCATTGTTTTGATGCTGAGCCAGATCTTCGGCATGCCAAATGGAAATATTTTCAAACTTGGTTGGGTGCCAGTAATGGTCCATGTGGCCACGTCTAGTACCATTTTTAATTGGGTGGACATAATTTCAAAAAGTTTGGTCTCGTAGCTAACCGCACCCCAGGGAGGACTGACTTAGAAGAAATCAAATTTCTTCATGTCTTCTTATTTAGTAGACTTCCTGTTAAGCAAACACCCCTTCCCGGATTTGGGTTGTGTATGGAATAGAAAGGAGACTCCTCTCTTTATGGCTTACCAACCCACATGGGCAAGTAGATATGCAAAGCACTACAAGCAGGTTTGCGATAAGTTTATCATGCCTCTATATTAGCTTATTTTTGTGGAAGAACCAAATTTCCCATCAAAGAACGCCATGCCCATTATTGAAGCATTTTGGGATTATTACCATGCCCTAGAAGGTACCTATATCCGAATGAGTGGAGGATCCATAGCTCCCTTTTTGTTTCCCCCTTATGTTACAGATTTTGTGGTACATAAGGAAGCCTTAAGGCAACTCTTCAGCGTTGGTGGAATCAGCAGGATCCTTACCTAAAGAAAGAAAGGTGTATATATCCACCAATGCCTTTTACTATCGGTGCATATAGCCTCCCGAGGGAAATTCAAGGAGAAAAATATGCTCAGGTCTTGGAAATATTTCATTTTGGTACAAATTTTTTCAGGAGGCATGACCCTTGTGGTAGAGTTGCTATACATGTTATTGATGTCAAAACTACCTTTGAATACACCCATCTTATGGACCAAGATGAAGAGTTCTTTCGTAGTGCTTGGAACTTAACAGAATTAGGGAAACGCTACAAGAAGACAGGGGAAAATAGTTCTACTCCCAAGCCTATTAGCCTAATCCAAAAGGAGCGAGAGGCACTAGCATCCCAATCAAGAGATTCAGCAGGAATGGAACAAGAAGAAATGGATAGAATCCTACAGGAGCAGGTTAACAAGCAACAACAAGAACAGGCTGCCAAATTACAGCAAGATGAGGCGGCAAGGATTCAACACGAGCAGGTTATCAATTTGCAGCGAGATGAAGAGGATGCTAGAATCCAAAAGGAACAAGAAGAGGAGGCTACTAGAATCCAAGAACAAGAAGAAGTCAGAAAACAGGAAGAGGAGGACGCTGCTAGAATCAAACAACAGCAAGATGAGGAAGCTGCCAAATTGTAGCAAGAAGCAGAAGCTCTAAAGCAGGAAGAAGAAAGAATCCTACAGGAACAAACTGCTAAATTACAGCAAGAGGGAGAAGAAAGAATCTTGTTGGAGGAAGCAAACAGGATATTAGCAGTGCTAGCAGAAAGATGAGAGAAAGAAGAAGCTGAGAAAGCCACAAAACAAGACCCGCCCAGCCCGTAGGCCATGGACTTAGATCTACCAAAGCTAGACCAACCAAGGATAGCTCAAGAAGGGGTTGTCTCTACCGAAGAATTAGCACTGACCCCATACAACCCCAGAAAGCAGCGCCAGGTGTCCAACCTGGATTCTGTCTATTTTCATGAACGGAAGAAGGCTATCGTTGGCAGATCGGTGAAGAAAATGGAAATTGGACAAGACATATATGAACTCAGGATACAAGAAACCACACTGGTCCAAGGGACCGACATCAACCCTGCTTTCATGGCAAGGTGCACTATAGCTTCGGCCCAGGCAAGCAAAGCCAATGTTGATCATCTAATTGAAGACGTCAAGAAATACAGACAAATATGCTTTAAGATAAAAGATGAGAGGAAGAACGAGGTGCTGGAGAGAAATGAGTAACAAAGGAAGTATAAGGAATTGGCAGAAGAGAAGTTGGAAACAACCTCGAAATCCCTGCATCTTGAAAATGAGAAGAATTCATTAGAAATGCAACTAGCAATTTCAGAAGATGAGCAAAGGAACTTAAAGGTTCGCATATCAGAGGTTGAAAGGATGATAGAAGAAAAGGTTAGGTTGTTAGAACAACTTAAGGAAGCTAATGAAAAGAAAGGAGATCTGGCCACATTCTACAACCGAGCTTGTGATCTGCAGAGGAAAACTCATCATCTGCTACTGCTGATCTCAGAAGAAGTTTACAGCATGAAAGAGATCATAACAAAGATGAAATCTATTGAAGTTGAGGCTCTTAGAATAAAGGAAAAGTATGCACAGCATGTGCTGGAACTTAAGCAACAATTTGAATGGAGGATAGGAAAGTCTGGTTTTCCCTTAAACCTACGAGCTACAACAGACAAGGAATTCGACATGGACACTGGAGTTCTCGAGTTTTGATGAGATTGTGGTGGTAGATTAAGTGTTGAGATCCGAAAGACCATTAGAAAATGCCACATTGTCTACTCAAAGATCAAGGAGGCCCACGAGAAGTGCCACATGGCTCTTCCCCAGGGTATTTATGAATTCCCTGAAAGAGAACAACGCCTGGCAGAGCTGCAAAAGAATTTAAAAAAGGTTGAGGCTATAAACCCAGAAGACATCCATCAGTTTACTGAGGAGACTGCTATTCATATCTTTCTTTTGGAAAGTATTGTACAGGAGGCTACAACAGGAGCTGCAGGAGCCAAATCAGAATTGCGCAAGCATAAGATAGCGCGGAATGTGACCATATCATCAAGAGGAAGGATTGTTGTAAGAGAAATCAGTCAATGGACCAGTTACATAGAGGAAGTGGACAAAGTAGCAAAAAAAAATGAGCCTGCAGGAGAAGACAAAGCAACAAAAGAAGAGTGTCCAAATGAATCAGTCAAACCATCTAGGACTTAATTGTTTTCCTATAAAAGATGTCAATAGACAGCTGTCTTTTATTTTGTCTTTTGTGTAAAGGAATTCCACGAAGGATCTCATTTTTGGAATAAAGTACTAAATGAAAAATTAAATATTCCTAGGATTAGGGTACACCTGGCAGCTCAAAGAGCTTTTGGTAAAGTTATATATAGATGAATAGAGTATAGAGGAAGGGGAATTTTTGTAGGTGAATGACATTTTCTATTCTGTACATGAACTACTTTACTACATGTATCTAGAATTTGATTTTGCCTAATGAAAGCCTAGGAGACTGCATTTTTTCCTGAAAGATGCATTAAAATGTTTGCTGGATTACTCCTGCATCATCTATACATTGCTATGAGATATTTCCCTACTGTGATGAATTATTTATGTGTGATGAATGATTCTCCTTTTTCTTTGAAAAGATGTTTATCTCAAATGAGTAATGGCATGTATTAACTGAATTAAAGTTATCTTTAATATATTTTATACTCTACTGTAAATGCATATTTATGATTAAATAGCTACCTGTCTGATCTTTAGATGTTTCTTTCAGTGTATTACTCATCTTTAAAGTTTGCTCCTTGCAAGGATAGGTTAGATTTGCTTATACAGTTTTAGATTAACTTAGATTAGTTACCTGCATTTAGCTTAGAGCACTTGCATATCATCTTTAAAATAAAATACATAAACGGTGGATCTAGCCGCAACCGGTGTAAAGAACAAGAATCTTTAAATCTTACGGTAGCTAGAACCGTTAACTGGATGGATTCCCTACACCAAATGGTGAGCAATCTAATTGGGCTTGCTTACCGAGGAGAATCCCTTGCTGATTGATGCTACGATTTTCGAGGCATCAACAGTTTTTGGCGCCAGAAGGAGGGCCACCAGTGCATGGCTGATAAAGGAGACTGTTCTTTAAGAGGAGATCCAACTGGAAACCCGCTTGAAACAACAATCCCAGACAATTCATATTTGGAAGTGACAAATCAAAAAAATCCTAACTCTGAATTGAACATCATGAAACACTATATGCTATACCTTTTTGTTGAAGTAGCAAACTTAAGAAGACATACCCGTGCTTATGTTAAGTAGCTTGGTGGTTTGAATGTGATTGCTTTTCTCCCTAGAAGAAGAGCTCCTAGAAGGGAAATATAGTACACACGTGATTCAGTTCTTGTTCAGAGCTTTGAAGAATTAGTGGATTTATCTCTAGAAGAAATCACAGAACCTCTTGGAGAAATTGAACTCGAAGATCCTCTAGATCTTGAAGAACCTTCTACTCCAAAGAATTCTCCACCTCACACTCCTCACGATACTCCACCCAATTCTCCATGTGGAGTTATGGATGTACCTGCATGGAGAGCAAGAGGAGCTTTGAATTTGGCTGGACGTTTTCACAATCTTCCTAAGAATCCTGAGAAAGTTTTGCCTAAATATGATCCTGGTAAATATATTTCTGCTGAATATCACCTTAAGAGCTTTTATGTAGCTTTGAGCCTTTTGAATGTGAAACATGAAGACGTAGTCTGTAGACTCTTTCCCTATACTTTCGAAACTAAGGTATCTTCCTGATACTTTAGTTTACAAGCCAATTCAATATCAAACTGGGAAGAACTTGAAAAATGTTTTTTAAAGAAATATGGAAATCAGAAAATGGTAGCTACACTCATGAAAGAGTTGCTGTCCATGAGAATGGAAAAGAAAGAAAAGGTTCAAGAATTTAACCAAAGATTCACTACGCTGTTAAATAATTTCAGTGAAGCAGCTAAACCCATAGAAGAATATTTAGTGGAATACTATACAACCACACTCGATCCTCCCATGGAAATGTTTGTCAAAAGAACTAAGAAAACTACCTTAATAGAAAATTTTGAAGAAGCTAGGAAGGTAGAAGAAGAAGCAGACAACATTGCTAAGCATGCTCTTGATGCATAAACAAAACTAACAACCACTATGAAACCACTGCTGCTTACCAGGAATAAAAAAGAACCTTCAACAGATATGGAAAACGTAGTTAAAATGATGCAAAAACTGTCAAATAAAATTGTAGACCTTGAAAAGGATAAGGCAACTAGCACATCTAGGAAGCCTTTTAAACCTTTCTACAAGAAAAGAGAAGAAAATTATCAGCCTCAACCACCTATGAACAACTCTCATGTTTTGAATTTAAATGAAGTAGGAATGGAACATTTCTGCACCTTTCATTAGGAACCACACTCTGAAAAAAGTTGTCCGCAATGGATAAATTCAATGAGCTTGGTGATGAACCAAATGTTGAACTCATAAATTCTAGACCAAGATAATCCTCCTGAAGAACAGACTCTTGAAGCAGAAGAGAACGCTCCAGATACCACTATGGTGCTGTGGGATTGGGTGCCTTTAACCGAATTGATTGAGGATGACCCTGAGGAAAGTCAAGTCTCGGCTGTGAATGTTAATACTCAAGGCCCAGTCACTGACTCAATTCCGATTGCCCCCAAACCTAAAGCCTCCAAAGAAATACCTAAAAGGCACATCACGGTTATTCCACCATAGCCTAAAGCTAACCAAATACCTACCAAACAACCAAAAGTAGAAACAACTCAGCAACCAACAGTGACTTCAAACAAAACAGACAATCAACCGAAAGTTGTAAGAGAATGTGACATGGGATATGACATAGTTGAAGACATAAAGAAAGTAAAAGAAAATGTTTCTATATTTGATATGTGTAGTTTTCCTCAGCAATGAAAGAAGCTGTTGCAAGCTCTTGAACCCCAATCTATCACTCTGTTAGCAAATACTCAGGAAGATCCTGAAATAAATGAAGCTAGTATTGGCGGGAAATCTAAATCCCAAACATTGTCTTTTATTTTGACTTTTGAAATTTTCAATCACAATGTGCATAACTATTTGGTAGATTCCGGAGCATCCTCAAATGTCATGCCACTATCTATTTGCAAAAGGATTAATGGGTAGCCAATTCCATCCCTAGCCCAGATTATTCAACTAGGTAGAAGTGCTGTTAAAGTAATTGGGGAAATGAAAGATGTGCTTATTAGGTTGTCAACAGATTATAGAGTGTGTCAGTTCATTGATATAATGGTAGTTGATTTTCCTAAAGCTTATGGTTTGATCTTAAGTAGAGATTGGTCGACTAAACCAGATGGTTATTTTGCCATAGACTGGTCCCACTTATGGCTACCCTATCAGAATAGGAAAAATCAGATTAAAGTGCTGAGGGAACCACACATGAAACATAACGTAACTCAACTGGAAGAAAAGAATGACGCTGTATCTTTCTCATCTCCCATCCTGGGAAATTATTTCTTAGAAATCGAGCCAAGTAATTATCAATCAGAAAATGTAAGCCATGAATCAGATGAACAGTCCAATCTACTTCGATTTTCTCGGATTGATGATATTGAATGTAACATAGTTAATTTAGTTACTGACTTAGACGATAAAGATACTAACTTAGTTAGATCAAAGAATGTTTTTTGGGTTTTATACTTCGACGGTTCCAAAACTAAGGAAGGATCCAGAGCTGGTTGTGTTCTAATGGATCCCGAAAACAACAAGCACTTCTTGTCTTGTAGATTAGAGTTTAATTCTACTAACAATACTGCTGAATATGAAGCTTTAGTCCACGGGTTAAAGAAAGCCATTGGTTTTAACGTTAAATACCTGAAAGTCTTTGGTGACTCGGAAATAGTTGTCAAACAGGTGAGAGATACAATTCATTGTCTTTCGCCACATTTGAAAGGTTATCAGTTTGAGGTATGGGATCTAATTACGCATTTTGAAGCCTTTAATAAAAAATCTGTTCGTAGATTACAAAATGTTGCAGCTGATTTATTAGCTACCTCTGCGTCTAGATTAGTGCCTACTAATAATAAATGTTCTATTGAATTGGTTTTAAGGCCTTCTGTTCCAGATAATATCACAAATCTCAGGCTGTTCAATGATGACGATCAGATCATTAGTTTCCTTACGAATGAAAACATGTTTCAAGAAGCTGTTATAGATGAAGAAAAACATGACGCTGATCTGCAAAAGAAGGATGCAACCAACGGGAATTTCATGCCCAAAGAAGTGAGATCACTTGAAAGTTTGTTCGATCTGTATAGCAAGTTCAAGAAGCCAACAAATGTTAAAACTCATAGCTCTTCTATGCAGCATGAACTGATAAATCTAGGCACATAAGCTGAACCAAAGTATGTTAATCTTGGTAGATGATGTTCGCCAGGTGAAAGAGATAAGTTCATTAAGCTTTTTTGGTAGTATAAGGATGTGTTTGCCTAGACTTATGAAGATCTAAAAACATATGATACTCATATCATTCAGCATGTCATACCAATGAAGGCAGGCGTTAAGCCTTTTCAGCAGTAGTTAAGAAGAATGCATCCTATTGTCGAACCTTTAATTCAGAAGGAATTGAAGAAGTTAATAGATGCTAAGATCATATTTAAGGTCCGACACTCGGAATGCGTTGCTAATCTAGTTCCCGTAAGGAAGAAGTCTGGAGAAATAAGACTATGTGTAGATTTCAGAAATTTAAACAGAGCCTCTGACAAAGATAACTATCCCATCCCTTCAATGGAACAAATTCTGTAGATGGTATCAAGATCAAAACTTTTTTCTCTTCTAGATGGATTCTCCGGTTACAATCAAGTATTGGTGGCAGAAGAAGACAGTCTTAAGACTACTTTCCGCACTAAGTGGGGAACGTTTGCATACAGAAGAATGTCGTTCAGCTTGATAAATGCAGGAACTACTTTCCAGTGAGCAATGGACATTGCCTTTCGAGGAATGGGTTGCAATTGTGTTGTAGTCTATCTAGATGATGTGATAGTTTTCTCAAAAAAAAAAGAGGACCATGTCTTCCATTTGAAACAGATTTTTGACCCTTGTAGAAAATATGGTATCTCTTTAAACCCCAAGAAAAGTGTTTTCACCATTCTTGAGGGCAAGCTTCTGGGTCACATCATTTCAAAAAAGGGAATTTTGACAGATCAGGAGAGAGTGCAGGTTATCGAAAAAATTCCCATGCCCCACAATAAAAAAATCGATGCAGTCGTTCATGGGCACTATCAATTTTGATCGAAGGTTTGTTCCCGATTTCTCTCAAACCGTTAAACCTTTGCAGCAAATGGTCAAGCAAAGTGTACAGTTCAAATGGACAGAATTAGAAAAGGATGCATTTAAAGAGATAAAAGCAGCCATAGCTAACGCTCCCTCTCTAAGAAGTCTAGAATTTGACAAGGATTTTATTTTGTATACCTTTGCTTCAGATGACTCTCTCGCAGCTGTGCTCACGCAAAAGGTAGAATCAGGAGATAAATACCCAATTTATTTTATGAGCACTGGTCTACAAGGTGCTGAACTTAACTATCTTTTTGTAGACAAATAGGTATATGCCGTATTCAAAGCAGTAAAGCAATTCAGGCCATATATTCTTAAGAATAGAACTAAAGTTGTAGTTCCTCATCCGGCCGTCAGATCTCTTTTCGTTCAAAAGGAATTGGGAGAAAGAAGGGGAAATTGGGTCACCACTCTTCAAGAATATGATTTAGAATTTAAACCAGCCACCATCATTAAAGGTCAAGGCCTATGTAAATTTCTCATTGAACATCCAGTTGATGAAGAGCAAGATTGGGAAAGTGAAGCTGAGCTAAATACAGTTGAGGTATGCCCTATTTTTACAGCTCCTAAATCCTGGTATAGAGACTTAATGCATTACTTACAGCAAGGGTATCTACTAGAGCATTGGAGTTCTAAGCAAAGAAGGGCACTCCGTTTGAAGTCAGCAACTTATCAGATAATTGATGGAGTACTTTTCAGAAAAAATTATGATGGCATTTTTCTTAGATGTCTAGAGAAGGAAGATGCGAGTAAAGTAGTCAAAGAATTACACGATGGCGCTGCTGGGGGACATTATTCCGGAGATACAACAACTCACAAAATACTACGAGCTAGATATTATTGGCCCAATTTGTTCAGAGATGCTCACGCCTATGGTAGGAACTGTGATGTATGCCAAAGGAGCGCTGGAAAATTACCAAAAGCAGCAGGACCGTTGCAGCCAGTTATTATTTCAGAACATTTCGAACAATGGGGCATAGATGTTATTGGAGAAATAAAACCAAATTGTTCTTTACAGCACCGGTATATCCTGACCACCATAGACTATTTTATGATATGGACAGAGGCTATTCCATTGCGCAAAATTAATGAGGATGCAGTTATCAGCTTCTTAAAAGAGAACATCATAACCAGGTTTGGGGTTCCAATTTCCCTAGTCTTTGATAATGCAACTTATTTTTCATCTTTTAAGATAAATGAATTTTTTTATGAGAGAGGAATTAAATTACATTATTAAGCCAATTACTACCCCCAAGGAAACGGATTAGCTGAATCTTCGAACAAAAACCTCACCCAAATACTTAAGAAAACCGTGATTGAAAATCAGAGAAGTTGGCATACTGCTCTCCCAAATTCTTTATGGGCAGATCGAGTCACTCCAAAGAATGCTTTAGGTGTTTCCCCATATACCCTTGTCTATGGTAGAGAATCCATCCTCCCTCCTAACCTCTTACTCCCATTTTTGCAATTGGACCAAGCCTTCTAAGGTTCCAGTAGTCAGGTTTTACAATCTAGAATTGACACTCTACTGAAACTCGAAGAATATCGACAGAAAGCCAAAGATCGGTTCCACCAACACCAAGATATAGTCAAGAGATGGTTTGATAAAAGGAAGTTTGGAAAAAGAAATTTCAAAGTAGGTGACTTAGTTCTGAAATGGGATCATCCCCACGAGGGTAAAGGAATGCATACAAAGTTTCAACATCTATGGCTCGGCCCTTATCTAATTTCTGAAAAAATTGGCCCATCCACTTACAAGTTCAAAGACCTCCAAGGAGAGGAAGTAACCCTCCCTCTCAATGGCCTCGCCCTGAAGCAGTACTTTGCATAGTCTCATTGAGACTTTTGTACATAAATAAACTATTTTTTTTCCTTTTACTTGTTTTCTTGTTTTGTTTTATGCACAGCCCAAGCTGTTTGATCTGATTTTGTTTTACTTTACTCTATGTTTGAGTTTTCTTTTCTTTACTTAATAAAGCCCAGTTGAACTTATGGCTTAACAGTAGGACATAAATCCGAGAAAAACTTGAAGTCTTGTAAGACAGAATTTCACTTATAAAGAAATTATAGTCTCGTGACTTTGCTTTCATTGATCAGCCTTTCGGAATGTAGAGATCATTTTCTGTTTGGTAAAAAATAACCCCAGTTAAATGACTAATGATTCAATATTTCTTTCTCACGATGTTGAGGCTCCATTTACTTTAACATTAATACCTATCTCAAGGTTTTTGCTACTATGGACCCATGGAGAGGAAGCACGCCTCACAAGGGTATGGTATTTAAAATGATCCCATGCTGCAAATAAAAGCACAAAGGGCTTACATCAAAGAGTCTGATTTCCAGAAATTCTCACCTCAATTAAAGCATGGCTGAGATGAAGCAAAATGTTCAATCTAGAAAGCTGCTCAAATAGCTCAGCTCAGCAAGGTTCTTCTCCGTTCGTGAAGCTTGATAGTCAAATAAAATCTCTTGCTCACACAAAAGGACATGATGGATTGAAGAACCCAAATCAAAGTATTAAAATTTTAAGAAAGCTATTTCTAGAAAGCTCAAACAGCAAAAGATGCAAATTTAAGAAACATCCAAAAGGATGCAAATAGCATGGGAATGAGGAACAAGCGAATATGCCTGTGAGGTATTGTTACAATCCTATGCAAGCCCTTTTTTAATCAAAAAACCGTAAAGACAGAGCTTAAAAGAATGAACTCCACACTCCGGCCTTGAGAGAGTTTGAAGGAAGTCCAAGTCATAGTCTCCTTTTCCCACAATGACCAATATGACAAAGAGATCACTGCATTCCTAGAAGTTGAACTATGGGGGCATTTTGTTACGCTTGGAACTATCAGTTTAAAAGTAATTCTGATCATGGCAATATTTTGTTTCAGAGGTCTTTGTTCGCCAGCGAATCGCCAATTGCTGTTGCTGCAACATCCCCCCCAAATTTTTTATAAAATATTGGGGCCCCTCCTTTTATTTTTGTTTTGAATCCTATGTTGTTCAAACTTAGCTAGTTATCCTTTCAACTTTTCTTCCTAAGTGTTGATCTTTTCCAAATCTTTGACCTTTTTTGGCTAAGGCATTTTTTTCTATCTTTTAAAGCAAAGCGCAGTCTTAGTGTCTAAATTTGTGCCATAGGCGCAGGCCCTAATCTTAACTTTGCACCGAAGGGAGCAAATCCGAACCTTAACTTTGCCGCCCATTGGGCGCAAGTATTGGTCTTAACTTTGTCACCATTGTGCCAACATGTCCCTCAAACGTGCTGACTTTCCGCGCAGTTCTTAAACTTAAAATTTGCACCAATCGTTGCATCATCCCGTCACAAACCCTGAGTTTAAAACCTCCGCTATTGTGCAAAATTTAAGCATAACATCGCTTCCATCTTCGCCTTCCTTTTAACCTTGTCGTTGTCGCATACTTTTGGCACAAAACCTAACATTAGTCTCCCTACCATTGTCGCAAACTTTGCGCTTAATAATGCTGCCATAGCAACTCCCCACGTCATTTTTTATCGCAAGTTTTAAGCACAAATCTGCAGCCCGACGCACAAAGATGTCATTTAGTTTTCCGCCGCTGCGCAACCGAAATTTTGGGTTTACGGAAACGTCGGTTGGTGAAGCCATTTAATACACCTTATGTGGCATTAATACACTGTTGTGTCGAGCCCTGTGCCCACCAAACACTCATTAATTCACCCATGGGGAATTAATTCTCCCGCTATATATACACAGAACAGGCTTTTGATCGATTCATTGTTCCCAAAGGCGAGAAAAGCTTCCAGTAGTAGATTTTGGGTGTTTTTGTTCCTTATTCGCCTGGGTAGGTGCGTCAACAACAGGAGACAACTTGTTAGTAAACAGGTAGGCACTCTTCCCTCCGTTGGTTTGTTCCAAGGAATAATTCTATTTGAACTTGTTTTGATAGTTTAAAGGAGAAATTTGTTTCATTCAAAGTCATTTAAGTCACCCATAATGTTTTAGCACCTCCTCGGCCATGCACTCTTTATTGGTTTCCCCACAGGCCCTTAAACACTAAGTTTCCCTACCAGTTCGGTACGAACTCATGAAAGCCTCCCTCTACGTATGCGACGCTATCTATCCTCCGCTACTTTCACAATTGTTATTGGAAAAGATTCCTCCAGTCGTATCCTTCAAAGTGATATAAGCCGAGCAACCTTTACCATGAATGTCTTTAAGATCCAATTTGGTGACACCTCATCCTCTTGGTTCTGTGAGAAAAAACACCTGTAAGATGCAAATGAAGAAGCCACCCATAGCTACAATGCGACATTCGTCAGGCCCATGGGCATTAAGCCAAACCTTGAACAAAGATAACCCCTGCACTAAAACAATTAACATGCGGTTGTTTCCTGTCGCCCACTAGAATAGCAACTCCCCATGTGATTTTTGGTTAGCGCCTATGTAACAATTTCAGCTATTCCAAGTAATTAACAACCAAGACGTTGGTGACTTTTAGTCCTATGTTAAAACACTTACTTCTGAACTATTGCATGAATGAATTTTGTTGTTGTTTTAAGAATTGCTACCGAGATGCTAAAAGGATGTTTGAAATTTGAAAATTCTATTGCTCATGCATTGATTGGTTACTATGAATCCTGGGTGGTATCTGTTTTTGTTGATTGCTTATAAATATGTCAAACTCCTCATTTGTGCTACCTCATCAACACAGGTTGGATATGCATTGAAAATATGCAAGGAAGAAAGCCAAGCTTGTAGAATAGGATTCAGACGTGGAGATCTTGCTAGATACTTCACTTGAGACCATGTTCTGTGATACGAAAGCCACCACCAATGTTCTCCCAGGAAGCTCTGCCCCGGAGTTTCAATGGGGTGACTTATATAGGTTCATTAGGGACCAGGAATACCCTCAAGCCCCCTTAGAAGACACTATGGTATATGCAAACATCAAGAGGTCCTGTATCCATAAGGCGACAACTCAACCTAAGTTATTTCCACGCTCCGAAGTCCTTGGATGGCTGATCCCTCATGTCAAGACTGACACCAAGTTCTTAATGACAAGAATGGAATGGATTTGGCATCCTTTGCACTTGAACATGTCACAACTACTTACAAATTGCCCCATGCAAGAGCTTGGTTGGATAATAATTGGATAACAGAACAAACCATGGATGCTCTGGACTCTGCTAGGAAAATGATGATAGTTGACAGGAAAATAAGACAAAGGCAAAGCAATGAATATGAAAGCAACCTTCTAAAGACCCCCTATAGACTCATTCTTTTTATGCTGAGCCGGATCTTCGGCATGCCAAATGGCAATATTTTCAAACTTGGTTGGGTGCCAATAATGGTCCATGTGGCCATGTCCGGTACCATTTTTAATTGGACGGACTTAATTTCAGAAAGTTTGGTCTCGCAGCTAACAGCGACCCAGGGAGGACTGAGTGAGAAGAAATCAAATTTCTTCATGTCTTCTTATTTAATAGACTATCTTTTAAGAAAACACCCCTTCCCGGATTTGGGTTGTGTATGGAATAGAAAGGAGACTCCTCACTTTATGGCTTACCAACCCACATGGGCAAGTAGATATGTAAACCACTACAGGTAGGTTTGCGAGAAGTTTATCATGCCTCTATATCAGCGTATTTTTGTGGAAGAACCAAATTTTCCTGCCAAAGAATGCCATGCCCATTATTGAAGCATTCGGGGATTATTACCATGCCCTAGAAGGTACCTATATCCGAATGAGTGAAGAATCTGTAGCTCCCTTTTTGTTTCCCCATTATGTTACAAATTTTGTGGTACATAAGGAAGCCTTGAGGCAACTCTTTATCATTGGTGAATCAGTAGGATCCTTACCGAAAGAAAGAAAGGTATATATCCACCAATGGCTTTTACTATTGGTGCAAATAGCCTCCTGAGGGCAAGTCAAGGAGAAAACTATGCTCAGGGCTTGGAAATATTTCATTTTGGTACAAATTTTTTCAGGAGGCATGACCCTTGTGGTAGAGTTGCTATACATGTTATTGATGTCAAAACTACCTTTGAATACACCCATCTTATGGACCAAGATGAAGAGTTCTTTTGTGGTGCTCGGAACTTAATAGAATTAGGGAAACGCTACAAGAAAGAGTTCTACTCCCAATCCTATCGGCCTAATCCAAAAGAAGCGAGAGGAACTAACATCCCAATCAAGAGATTTAGCAGGAATGGAACAAGAAGAAATGGATAGAATCCTACAGGAGCAGGTTATCAAGCAACAACAAGAATAGGCTTCCAAATTACAACAAGATGAAGCAGCAAGGATTCAACAAGAGTAGGTTATCAAGTTGCAGCAAGATGAAGAGGCTACTAGAATCCAAAAGGAATAGGAAGAGGAGGCTGCTAGAATCCAAGAACAAGAAGAAGTCAGAAAAAAACAAGAGGAGGAAGCTGCTAGAATCAAACATCAGCAAGATGAGGAAGCTTCCAAATTGCAACAAGAAGCAGAAGCTCTAAAGAAGGAAGAAGAAAGAATCCTACAAGAACAAACTGCTAAATTACAGCATGAGGAAGAAGAAAGAATGTTGTTGGAGGAAGCAAACAGGATATGAGCAGTGCTAGCAGATAAATGAGAGAAAGAAGAAGCTAAGAAAGCCGTGGAACAAGACCCGCCTAGCCCGCAGGCCATGGAGTTATATCTGCCAAAGCTAGACCAACTAGGGATAGCTCAAGAAGGGGTTGTCTCTACCGAAGAATTAGCACTGACCCCATACAACCCCAGAAAGCAGTGCCAGGTGGCCAACCTGGATTCCGTCTATTTTCATGAACGGAAGAAGGCTATCGTTGGCAGATCGGTAAAGAAAATGGAAATTGGACAGGACATATATGAACTTAGGATACAAGAAACCACACTGGTCCAAGGGATCGACATCGACCCCGCTTTCACAGCAAGGTATTCTGTAGCTTCGGCCTAGGCAAGCAAAGCCAATGTTGATCGTCTAATTGAAGATGTCAAGAAATACAGAGAGCTATGCTTTAAGATAAAAGCTAACATGAAGAACGAGGTGTTGGAGAGCAATGAGTTAAAAAGGAAGTATAAGGAGCTGGAAGAAGAGAAGTTGGAAACAACTTCGAAAGCCCTGCATCTTGAAAATGAGAAGAATTCATTAGAAATGCAACTAGCAATTTCAAAAGATAAGCAAAGGAACTTAAAGGTTCACATATCAGAGTTGGAAAGGTTGACAGAAGAAAAGTTAGGTTGTTAGAACAACTTAAGGAAGCTAATGAAAAGAAAGGAGATCTGGCCACATTCTACAGCTGGGCTTGTGATCTGCAGAGGAAAACTCATCATCTGCTAGTGCTGATCTCAGAAGAAGTATGCAGCATGAAAGAGATGATATCAAAGATGAAATCTATTGAAGTTGAGGCTCTTAGAATAAAGGACAAGTA
The DNA here is from genome assembly GCA_027924585.1 of Larix kaempferi. Classification (NCBI taxonomy): domain Eukaryota; kingdom Viridiplantae; phylum Streptophyta; class Pinopsida; order Pinales; family Pinaceae; genus Larix; species Larix kaempferi. The sequence goes on from BSBM01000010.1 coordinate 16,925,378, forward strand.
TGCACAGCATGTGCTAGAACTTAAGCAACAATTTGAATGGAGGATAGGAAAGTCTGGATTTCCCTTAAACCTACGAGCTACATCAGACAAGGAATTCGACATGGACACTGGAGTTCTCGAGTTTTTTCAAGATTGTGGTGGTAGATTAAGTGTTGAGATCCAAAATACCATTAGAAAATGCCACATTGTCTACTTGAAGATCAAGGAGGTCCACGAGAAGTGTCACATGGCTCTTCCCCAGGGTATTTATGAATTCCCTAAAAGAGAACAACGCCTGGCAGAGATGCAAAAGAATTTGGATGCAGAGCTGGATTATTTAAAAAAGGTTGAGGCTATAACCCCAGAAGACATCCACCAGTTAATTGAGGAGACTACTGTTCATATCTTTTTTTTGGAAAGTATTGTACAAGAGGCTACAACAGGAGGAGCTGCAGGAGCCAAATCAGACCTTCACAAGCATAAGATAGCGCGGAATGTGACCATATCATCAAGAGGAAGGACTGTCGTAAGAGAAATCAGTCAATGGACTAGTTACATCGAGGAAGTGGACAAAGCAACAAAAGCAAATGAGGCTGTGAGAGAAGACAAAGCAGCAGAAGAAGAGTGTCCAAATGAATCAGTGGAACTATCTGGGACTTAATTTTCTTACTATAAAAGATGTCAATATATAGCTATCTTTTATTTTGTCTTTTGTGTAGAGGAATTCCATGAACTATCTCATTTTTGGAATAAAGTACTAAATGAAAAATTAAATATTCCTAGGATTAAGGTACACCTGGCAGCTCAAAGAGCTTTTTGTAAAGTTATATATAGATGAATAGAGTATAGAGGAAGGGGACTTTTTGCAAGTGAAAGACATTTTCTATTATGTGAGTGAACTACTTTACTACATGTATCTGGAATTTGATTTTTCCTAATGAAAGCCTGGGAGACTGCATTTTTTCCTGAAAGATGTATTAAAATGTTTTCTGGATTACCCCTGCATCATCTATACATTGTTGTGAGATCTTTCCTTACTATTATGAATTATTTCTGTGTGATGAATGATTCTCCTTTTTCTGTGCAAAGATGTTTATCTCAAATGAGTAATGGAATGTATTAACTGAATTAAAGCTATCTTTAATATCTTTTATACTCTACTGTAGATGCATCTTTATGATTAAATAGCTACATGTCTGATCTTTAGATGTTTCTTTCAGTGTATTACTAATTCAAAAATTTTGCTCCTTGCAAGGATAGGTTAGATTTGCTTATACAGTTTTATATTAACTTAGATTAGTTACCTGCATTTAGCTCAGAGCACTTGCATATCATCTTTAAAATAAAATACATAAACGGTGGATCGGGCCACAACCGGTGTAAAGAACAAGAATCTTTAAATCTTACGGTAGTCGGAACCGTTAACCAGACGGATTCACTACACCAAATAGTGAATGATCTAATTGGGCTTGCTTACCGGGGAGAATCCCTTGCTGATTGATGCTACGATTTTCGAGGCATAAACACATCCACTAAAGATTATTTTACAACAGTTACCCCATGGTATTTCCTGCCACAACCCAGGAAAATCTTGGGTGATAACACTCGGGAACAAAAAAATCTTCTTTTTTTAACTAGCAACAGGAGCACGCATGCATATTTATAAGCGTGCACACGTGGTTTTAGCACGTACGCGCTAAATCATGCATACGTGCCCCTGCATAACGTTCTCACCATTAATTGACCAACATTTACCCCATTTAATGCCAAACGTTCAATACTTCATGAATATTTGCATACATTGGACTACACTTCAAAAGTGTATAAACGAATGGCTAAAGAAACGAGGTTTAAGGATTCTAGGGATTTAAGAGTAAGGAATTAATGTTTAAGGTCTTAGGGATTTGGAATTTAAGGCTTATGGGTTAGGGTGTTTAGGAGTTAGGGTTGTGGGATTACAAGTTTAATGGTTCAATGGTTTAGGGGTTAAGGGATCTAGTGCTTTAGGGAGAGTGAGAGGTAGAGAGAGATAGAGAGAGAGGAGGGTGAGAGAGAGAGAGATAGATAGATAGATGGGATATGGGAGATATAGAGAGAAATATATCATGGGGTTAAGGGGGGAGTAGTAGCATCCCACATCATACCTGCAGGGGTCGCGCCCGGTGCAACGCCACACGGGATTTGAAATGTAAACATGCTTAGAGGGTGAAAGAAGAGGATTGAGACCTAAATGAACGCTTCATAGCTCAGTAACTAGGATGTGGGGATGAAATGATTTGGGAACTGGGTGTGAAAATACTCACAGCAGATCTAAGAGCTGATGTACACCTCACAAGAAAGATTAAGATTAAGTAAGAAAATAGAAGAAGAGTGGTTAATGCCATGTAAAGGAGCAACAAATTTATTATACAGTAGAACTCAGATAGAAGCAGAATGACATCACACACTAATTCATTAATCACAATATGGATAAATAAATAATACAATGGTGAGAGGATTCGAATGCCAAGGTGGCAATTCGAATTAGCCTTCATGGAGTGATCATCAGATCAATGGAGTGTCATCAAAGCACAACTAGAAGTCCTGATAATCATTAGTGGAGTCATCAATGCACAAGTAACTGTCAACCAGATGTCAAACTGAGTCTAACTGAGTGTGGTAGGTGTAACTGGCACATGGAGGAACTAACTGAATGAAGGAGGCTCAGTGGAGGGCACATGAGGAGTTAACCGGAGTTAGAATAGGCAATATAGTCTCACTGGAGGTCCATCAGAGTGATACAGTCAGTTGAGAGTCAATCTAGCCTTAAATCAAGGAAAGATCTAAATATAACTCAACTAACTGAAGTGCAACTGAGTGGTAGGTGAGAGAGGACACTTGGGATGCATGCAATTGCATCCAGGGTGCACTAAGCACTAGGAGGGATACAACTAATAAAAAATAAGCTCCTGGGGCTAGCTAACTGAGGGGTAGGTGCTGGGACTGATGACTGGGATGCATGCATGCAAACTCATGACTACATGCAAAATGCATGCATGATTGAAAATGCAAAAATGGAGAATGTTGTTAGGACTAGGATGGAGTATAGGAATATCTCAACACCCCCCCTTAATCTATCCTGGGCACTGGTAACTGAGACCAAAGGTCACCCAATACAATGAATAATAATAACGGTCAATAAATCGAGGAAATGGGGAAAAACTCATGAGAAAAATTACCCCCCTCAAAATAGACTGTAAGACACACCAAAAATAAATGCTCCAAACTCAAGCAGGTGTGATGCTTGGTCATATGTCTAGAGGTATCTTCTTCTTGGGAATAAGTGGTTCATTCTCAAAAAGCATGTGCTTGTACTTTCTCTTCAGATCGAATATGATGAGAACAAATTCAAAAGTATGAGGATGATCCTAGAACCTGTGATTCAAATCAGCTGAGGTAGGATCAAATCTGTGAATGTGCAGATAGTGTTTTGTCTTCTCCTTTGAACCATCATAGGTGAGATTATGCCCAAAAGAACCATCACATGATAGTGAATGCTTTGAATCAAAATCAGATCCAAGACTTGAAGAATGGTTTCTTGAGATCTCCTTTGAACCATTAGAGGTGAGATGAAAACCATGATATGCATGAGAAATTATCCCACGTAGTGATTGCTTGGATTTTAAATCAACTCCAAGACTTAATGAATGGTTTCTTGAGATCTCCTTTGAACCAATAGAGGTGAGATCAAAACCATAAAATGCATCAGAAATTATCCCAAGCGAATGGAAATGCCCTACATCTTCAATAAACTTCTGAGAGCATGTACAAATGATCATATAGTAGTACATAAGAGGTGAGTGATCAAGGAGAGCGAATGCATTACCTCCAATTGTTGATTTGACCTCCGAAACATTCAATAGATCATGATGCAAACCAATAGACTCTTGTGCAAGAGAGGATTTAAGAACCTCTGCAATTTCTAGAGTGTAAGCTGGCACATAATTCAAAATAGAAGAAATTTGGAGCACGAGTGTAGAATCTGCAAGTTCCTCTTCTTTGTGGACAACTTCAATATGAGATATGTTTGATACTGATTCATGATCAGAGAGATCACCAAGGAGGGTGAATGAAATAATGGGCTTTCTCTCGAAATGGTTTGGACCAATACCTTCATTTTGTTTGCCAAATATTTTATCCAGATGGTCCCATAGCTCTTTTGGAGATTCAATAGAAAAAAAGTGGTGTACCATGCATCGAGACATAGCAAACATCATGGCTGTAGAGGCTCTATCACCTTCATTTAACCAATCATTCTCTTCTTCAAAGGATCCAAACTCTCTTTCAAAACAATAATCAAAGAGACCATATCTCTTCAAATGTGCTATCATCTGTGGTTTCCATTCATCATAGTTGAATGGAGAAAGAGGATTAATTTCTTCCGAATTCATGGAAGTTGTTTCAGAGGACCTGCAAAAATAATAGAAAATGTCTGCAACTGCTACTACTACAAAAGTGCAGAAACTACTGCAATTGCTGCACCCGAAATCTTGATAATAACCTACAAAAAAATCTCAGGAATGGAGATAGACAATACTGTCAACATGCTATGGTACCATGTGAAAATCCTTACAGTAGATCTAAGAGATAATGTATACCTCACAAGAAAGATTAAGATTAAGCAGGAAAATAGAAGAAGACTGGTCAATGTAGTGTAAAGGATCAACATAATTATTATATAGTAGAACTCAGAGAGAAGTAGAATAACACCACACACTAATTCATTAATCACAATATGGACAAATAAATAATACAATGGTGAGAGGATTCGAATGCCAAGGTGGAAATTCGAATTAGCCTTCATGGAGTAATCATTAGATCAATGGAGTGTCATCAAAGCACAACTAGAAGTCCTGATCATCATCAGTGGAGTCATCAATTCACAAGTAACTGTCAACCAGATGTCAAACTGAGTCTAACTGAGTGTGGAAGGTGTAACTAGAACATGGAGGCACTAACTGAATGAAGGAGGCTCAGTGGAGGGTGCATGAGGAGCTAACTAGAGTCAGAATAGGCAATATACTCTCACTGGAGGTCCATCAAAGTGATACAGTCAATTGAGAGTCAATCTAGCCTTAAATCAAGGAAAGATCTAAAGATAACTCAACTAACTGAAGTGCAACTGAGTGGTAGGTGAGAGAGGGCGCCTGGGATGCATGCAATTACATGCAGGGCGCACTAAGCACTAGGAGTGCTAAAAATGAACAAAAAGAAGCTCCTGGGGATAGCTAACTCGGAGCTAGGTGCTGGGACTGATGACTAGGATGCATGCAATTGCATGATTGCATGCAAAATCATGACTGCATGCATGACTGAAAGTGCAAAAATGGATAATGTTGTTAGGACTAGGATGGTGTATAGGAATACCCCAACACTAGGCCCTAAATCATTTGGATATGGGTTTTTTTCACACCAAAGATGGTGCATAGGGCCTCAAACATGACTGAGTAAGGAAATAATACAAAAAAACCATCTCATAAGTGCAACTTAAAAAAAAAATTGTAAGGGGCCCATGGATTTTCCCTAGGGGGGTGTTGTGGTCACAACAGTGGGATACATGATCCATGAATATGTTTTGTAAACTAAAACAAGGGATTTAAGCCCTAAATGACCCTCTCATCCTCAAGTTCCATGAAAAAAACCTAAAATCCACAACGTGATCCCTCTATAAGGTGTCTTTGCCATCAAAGTTGAATGCGAGTGTCATTACAATGTCTTGGGAATCATGTGCGAGTATTAAACAAGAGCCTTTATCACTAATCTTTTCTTCTTAGGCATATGGACACCATTAGTTGGATATAGATTGTCATTAAGATGCTTTATGCACTGTGGATGGTTCTTAGGCCCTTAACCCTAGTCTTGGTAGAAAAACAATAGCCTCAAGCCCTTGGTCATGGTTTATGGAGGGAAATAACAATCTTAGACCCTAAACATATTTTGTCAAGATCAAATGAAATGAAAGCATCCTTAGACTACCATGCAAGACCATGGATATGTTGCAAAGCCTTGAACATCATCAAAGAATGAAAACAGGTTCCTCGAGATCTTATTGAAGCGTATTGAGCTCAATTGAATTCCACTTAAGCTTAATTGAAACTTCTTGACCTCAAGTGTCATCAATAACACATAGAATCAATGACACTAGCCCTCTATAAGGATTCTTTTGCATATGAATTGAATATGGCTTCCATTATGATGTCTTGGGAATCAAGGATTTATCTTGGATCCCTAACCATGGCTAGTGGAGGGAAACAATAGCCCCCAACACTAACTCTTGCTTCTTAGACACAAACACCCTGAATGAGTCCTTGAACCACCACATATGAAATATATAGGGTATTAGTCAACTTCAAGTGTGTTATGTGTGCCATGACTAGGTTAGTTGTGAACCAAAAATGGGTGTCAAGGTCTGATCAAGGTCTAGGGACAACAAGAATCTCCTCATGCCTTAAATGAAGCTTCTCAGGCTCAAGCACCATGAACAACACCTACAAATCAAGAATCTTCTTAGGATATGATGTTGAATATATCTTCAAACCACCACACATAACCCTTGTGGGGTATCTCTAGCAAATGTTGAGGGATACATATACCATGATTAGGCTACATCGCATGCCTTAAACAAGATTATGTCTTTGACTCAAGCCTAGAATGTTTGTTGATGCCATAGATCTCAAGCATGGAATGTTTGTTGATGCCATAGATAGTGTTGTTTAGTATGTGAGTGGGATACATTCAACATGAGTAGGTTTCGTGAATTGGGAATGGGTCTATAGGCCTAAACATGCATAGGGGGAACAAATGGATCCAACCATAAATTAATCTTTTCAAGCTCAAGTGCCATGGTTTGGGGAGGAAAACACTTCATCCTCAGGGATTAAACATAGTGTCTTAGGTTTAATAGCCATCAACAACATGTGCAAATAATGACATGGACCCTCTCTAAGGGGTATTTACAATCAAAGATTGATACGGATTCCATTAGAAGGTTTTTCATAAAAATGATGGGTCGTGGGCCCTTGACCATGGTCAAGGAAGGAAATTTTAAGTGCCTCGAGATATTGTTGAAACTTCTTGGAATTAGTTGCTTTAAGTCCATGGACCAATACAAGAGTCTTTTGTAAGGGCTCTTTGTAGGAATGTAAGTGGGATATAAGGGCCATGCGTAAGTATTATGCACTAGAAATGGGTATTGACACCTAAACATGGTGAAGGGTGAAACATGGGGTTTACACCTTAATTGAACCTTTTTGAGCTTGTGAAGCATAAAAAACAACTAGAAACCATATGATCCCTCATTAGGGAGTATTTGTCCTGGGATTTAGATATGGGTGCCATTAAGATGGTTTGTGCACTGTGGATGGGTCTTCATGCCTTGACCATGGTTGTGGTAATGAAACGAGAGCCTATATCTCTTTAGCATGATTGGGGGAGGAAAACAACAACCTTGGGCCCTAAGCATAGATTCTCAATTTTAAGCACCATGAGCACATACTTAGACCACCACATGGGACCATGGATAGATCAAATGGTATTCCCCTTGTACGAGTTATTTGTAAGCCTTTATATGGGATATGGGTGTCATGAGTGGGGATTTGTGCACTATAGATAGAGGAGGTTTACCAAATAATAATAGAGCGATATGGGTGAATAGGGTTAGAGCAAGAGGGGTAGGAAGTTTAAGGGGAGAGAGAGAGAGAGAGACTGGCCAAAATTTCTATACTTACTAAAAGGAATACAATGGATTCCCTCACCCTCTCTATGGTTGATTGAGGTACAAGTTGCTCGATCGTTATGGAAGAGGTATGGTTAGGTGTTTTGTGTGTGTGTGTGTGTGTGAGAGAGAGAGAGAGAGGAGGGTCAAGGAGATAGATATATGGGGGGGGATAGATTGAGATCATTTGGGCCTTAGGCCATAAAAACCACTTCTTGGGCTCAATCACCATGAGCAATTCTTGTAAACCGCAACACAAACACTCTCTAAGAATTCTTTAGCATCAAATTTGGATACATGTGTTTTTCACACCAAAGATGGGCCATAGGGCCTCAAACATGGTTGAGTAACAAAATACGTCATGATATTGTTGAATCTTCTAATGTGTAAGATCCATCAACAAGTCCTTGACCCAAGACATGATCCCCTCGTATGAGTTCTTTGTAGGCCTTTAAATGGGATATGGGTGTCGTGAGTAGGTTTTTGTGTAGTACATAGAGAGAAGGTTTACCAAATAATGATCAAGAGTGAGATGGAAAAGGAGGGTTAGAGAGAGAGGTGGGGGAAGTTTAAGGAGAGAGAGAGAGAGAGAGAGAGAGAGAGAGAGGGGAGGTAACATAGAAAATAAGCTGCTAGAGAGATGGATAACAAAACTACCATTGAACCAACAACCAATTCAATTTATACAAGCATAGAGATGCACAATAAATACAAACATTTTGCAACTAACGGGAATAAGTAAATGTATGAAAATTTTTATTCATTACTCATGCCACTCCAAATTACAACAATAGGTCCATGCGCTACTACTTCAACCCCAACCTATACATTGGCATAATCAAGAACCAAATGTCACTGCTATGGCTATACTTCCCATCTTTACGTTGATGCTACTTTACTCCCTTCTATGGATGCTTCCTCCTATCCCTCCTCACATACAAAATTTACATATTTCACATGGCTAGAGGAATGCCAATAGATAGCAAGACCGTTAAGCTTTCAACATTTTAGGTTTACATTCTTTCCAAGGAACCGTTTCATCTTCTATTTGAGCCATTTTTCACTTGGTAGATACTTAGGAGTCGTATCACTGTTAACCCTTCCTGGGGTAGGTGTAGCATCCCACCTGCTAATATGTTACACCAATCAATTCCCAAAGTTGCATCACTATAAATCCTTCATACATTAGGTGTACCATCCCACCTGCTAATCCAATGAGTGGAATTCGGGACATCCCAGTCCAACGAAGCCTCTTCCTTATTTGTAACATTCTCCTAATCTTGAGCTTGGTCCCATTGATTCCTTTGCTTCTAGGAAAGCTGCGCCACTAGGGCTTGAGTGACCCCATCTTTATCATTCACCTTATGTTCATCCTCTTCTTGGTGCTTCTTCGCAATGAGCCTTAGGGTTTCTTCCTTTTCCCTCTTGAGGGCCTCTGCTACATGATATCAACATAAGTCCAGATAGCGGCATCAGGGGTCTTGTCACCCATGGAGAAGGCGTCATTTATTACAATAAAATTAGCTTTATTAAGCCTCCTTTTACTGTATTTGTCTTCTCTATCAATAATCCCCTAGGGTTTCTTGAAGGCCAAGTCATCCTCCTCATCTCTATGCTTCTCAGTAATCCTTGAGCATTGGTTTGGGGGCAGTATAAAAGGTCAATTTGTGGGAAACCTCCTCTACAAGGTCTTTCCCTTATAGTGAGAGAGAGAGGGGAAGATTAACGAGAGAGAGAGAGAGATAGGGACATAGGGGGGATAAAGAGGGAAGGAGGGTTAAGTAGAGAGAGAGAGTGAGAGAGAGATGAAGGTTATAGAGAGAGAGTGAGAATATGAGGGTTAGGGGGAGAGGGGAGCATGGTTAAGGAGATAGTGAGAGAGGGGGGAGGGGTAGGAGGGGGCTTAGTAAGAGATGGGAGGAGTGAGAGAGGACGATGGTTATCATTAGGGATAAGGAGATAAGAGGGAGAGAGAGAAGGAGAGGCAGTTTAGGTAAAGAGGAGGGAGAGGGAGAAGAAGAGGAAGTTTAGGTAGAGAGGGATATAGAGGAAGATTAAAGGGGGAGAGAGTGAGAACAAGAGAAAGAGAGAGAGATAGGGGTTGAAATGGGGTGGAGGGGAGGAGGCTTAGGGAGGGAGAGGGAGAGAGGGGATGAGGGTTAGGGAGGGGAAAGAACAAACAAAGGAGAGGAGGAGGATTAGAGTTAGGGAGAGAGGTAGTTGGGGGGGGGGGGGGGCGTGAGATAGATGAAGATGACATCAAAACTACATTTCATAATAGTAAACAAATGCTGCGGACGTGTTATTAGCGCGTACGCGCTTTTAGTGCGTACGTGCTTTTAGTGTGTACATGTGTCTTTAAAACGACGCACATGCTCTTTACAAATTTCTAAATTTTGGCAAGAAATTCCTTTCCCACCAACGTGGTGGATGACTTGACCACTTTGGTTTTAGGTTCAAGTTTCCAAACGAAGTGGCTTGGACTCTGTTATAACAAAATACATCTTATTCTATAACTTCTTCTAATTCGAGCATGATTCTGCGTATGCTACACTTTTCCACTACTAATGAAATTGCACACACTTGTAGAACTCTATGTGCAGATTCCGAATATGTAAATTTTTATTAAATCTATTTTTTTTCTATTTTTTATTTAATTTTAATTGGACTAACGTCAATATTACACAAAAAAGTAGGTTTTTTCTTTCGGCTATAAATTTTGATTGGCTCACTTATTTTGAAAATGGAAAAGAACTCGCAAAAGTACACACAAAGTCCTACATCCTAAAAAAAAAACAATGTTCATTGATTATGTTAATACCATGATGTCGGGGCCCAACGCTTGACCTAGTCATTTTAGCGCTTCTCTGACATCCTTAATTTAAAGAAACAAATTAACATAAATAAATATCGAAAAATAGTGATGCACTAGAACCGCATGTTATATATGACTCTATATAATGTTTTTCACATAATTCCACCATTTGCATACCAAACCCGAGGCCCAACGCAAACATATTCATTATTTTTTCTTAAAAAAATAACATACCAACCTTAGAGGAACCCCATTTTTTGGGGAGTTATACTTAATTTCCATAAATAATAGTTATATATTCCCAAAGGTAATCCGATTGTCTACGTTTCATCTTCTACGTCATATTCCAAAAAGTTGTGTAGGTAGCTCTAATATTGCTTTTTGATGTTCATATTTCTGTTTTTCTAGAAGTCCATTGCAACTAACACGTCATGAGTGGCCAACATTAGCTTGCACCGGATTAGTATTGCGTATTGACACTTTGCCGCATTTCTTAATTTTTTTAAGCAGATTCCTTTACAAAACAAATCCAAAAACAAAACAAAAATAAATAAATAACAAATTGGTGCAATATATAATAAATTCATCATGGTTACTATAGCATCAAAATTTCTCTACAGATATAACAAATTCATGGCACATATTGTAGCAACAAATTTTCAAAACAATTTTTCTTCCATGAATTTTTTCATATGCAAAAGACACAATTAATCTATGTATCAGAAAGTAATATAAACAAAAATAAAGGTAATTTTCATACTTTGAACCAAAAATTCTCAATAAAAACAAACTATTCATTAACCTAACTAACAATAAAAAAGTAAGGACTAAGGAATACCTGTAAAGAAAAGTGGTCAAATAAATTCCGTCCTAGGCGTCTTGCATCCATTGAACGAAGCATCTAGCTGTTTGAAGATCTCTCCCTCCTAATTCTCTTTCCCTTTCATAAATATTATAACTAGAGTGAATAATCTCGATGATTCTATTATATTATTTTCATATACAATCAAACAAAGCCAATAATAAAACAAAACTTTACAAAACAAACACACATGATCATAGCATCAGTATGATCATGATGCTTTACACTGCATCATAAACACACAAAATTTAAAGAAGAGATGATTAAAATGTAACAAACCCAAAACTGTGAAACATTAATTTAGGGGAAATTCAAACAAGATTTGCCATCCTTGCATTAACAAAATGACCATTAGTAAATAAAAGGGAATGCTCAACCACTGCATAGATGTCTTTAACCTTTCCTACACCTTATTTACTTAAGCAAACATCTTTAAATACCCCATACTTATAACAGAAGATCATGTTAGCCTAAAATTTGATCTACCTTACTTAGTACAATGATATAAGAGAAACTTTGCATGTGTATACACAAAATCGACTACTTCTTCTAAGCCCATAACTTATGTATGTTAATCACTTCATTTTTGACATTGAACTCATCTTCAACTATCATTAAAACTTCATGTATTTCTTATATATTGACTTCTACATGATTAAGGTATCGAGTATGGATGCATCTAAAACTACCAACATAACCATTACACATAATTTTACCAACATAACCATTCCACAATTGAGAGAGAGACCAGATGTAACATACCTCAAAGATAAGTTAGGATTTAGTGAATGTTTGAAAACATTTCATAACACCTAAAGTATCCTCAAAGATATTATCGGTGGTAAGGATAATTAAAAAACTTGTTCTTCTCTTATCACAACATTCAAAGTGTTAGTCACCTTATTTATGAGAATATCTAAGCAAATAAATAGAAATGCATATAAACCATTTAGTAAAAGACAAAGACTATTTAGCTACTTTGTATTCCACTTGTAACGTTTGCATTCCAAAACAATTTCTATTAATTTCTTACTTTTTCAATCCATATATTTAAAACTATCCATATTATCATACCCAAAATCCATAACATTTAAGAACCTACAATAAAGATACATCTAGATAAATAGCAACCACCACACATAAGAAGAGTGCATATTCAGGTGGTTCACCCCCAACCTGGGCTACGTCCACAAAGAGAGGCCATCAGTTCTTTTATTATAAAAGATGTTACATCTAGTAACACATTCGTGGCGTCCTACTTTCTCAAGGCCTTCTTTAAGGTCCTACTTTCTCAAGGCCTCCCTTAAAGAGGATATTTTTGGGAGCCTTCTTATTGGGACCTGCTATATGAGGACTAAGTAAACTCTGATCATACTTCACTTATCCAATCATACCATATGGATAGTATGTAAAACTAGATCACATTTCTTCTTACAATATATGTTAAATACATAATAAATAAAACTGTATTGCAGTAAGCAAATACGTTTTAACCCTGATATGGATTGCTGCAGCAAGATCATAAGGTAACACATCTCCATGCAGCCGAATTAGACAGTAGCACATCCCACCCAATTAACAAATATCCAGAACAATTTCAATAGCTAAACAATCCCAAAAAAATGAGAATATACCCAAATAAGTTTGCAACGCCTTTTCTTACAGAAATCAAGATCCAAAGATCAATCTTCGAGCCTATACACAGTAATGGCAATTGGCGTGAATATTATAGGGAAAAGACACATGCAGAGTTTCGTAAAAGGAAAACATGACTTCAATTTCCACACACAGTGCTGATATCCTAGAATTCTGCATCGCATATACCCATAAACAAAGTACAGGAATGTATAGTAAAAAAGCAAAGGTTTGAGATCGGTCGGGATCGATAACAGTAATTGATAAATATATTTCCATAGCCGAATGTTGAAAACATAGAATCCAGATCCATAAGGATCGATCCTTAACATGTATGGCAGTGTAAATATATATATATCATATCTTATGGATCGATCAATGTTCCACCTACGTTACAACAAAATGCGATGGCGGCATAAGAATATAATCTTTTCATGAATCGATCTCTATTATTAATCTGAAGGCAGCTTATAATCTAAACCTAGACTTTAGAGAACTCGTCTCCCTGTCGATGCTAAAAGGAGATCTTGCTCAGAAATAAAAACACACCCTGGTCAGTGATAGAACCTAAGGAATAGTCCCAGACCTTACCGAGGTCGACGCAGGGGTCATATCGAAATGAAAGAATAGAGAAGAAAACTGCTTCAGACTTCATCGAGAAACAACGTATTCCAATCATTCGCTAAGGGCAGATCGATTAAAAGAATAATATTCATAAATTTACGACGAACTCAAATTAGTTTAAGATATCAATAGAAATACTGTCGGATACACAGATCCATCAAAAAAACGAGGAACCAGCTCTATCCAATCCTGAATTAGATATTAAGCAAGACAACGCTGGATGCAGAGATCCATTTAGTACTGAGAAAAAATAGCGTATACGTACAGAATGCTTCACGCCCACACACCATTTTATGATTTCTAACCTACTTAAATAACAAATAAGGCAATAGCATAGACTTCTATCAAATGAAGGAGATCAGGCCTCTGGAATGGGACGTTCGAGTCAATCCCTCGGAATGGATCTAGCGTATACACTTATACCACCAAAACAAGAAAAGGGTTCTCTCTATTTTAAACAAAACAACACTGGGTACCAAGATCCGTTTAGTACCGAGAAAAATAGTATATATGTACATAATGCTTTGAGTACTTCTCGTACAGTGCATAGTAGTTCCAGGTTCATAAGGAAGACAAAGCGAGTAAAACTCCTCTATATGATACTATGATAATAAGTAGAGATCAGCTTGAAATTCTGGAAATGAATGGGGGAGAACGCCTCTATGTAATCTGGGATTGATATGGTACAAATAGCCAGATAAAGAACAAAGCATAGTTCAAGAATAAAAGACCCAGGGTTCTGCAAATCTATGCAATAATATAAACACATCAATGTCGTGTACTTACAGGTAGGGGCATCAAGACTCCGATTGTGCAATCTTATAAACCTATCAACCAAACTTCTCTAATGAGGGGGAATTCCTTCTTCCGAAGTTCGCCCATTTTCCCCCCCGGTTCCCCATGCGGGTCACTCCTCAAATACCTATGGGAGTTTTAGCTTTGGGATCAACACCCTGAGTAGTTAGCATCGGATGCAAAAATCTGCAGTGACAAATGGCATTTTTCCTGGTGTTATCCTCCACCGAGAATATAATCCAACAGCAACCGTTGGCGTCCTATTTAGTCAGCGGCACAAACCGGGAGCAGAAATCCTATTTTGGAGGTTGTAATGTTGCCCTTCTAAACAATGCACTAGTAGGTTTGGGTCATGGCCTACACCTGGCCGACAAGTAAACCACGAGCTGCGCACTCAACCTCTTGACAGTGTTTAAGATGAGAATGTAACAACATTTCCAATAGAAAACTATGACGGAATATCCATATCATTCCTCCACAACAATCGCTAAGATTTCCGGAACAATTACTAAAACGCATTCAAAGGAAATCGAGAGGATTGAGTTCCTTCCGTGCCATCCCTTCTGAGCCCATGCCAACGAAAGACCAAAGAAATCAATACCAACAGCCGGGAGTATCTTCGCTAAAACCTCACCACTGAAAGATAATTTTCTTAAATCCAATCTAATCTTACTTGTAGGGTTTTAGGTCAGTAATTAAGTGAATCTAACCCATTACATATTCTCATTTATATTTTCTTGTAATAAGGAAAATAGGGGGATATTACATAAAAGAAATGGGGGTTCTTTATGCGTAGCATCTGTCTTCTTTTAGAGTCGATTTTAGACAATCTCTGGTTGTCGTCACCAACCACTCTCTCAGCCTTCTCTAATGTGCTTAAGCTTCAGTTCCTGATTTGAACAAAGCCGCTTTGTCCATGTGACTTCCAAAACATTTTGTTGTTTGGATGTATTTAAGCTCCTACAAAATTATAAATAGCATGAAAGGGCCATAGCTAGCAGAAGAAAAAGTAAAACCTGGAAACCTGCAAAGTGGACAAGGTTAATCACAGAATATCCAATCCTAGGAAAAGATGATCAAAAAATATATTCGTCAACCTCAGCGAGCATAAGGAAAAATCTACCATTTATTGTTTTCTATGTCCTTAGGAGTTCATGGACTGGGACTCATAAACAAATTTCTTTATATTAGAGCTTCTACATTGATCAGCCTTTGAGTTTTCAATTTCTTCCATTTTCTTCCTATTTTAATTAGTATGGATTCTATGAAAGATGTTGGTTGGGATCTGCACTAGCTATAGATTGCTTGGAATTTACCACTATTAGTTCCATCTTTAGTGCATTCCAGATGGATCTACCTGAGAATGCAAAACCATATAGGATTAGAGAGTTTTATAGTTTGAGAAACTGTTCTAAGAACTAGAAGATAGGAGTATTCTACCATTCTCACAGATACCCATCTACACATAGCATACAGAAAAAGAAGGAAAATACTTAGTAAACATTTAAATAATCATCCCAAAGAAACATAGAGAATGTCTTGAGAAACAAATGAAGAGGTTGCTATGTCTTATGCTTTTGATTTTTGCATTGTTTGAATCTAAAGCATGATTTGATATATACTGAATTCATATGCATCTAGTCTTGTTGAAGTTATATATGTCCCTCTCTATTACCAACCTATGAGGTTATTTTCTTAGTATGATCTTATGACAGTGCAAGTTCCCTGAAATTGTCTTATATATTTTTCTTTTCAGACAATCAAGATAGAGGAGATTTCTTGCAAACTAAACGTAAACTGCCAAGCTCAATCTCTAGATATATTTCCACTCCCTTCTCTCGTATTAAAAAAAAAATAATGGGATTCAAGAGAATTTTGGAGTGATTCCTGCAATATATTATGATTCTTCAACTTTTGAATCCATCCATGGTGGCCAAATAAAGGATGCATACCCTATTCCATTAAATTGCATTGTGAATGAATCAACATGTATTCCAGCATCAATCTCATCAACAGATCAACTTGTAACTATTGAAAGGTTGGTTTGCTCCCAATTTTATTCAAATACTGTCAACTGTTACAAAAATTCTATGAGGGAGAAGATACCCAATCTTTTTAAAAAAGTTATCTCTTACTTTTATCCCTTTCCAACTCCAGATTTAGCTGCTTGTGTTTCTTGCAAGAATAGACCTTGGCATAAAAATGCTTGAATCAGGTAAGGATGATGGTTTTACTTGTGGGTATAACTAATTACTTTAAACCCTAACCAAGATCTACTCCTATGCAAGAAATTAAACTTAATGCACAGCGGAACTTAGAAATCAAGCTTAATGCACAACGGAACTTACTTTCCATCTTCAAAGGCTGTGGACAGCTTCCAAGGCTCTGGGTTGATACGCTCCTGGTCTTGACTTGAGTTGTTGGCTCTCGAATCCTTCCAAAAACTTGCAATCCTTTTCTCTGGAGAGTATCCTGTCTTCAAATGGAGTAGACAATTTTTCTGGATGATTACAAGCCTTGGAGACTCAGCCCTTTTATAGCAGTGCCAAAGAAAAAATCTAATCCTAGGGCTGCTGAAATTTAGCTAATACTTGGGAAACAAGTCTGAAAAGAAATCTGGAATTTCCGATTTTATAAAAATCTTGAAATCGGGAAACTTCAGAAAAAACTGAAATAAATCAGAATAAATTCTGATTTCCTTATTTAGCTCAAATTTATTACTGCTATTATTTTAATCAACTATAATCGGTCCATTAACAATTATAATTGATTAACATTATTCTATATGTATTTGTATCCAAAACCTTATTTAAATACGTATAATGCCATGACTTAATTAATCACATTGTTTGGCATTTCTTAATCATTACATAAATGTAATCTTGCGACAGTATTTGATATCATAATCATAATGCACGTATGTCCAACTTAATTATTGTAATTAGACGTCTCTAAATCCAACAATCTCCCACATGGACAAGTGCAACCTTTTGATTATATATCCTTAACTTTATTGCATGCAACTTTTCTGTCTTTCTTATCGTATTTCTTAAACAATTCTGTCCATCAATTATGCTAACAAAGGACTTAAACAGCACTTGTCACATTTATTCGCAACTAAACCGACATAAATCACGCTGCCAACATAACTAAATGACATGAATCTGATTTGGACATATAGTTTAGAAATTACACGCAAGTGTGATTATACGTGCCTATTTCTAATTGAGTCACCTTTACTTTACTGTATGAGGTCAAAAATCAAACTTTAAAGAAAGAAATAATGAAACTGAAACTGAATGCAATTTGTATATATCATCAAAATTGTTTACAATTGCATTACATAGAACATAAAAAAAAACAAAACTTAAAACATATTCAAACTCCCACATTTTCTAACTATCCTAAATAGATATTACACCCATACGAGCAACATGTTCGTGAAACTTCTTGGGTGGTAATCCTTTAGTAAGAGGATCAGCAATCATGGAGTCTGTACCTATGTGTTCTATACATAATTCATTATTCTGCACTCTCTCTTTTACAACCAAAAACTTAATATCGATGTACTTCGACTTTGACGAACTTCGGTTGTTGGTTGCGTATAACACTGCTGAATTGTTGTCACATAATAATTTGAGTGGTTTTTGAATAGAATCCACAATTTTCAGACTTGCGACGAAGTTCTTGAGCCATACGCCATGATTAGATGCTTCATAGCATGCAACAAATTCAGCTGCCATAGTGGAGGAGGCTACCAATGACTGCTTAGTGCTCTTCCATGACACGGCACTGCCAGCCATCATAAAGATGTATCCTGATGTTGACTTCATGCTGTCGACACATCCTCCAAAATCAGAATCAGTATATCCAATGACCTCGAGCTGTTCCGATCTCCGATACGTGAGCATATAGTCCCTTGTTCTCTTTAGATATCTCAACACTCGCTTGGCTGCCTTCCAGTGTTCCATACCTGGGTTACTCAAATATCTCCCTAGCATTCCAGTGATGAACGCAATATCTGGACGCGTGCATACTTGTGCATACATGATGCTACCCACGGTTGAGGCATAGGGAATATCTTTCATGATGTTTTTATCTAAGTCAGTTTGGGGACATTGTTTTAGACTAAACTTGTCTCCTTTTGATACAGGGGTATCTCCTGGTTTGCTGTTTTCCATGCCAAATCTTGTTAGAATCTTATCGATATAGTTCCTCTGGGATAACCTTAGAATACCTTGAGATCTATCTCTAAGTATTTCAATCCCTAGAACAAATGATGCATCACCAAGATCTTTCATTTCAAAGTTCTTAAATAAAAAATTCTTAGTTTGATGCAACATGTCCTTATCGTTATTGGCAAGCAATATGTCATCTACATATAAAACCAAGAAAATAAATTTACTCCCACAGAACTTAAGGTATATGCATTCGTCTACTATGTTAGACTCAAAACCAAAAGAGCTAACAACTTTGTGAAATTTATGATACCATTGTCGAGATGCTTGTTTTAGCCCATAGATAGATTTCTTAAGTCTGCAAACCATAGACCCTGCATCACCTGATACAAAGTTCTCTGGCTGCTTCATATAGATTGTTTAATCAATGTCACCATTGAGAAACGTCGTCTTTACATCCATCTGATGAAGTTCTAAATCATAATGTGCTACAAGTGCCAATATAATCCTTAAAGAGTCTTTCGATGAAACTGGAGAGAAAGTCTCTTTATAATCAATGCCTTCTTTCTGTGTGAAACCTTTCGCAACAAGACGTGCCTTGTATTTTTCAACATTGCCTTTAGAATCCCGCTTAGTCTTAAATATCCATTTGCAACCAACGGGTTTCTTGTCTTTAGGCAACGGAACGATATCCCAAACGTCATTGTCATACATAGATTTCATCTCTTCATTTATGGCATTAATCCACATTTGAGAGTTAGAGCTTTCCATAGCTTGTTTGATATTAACAGGATCATTTTCAAACATGCCAATGTCAAACTCATGTTCTTGAAGATATGCATAATCCTTATATTGTGTAGATCTTTTCTCTCTAGTAGACCTCCTAATTGGCACAGGTACTAGATTTTCTTGAGGTTCATTTACAACTTGATCTTCAATAGGAGGAGGAACATCATTATCAATTTCTGAATCTCCCACAGGCCCTAGGCCATCAACATTTGTCATGTCAATGTCAGGGTTTGGGTTGGGTTCAGGTCCATTTGTGTTCTCTATTCCATGTTGAGTTTCTAACTGAGTTATTTGTGATGATGAAGTTTGCATATTGTCAGAAGATGTATTTCTAAACGCAATCGGAATTTGAACAAAACCAGGACTTTGGTCCATAGTCTCATTTCTAAACGCAATCGGAATTTGAACAAAACCAGGACTTTGGTCCATAGTCTCATTCGCATTCGTCTCTTCTTCTTCAAAAATACTATCTTTTGTCATATCTCCCCCCACAAACTCATTATCCTCAAAAAATTTCGCACTTCCTGACTCGAAAACTGTATGTTCTGTTGGATTATAGAATTTGTATCCCCTAGATCGATCAGAATAGCCTATAAAGTAACAACTAATGGTCATTTTGTCCAGTTTCTTTTCATTTGGCTTATAAGGCCTAGCTTCACATGGACATCCCCAAACTCTCAAATGATTCAAGCTAGGCTTGCGCCCAACCCATAACTCGTAAGGGGTCTTGTTAGCTTCTTTAGTAGGCACTCTATTAAATATGTATGCTGCAGTCTTTAAGGCTTCTCCCCACAAATTCTCAGGTAGAGTTGTACGAGCAATCATACTTCTCACCATGTCTTTAAGGGTGCGATTTCGCCGTTCAGCAACACCATTCATTGCAGGCGAACCTGGCAACGTATACTGAGGCACAATTCCGCATTCCTCTAAGTATTTTTCAAAGGGACCTTGACGTTGTTCTCCTGATCCATCATAACGACCGTAGTATTCACCACCACGATCAGAACGAATGGACTTTATACGTTTGTTAAGTTGTAACTCAACTTCCGTTTTGAACTTTATGAACACGTCTAATGCTTCCGCCTTTTCTTTTATTAAGTAAATATGACCATATCTTGAATAATCATCTATGAATGTGATAAAGTAACGGTGACCATTTCTTGTAGCTTTTGGAAAAGGACCACAGATATCCGTATGAATCAATTCTAAGACATCATTACATCTTTTTGCATCATACTTACGTTTATTAGTTTGTTTTCCCTTTATACAATTCACACAATCACTTAAGTTTGTAAAATCTAAAGGTTGGAGAATATCATTAGACACAAGACGTTCTATCCTTTTCATAGAGATATGTCCTAATCGCTTGTGCCATAATGTTGGAGATTTCTCGCAAGTTAATTTATGTTTTCTATTATCTACATGCAGTGCCTCTGAATGTGAAGTGTCTATATCTAGAAAATAAAGATTATCATAAGAAGACAGGATACCAGAAGCAAGAAGCTTAGAATTTTGACACAAACTGAAATTTCCATTACCAAATGAACATACATAACCATTTTTGTCCAAATAAGATACAGAAATTAGGTTCCTTCTGAAAGATGGAACCACTAAAGCATCAAAACTTAAATAAAATCCTGTCTTACATAATAATCTAAATTTTCCTATGCTTTTCACTTCTACTTTGTTGCCATTTCCTACGTAAACGTAGTGCTCCGCCTCACTTGGCTTGCGATGGCTTAGGCAACCCTGCATCGACATATTGATGTTAGTCGTTGCACCTGAATCTATCCACCAAGTATATCTAGATACAGAACTTAAATTAACTTCAGAACAAACTAAAGCAAGAGACATACCTTTCTTTGCCAACCATGCATGATAGTTAGTGTAGAATTTCTTTGTATGTCCTGACGCTTTGCAGAAAAAACAGTTCTTTTCTTCTGCTTTCGCAGAAGTATCTTCCTTCTTGCTTTTCTGCACGGCATTGTTTGCAGCTACCTTGGCAACAAACTTGCGCTTCTTGCCTTTACCCTTAGGATTAGATGTTACTACATGAGCACTTTCCCCCTTAGTCATTTTCTGTCTCTCTTCCTCCTGCACCAACTGAGCCTCAAACTCAGGTAGTGTCCACGTCCCTTTTTGACAATTATAAGTCATCTTGAATTGACTAAAGTTGGACGGGAGAGACAGAAAAATGAACTCAATGAGAACTTCATCAGAGATGTCATAATTATGCCCTTTCAAGGCACGTTGCAGTCTTGTCATCTCAATAACATGCTCTCTAACCCCTTCTTTTCCCTTGTATTTTATTGTTGCCAACTTCACAAAGAGTGTACTAACTTCAGTCTTTTTACTCTTTGTGAATTTCTCTTCAAGGGCCTTAAGGTATTTAACAGCGCCGGTCTCTGTATCAGGTATTATGCCTCGAAAAGTCTCATGGATCGTTTTCTTCATCACCATTATGCACATGCGATTTGAATGCTCCCATCTAGCAATATCATCCTTCTCTTGGGGAGTTTCTTCACCCTCTTTATTTCGCTTGGGGCGATCAAATCTCAGTGCAGTGTCCAATTGCATGATCCCTAAGACTAATTTCATCTTTTCTTCCCACTGTTTGAAATTGTTCCCCATGAGGGGCTTAATTTGACTTAGACTTGACATTATGTTTAGATCTGAAAATTGAAGAACAAAAGGAAAAATTAGATATTATGCATCACGATTTGATCTTTAATCATAATTCTAAAATCCATCTAAAGGCCCAAATTAATGTGCTCCATTGAATCTTTTAGCCAAAACACCACTCAATAATGAAAAAACACCTTTGGGCGCAATCATTACCTTATTGTCTTTTCCGCCTTTGGGCCAGATTGACATATCCATTTGCTAACGACCAGGCCAGTCAAGTGGGGAAGGCAGGTCACTAACGGACTTGGTGCACCAAGCCCCAAATGCTTTTCTAGACATTGCCAGCATATGTGTGTTGCAACTTATTTGTTATACATCACCCTTATGCACCAAACAACTTAGCAGGTGCCAACCCTCCTTTGGGAAAGCTAACACCCACGTCCATTGAGCTTGTCATGAGTCATCCTTGCAATCGTCTTATACAGAGCGGTTCGTTTTGCGAACATCAATGCTTGACTCATGCGAAAACAACACATGTATACATAAAACGCCTTTAGTTAGATTCCAAAATTATACCTAAAATCATCACCCTTATTTGTTAACTTAACAGTTGATAATATGTGCTTGTTCAAGTAAAATATTAACATCTCTAAAAGAAAGTATCACATTCAGAAATACTAAACTTAAGATTGCCATTTCCAGGCAGACAGTATAGAAAGTTATTTATAATATATGTCTTTCCAGTAATCAATGTAAGAGTAGCAAAACACACAAAAGCTCTGACTTAAATCCACCATTACGTTACTTGCATAAATGAAGTCAGTTTAAATACTGAACCAATACCATAGCAGGTAGTTGTCTGGTCAGTCCTCACTACAACCATTATGGTGACTACAATCTGGAACTAATATCTAACACAACAAATGCATATACCAGACAACTATGAGGTGACTTTCTAACATCTCTACAACTTATAGCACAAACATAAATGAACGTTGAACTTACGATCGTTATGCATAGATTTCATAGAGAAAAGCATTTGAACTTCAGATCGTTTTGCAGAGATAAAATAGCAATTCAGCTTCAGATCGTTAACAGGCATAAGGGGGAAACAAAATCGCAAAGATAAAGAAAATACGAACAATTCCCAGCCATCATTTAATCACCGGAGCGATTTCCTTTTCTGAAGTTTGCGGCATAAAAGACAGAGTTTTAAAAAAAAATTTACAATATTCAGCCATAGCTAGACCCTAGATGAGTTATCCTTCTGAAATCGTGGCATACAAGACAACAAAGTTTAAAATAAAACCATATTCCTGCCATAGCTAATACTCTGGATCAATTTCCAGCAAGGCGTAAACCCAGCTATCCTGTGACCACTGGATTCAAATCCTGGCACTTATAAAGATTAAATTCAAGCAAGGCATAAACACGGGTTACCAGATCCGATTTCGTGGCACAGTAAAACTCATATCAGAAAAACATAAACGTAGGCTGCCCGATCTGATTTTGTGGCACTTAAAAAAAAAAACAAAGCATAAACATGGGTTTCCAGATCTGAATCGTGCCCACAATAAAACTCATTTAAACCAGGCAACGATGCATCCACCCAATTTGAGATCGTGGTGTACATCCTTTCCATCAGCGATTATAAGAGAATAAGATTAATTCCCCAGATCTCAAAATCAAGCACCAAACAGAGATTACAAAAGAATTAAAAAATCAATACTTCATAATCGTTTCCACACACAGCATTTCATAGAAAACACATCTCATACTCAGGGGATCACATGCAGCAATTTCAGCCATGGAGACTTGGATTTCAAACTGCAATTCTCACATAAGGGAGGCTCTGATACCAATTGATGGTTTTACTTGTGGGTATAACTAATTACTTTAAACCCTAACCAAGATCTACTCCTATGCAAGAAATTAAACTTAATGCACAGCGGAACTTAGAAATCAAGCTTAATGCACAACGGAACTTACTTTCCATCTTCAAAGGCCGCGGACAGCTTCCAAGGCTCTGGGTTGATACGCTCCTGGTCTTGACTTGAGTTGTTGGCTCTCGAATCCTTCCAAGAACTTGCAATCCTTTTCTCTGGAGAGTATCCTGTCTTCAAATGGAGCAGACAATTTTTCTGGATGATTACAAGCCTTGGAGACTCAGCCCTTTTATAGCAGTGCCAAAGAAAAAATCTAATCCTAGGGCTGCTGAAATTTAGCTAATACTTGGGAAACAAGTCTGAAAAGAAATCTGGAATTTCCGATTTTATAAAAATCTTGAAATCGGGAAACTTCAGAAAAAACTGAAATAAATCAGAATAAATTCTGATTTCCTTATTTAGCTCAAATTTATTACTGCTATTATTTTAATCAACTATAATCGGTCCATTAACAATTATAATTGATTAACATTATTCTATATGTATTTGTATCCAAAACCTTATTTAAATATGTATAATGCCATGACTTAATTAATCACATTGTTTGGCATTTCTTAATCATTACATAAATGTAATCTTGCGACAGTATTTGATATCATAATCATAATGCACGTATGTCCAACTTAATTATTGTAATTAGACGTCTCTAAATCCAACAAAGGATCCTTTTTAAAACCTTTTGGATAAATGATTTGATATTAAAAATTTACAAGTACTACCAAGCATGACTATTTTAGGTTTCTCTTAGATTTCACACATGAGGAGACGAGGGGCGGCCCTGTAGCGTGCCTTTGATGATGTGATTTAAATTCAAATTTTTAAGTATTTATCATGATTTTTTTGGATACCAGCATTGAGTTTTACAGCTATCGAGATATTTTATTAGATACAGACATTGATGTTTTTGGTTGTTAGGAAAGTTGCACCATGTCTAGATGGAGAGCTCTCATCATTACGCTTTTCATGCTCATGTGCACAGGCTATCTGTTTCTAATTGATGGGGCAATGTAAATTGATTCTTTGAATCATATTAATGCATAATACATACTTATAACGAGAAAACATTTATAAAGCAGTGGAATAACGGTTCTGGTAGCAACTGCTACAATTTTGAATAACTTTATCGTAGCTATACGCTAACCGTTAATGTCAGAGACAGCTGTGTTTTGGTGATGGTTAATGTTAGAGACAGGTTGTGTTAGAGATAATGCTTCTATTAATACAGTGTGTTAAGTTTAGAGACAAGTTGTGTTAGAGATAATGCTTCGATTAATACAGTGTGCTAAGTTTAGGATTTAGATGGAGGTTGTTGAGAGATTCTCTCAACCTCTTTGTCTATATTTGGGATTAGTTGGAACTGACTCCAACTATATATCATTGTATCTAGAGTGTGTTGTGTGAAATAAAAAATATTTTTCATGCGTAATTTTCGTGTGATGGTTGCTCTTATCTTTTCTAAATAGGTATCAGATCGTGGATAGGCTTAGATCCCTCATGGGAGTGCCTAGGAATATGAGATGTGAGAATTAATCTGCTAAAGGTGTAGGTTAGATTAGAGTGTGTTGTTGTATGTTAATTTTTTTTTCTGTGTTTGAATCAGATCTATTTGTTGGAGTTGTTGTTGTACACTGTTTGCTGTGACAAAAGTTTGAGCTACAAACGTATGAAGAGGATGAGTTCATTCCTTCCTGCTCTCATCCACTACATGAAGTATTAGAATCATTGATTGGAGAGGATATTCCATGTGAAAGATAATAGCTGCAGGATTGGTTTATTCCGCCTCTATCCAGTGAAAGAACTTCCATATCACCATGTGAAGAAGGAATCGATCTGCATTAAAATCACTGATAAGTGAAACAGAGGAGCAATCTATTGTTGGTTCTAAAAGTGTCCTCTAGCAGTACAATCTTTAGATATGCCCATAAAGAAAGCAATTGCAACAACCATTTAGTACCTTAAGTTGCCAAAACCGACGGAGAATCACAATTTCTGCCACTCTTTAATCGCGTGAGGAGAGCCATAGATTCAAGTTGTCACTGTGTTATCTCTTCCATATTATTGTCTCATCCAGACATATGTGCCCAATAGATCTATTTCATATTGATGGTTGTGCCAATCCATGGAATACATGTTATTGGTCATTGATATTGAAACGAATGCACTCGTTGTTGACAAGAATCATGTTGTTGTCACCGCCAAAACCATTTATGAGTTTACAATTAAATATTTTACCCATGCTATAGCTATCAAATCAAATTGAATTGCTTGAGAGATTGATAGCCTCCATATTAAAAACAATGCTGGGCACAACATCTAATATAGGATGCAGTGAGGATCTATCCAAAGATCACCGGTTGTTATTTTGAAGCATGCTGCTACATAGAGATCTATGCCAATGTGTGAAAGGTTCTCATTTTCTTTTATTTGCTGTGCAGTTTGAAGACAATGTTCATATTATGATAAGATATTTATGTGTTTGTAAGTTTGTAAAATGTCACTTGTATGATTAGTTGATGGATATATATGCCAATGTATGAAAGGTTGTCATTTTCTTTTATTTGGTGTGCAGTTAGAAGACAATGTTCAGATTATGATAAGATATTTATGTGTTTGTAAGTTTGTAAAAGGTCACTTGTATTATTAACTTCTAAATATGTTCAGTATCTTGAGTGCTCTCCTAGATCACTGTTGGATTCAACGAGCTATTTGTTTGAAATATGAAAGCACCTACATAAATCGATCCAGTTACTTGGCTACTTCTTTTCCAAACTCAGTGAGCTATGTACTTTGGAAGAGTAAAGTATTCAATATTGTGAGTCACTACAATTACTTTATTGTTGGTTATAAGCAGTTGCAGTTTAAATGAGTCAAGTGGGAAGCTCGAAGTTGCTCAAAGTTGTGGAGGAGAAAGAGGGTAAACCATAATATTTCAGAGTGGCTACAATTGTTGATGAAGACCAAATCAGATAAGAAATCAATATTGTAATTTGTGATTTGTTTGTAAGTTTTTTCATGTAAGCATTAAACGAGGGTGTTAGAGATAATGCTTCCATTAATATAGTGTGCTAAGTTTATTATTTGGTTGAAGGTTGTTGAAAGATTCTCTCAACTTCTTCCTCTAGGTTTGGGATTATCTAGAGTGTATTGTATGAAATAAAAAATATTTTTTGTGTGTAATTTCCGTATGATGGCTGCTCTTATATTTTCTAAACGTTTTTTTTTTGTGATGGCATGTCAGAGTGTTGCGACAAATCCTTCCTACGAATCGTTAGACTTGTCCTTAGACTAAACTAAGATTAGCTAAGCTTAACCTAAGACAGCTATAAAACAAATATTACCTTAAATCTCTAAATCTAATCAATGCATACAATTTTGACTGAATTTGAAGAGGAAGAGTTTGTACAACTCACTTTTAAATCGGACGTTTGTTTAGCTTCCAGCTCTTGTCTTGAATTCCACAAGCAGAACCTGTTTGGATTGAACAAGAAACAAACAAAACCAATATCCAAATATCTCATATACTAGGTTAGATCTAAATCAAATCAGATACACTTCATGTTCATGACTGAAACACAATACACAAAATGGAGAAATAAGAAAAGTTTCATTAGACGGAAACCATGAGAGACTTACAAAATGATATCTTGCTTTCCAAGCAATCCTTCAACTCCAAAGCTTCCTTCCTCAAGCTATCTATGCAGACCTTTTAAGATCATAGTTTTGGTGCCTCAATATGTCCCACCTTTGGCTCATGGATGGCCTCTCTCTTATAGGACTTGGCAAGCCAACCATATGGAGGGGAATATGGATCTAGATGAGTGTTTGGTGGATTAGCCAGGCTAAACGAGGGAAATAGGTTAGGATCGAATCAAAGGCTCCAATCTCAAGAAAATCTCCCAGAAGGTTAGATCCAAAATCCAAGGGAAAGGGATGTTACTGAGATTTTCCCGCCCCATGAACTGAGCATAGCGTGAAAATGTTGGAATTTTTTGTGCCCCAAAAAGTATTCAAGGCGCGAAAATGAGGGATTTTCGCGCTCTAAGCTATAGCCAGGGCATGAAAATTAGGGCAAGGCAAGGTCAAAATTGGTGACACTTGGCCCATTGAGGTGTCATTCAACTAAGGCAGGTTGGGTTTGTTTCCTAGGATTCCAAATGAAGCCAAGGAGGGTACCAACAAGTTATAACACGCATTAGGAGGAAGCGTCGCTAGGTCACATGAAATGAAGATGTGACACGAAGTCTCGAAGTGTAATTTTGAGGTATAACAAATGCCCCTAAAGTGTGAGGTTAGAAGAAACTGATGGTTGAAATACTTTACAAATAATTTAGGTCGCAGGGATAGTCTCAAGGAAGTCAGAGAGGAGTTGCAAGGAAACATGATGTCATCTACCACCAAGGTGGGCATACCCATGCTCGGAATACCTAACTCAAAGAATGGCTGCCGGCCAATACATTGCAGATCCATGACATAATTGACATGATATAGACTGAGGACAAATCATGGTTAATATGAACAATCATAGATCCATGAGACGATAATGACACAGGTGTTACCAATAAAATAGTGGATCTGTGTGACAATACATCAACGAGGCCACCAATCATGAGATCAATGGGGGACCTACTCAACAACCACCATTGTGGCCTGGACGTGAGAAAAATCATCAGGACTGTCCAGGGTCTTCTACCTGATTCCGAAGCGATACAAATATGACCATGTGATTACAAGGTGTTGAAGTCGAACATGGCAGAATCCACTTGATTACTGGTCAATGATGTGAACAGTTAATAAGTGCAAGGGTTATCACCAATAATGAAAATGATCCCCAAGGTATCCATAGTACAACCCAATGGATGTGAATAAAGTTTCTTGAAGTCGAACACTCGAGGGATTATTTGATTAGAGGCCAATGATGGAAACTTGCTATCGAATACGAGGAAACCTGCCATTAAGGCATGCAGGCACCAAGGTACTATGGTTGGTTCCTAATTTTGATTCTTGCATAGTGAGTTGACGTCAACAAGAACAAAATCGTCAAACTAGGGCCATAATGAATCCCTCATCATCAACACAAAACCTGCTAAAAGAAAGAGGTGTGGAGCAATGGATCAAGGAAGAACATACTAACACAAGACACAGAGGTTTGACACAATGGTAATGGGTTGACTTGAACTGATCCTTTGAACATGTAACAACATGTGACAAAGCTTGGCAGTAGGGATTTAATTTGTATAAACAACCACAACATGAGTAGACTCATAGAAAAAGAGGATGACTCATGACAGTAGTTATAACTCACCAAGAAGATTGAATACCCAGAGAAGACAAGGTGTGAACGCATGCTATGTTCAAAGGTGATGACTCACAAGTTGCCAGAAAAGGTGAACTCGGATTATTCCCCATTTTCCCCCCATCATAAATGACGAGTACCTCTTTGTTGTTTAACAAGCTTGAAGAGGATAACAGATGCTCAGCATAGCCCACTTTTGAGTGACTCCATCCTTGTACATTTTACGAACCCAAGGAAGGAGAGGTTTAATTTCATAAGGATCCTTCGATGTTTCATTTTACGACTCCAAAGAAGGGTAACTCGACAGTTTTTCATATTTAGAGAGTCTGAAATAACTTAAACAAGACTGTAGGGTTGAATTTTTCATAAAATTTAGTCCCCCAGACCCGAAAAATCATATAATAATATCTGGAAGAACTCTCCCAGTCAAAGAAAGACTGAGGTATACCTTTCTCGTAAATAGTCTAAACGGTCTGAAAAAGGGATAACCTATCACCGAATAGCCGTCCTTTTAAATACTTTTACAAGTGTGAAAGATACAAGTGCACTTGGCAATATTTTCATAACGAGGGAGCCTGAAAAGAGCTTAAAGAGGACTCCAAAGGTCCATTTTCATGAGTTAACCATATTAGTCCCAAAAAGGAATAAAATAATACCAAGACGATACTTTCCTCATTGTTTTATGAGCATGAGTAAAGCTGACTAAGCTCCACACCGTTTTTCTTGGTTTTAACAAGCATGAATTAGGTGTGAAAAAGCGCTTGGAATCTTTTTTAGGTTTGGATCCAGAGCACAAAAAGGATAAAGTGAGCTCAAATGAAGGTCAATTACACACTAGCACCAATGTGAATAGTAGATATGAACCTGTAAAAAATAGTCACGTGCCCTAAGAACAAGTGTTACGTCTTCAAGATATGTGAAGAGTCCACTCAAGATTATAATAATGGGTAAAAATATCTATTTGATATATAAAAAGAGGGCAAAAGAAGAAATTACCCATTGTGACTTGGTTATTTTTACTCAAAGGAGACTTTTACCTTGTGGAGATCAAATCTTCAACTTCAACTGAGAATATCAGGAGATCCAGGGCACCATTCCGACCACCATTCGAACTTGTTAGAGTTGAACCTAGATAAAAACTTCCATCGCAAACCATGGAAAAAACAAGCAAATATTATTATTTGAAATTCCATTAGCAATTCATAGCTTAATAAAAGGTGTAAACTAATAGCAAAACATATTAGTAGAAATTGTTTGTGATATTAAAAGTAGTATATGTATATATTAATGATATGATTTAAAAAATAAGAATTAATTCAAAATAATAAATACAAAATACATTAGAATATATTGAAACACCAATCCTGAAAGAACAATTTAATTATGTCTAAATGTAATGTAATAATGCGAATGATCAAAATAAAGTAAGTTTCGTAGATCAACCATGGAAAAACAACCAAATATTAATATTTAAAATTCAATTAGCAATTCATAACTTAATAAAAAAAAATTTCACCATATCATTCTAGAAATAATGAACACATGAATACAACTTTATCAAAAACATATCAGAAAAAATTGTTTGTGATATTTTGAAACATCAATCCATAAAGAACAATTTAATTATGTCTAAATGTAATGTAAATATAAAGTAAGACATAAAGATGTTCCATTAATATAAAACAAAAAAGTATTTATTTACTTACATGGTTCAAAGTTGAAAAAAAAATTCGAACAATCATATAGATGAAGCAAGGAAGGGAATGTCAGATGCAGAGTCAAGACCTACCGATAGAGGGAAAAAATTCCCACTAAGAATGAAATCACTACAGATATGGTCTTTAGGCATGAGAAGATGAATATGTCTAGATAGTGATAAGTCATCAACCCCAACAAATTTTTTTGTCTGACTTGTCAAATCATAATACAACAAAGGTCTTTGAGCAAAATTGCACATGAGTATCATGTTTCCAATTGCACGGAATGGAAGATATCCACTACACTTGTTGTTAATATCTAATGTGAGGTCTTTCACAAGAGTCCAAATCATTCCGCTACCATCTTCCCAATAACCATTTCTGCGTTTTGGAGGGCACTTAAGAGGTTCAAAATCTAGTATGATATTACCAGACCAAACAACTATGTAACTGTTATGTACAATCCATAACAATCGATTTTCATGAAGTGCTAGGCACATAGATCCCCTACTAAATTCTCGATGTACAAAATGGATAGTCCATATGTTATTCTCGATATCAAAAGAAAATAACTTGTGCTTGATTCTTGGGTATCCACCATAGAACATCTCAGCATGTAACCAATATATTTTTCCCTTATTGAAGACCACATCTCCAAGAGTTGTGGGTTCTACATCATAGAACTCTACATCTTTCCATGTCGTATTAATACTGCTACAAACACTATATCTTGACACATTTCAATCAAAAACGTGTTTGAGGTGTATGCAATCGTATTTTCGTTCACTAATATTACTCAAGATGGTGAAGAAACCACAATACCTTGTTTCAATACAACCTATGAATGTGCATACTTTGATAAAAGGGTTCAACACATAATAATGTTGACATAATGGATTTGGAGCAGGGAGAGATAACACAAATAAACCAACCATAGGAACGTTCAACGGTATATATTGGGTATGGGAAAGGGATAGAAAGATGCGATAACACACATTTGTTATTAATGTACGAACATGTAGAATGATTTCGATATGGATTCCATTAAACAATAAAGAAACCAATTTCTTCTTTTCATTTCATGTGGCATCTTTGAATAAGATGATTGTTGCATATAATTAGATTCCACATCTTTGAAAAGTTTGAAACCGAAACAAAGCCAAGAGAGGAAGCCACATAAAATATCCATTCAAGCAACTCAACTGGCAAGAAACTCCATATAGTAGAATCCATATCGAATGTACTATACATTGCAAAAAAACAACAAAAAAATAAGAATTAATAAGAGAAAAATAGTTGTATATAGGAAAGAAAAGAAAGTGTATTTAAGAAGCAAGCATGTAATAATATTTAGAAAAAAACCACATTTGCATATAGTTATTTATGGTATAGATAAATTATATTCTATGATTTGATATTAATTTCAAGTGTGAAAAAAGTGTGAAAATTTTTAACATGGTGAAGGGATTGAGATCATGATTTGTTAATCATTACAATTCACTATATACAATTACAAATTTTAATGATGAAAATTCACCACACAATTTCAATTGATGACATAAAAACACTATTAATGAGTTCCGATGCATATATATTTGGAGTTCCAAAATTGATTGGATATTATTTTAGTTTCGTATTTGTGTGAACCCTACACATACAGTCTTGAGCTTCACAACTTGGTCATTTGTGTCAACTCTAGATATACATTCTTGATCTTTGTAATACCCCAATTTTGATCCTTATGAAATATTGGCTTCTAATGTAAATATTGCATACACACGTTGTATGTTTCTCTAGCGTGGAGCTCAAGGCCAAGGCCCCGCTAGTTTATGCTCAGATTTTATTTAAATTAGACACGTTTTGATATTGTGTTACCCACGTGCTATTAAGCCATGGGATATTGTAAATTGATGTAAATATTTAATATTGAAATAAAATACCAAAACTGGCTATGGGAGCAACGAATAAGAAGGGGCCATGTGTATCCACTAGGGAGTGGTGAGGGGGTTGTGAGATTGAACCATAGGGTGCCATATGTCACCTTGAGAACCCATTTGACTTACCTTGCTGACATTTATTTATGTTGTAAGGAAGTGGTTGAGGAATTCAATCCATGGCTTTAATGGAGCATGGGCAGCCCAGAAATTCGTATGGCAGAGTATGGGCTCTGTTTTCTTGTACCACAAGCCACTCTACCTGATGGGAGTTGCTTCTTCCTCATCCCCATTCCATTGTGAAACTTACGAGCACCATTTTCCATCCAAAAACGAATTGCCAGCAGGGAGAAAAACCAGAAATCGTGACTTTGAAAGAACCCACATTTTGAAGAGCCAAAAACGCCCAGATTTGGCATTGAACAATGAAATCCAATGGGGGATCCATTGGTATGAACCTTGGGGCGAATTTGGGAGCATTAGCTATCCCGAAATCCATAGAAAAACCCAGTTGTTGTAGCCCAGAAAACCAGTGACGGATTTGAGTTATTTGGTGAGCAGAATGGTGAGAAATCAAGTAGGAAATGACTGTGCAGAGGTTGGGTGTGCTTGATAAACCCAGTGAAGGCTAGGATCTCAAGGATTAGTAGATGGACCTTTCTATGCCCATCCTGAAGAGCACTGGAGGGAAGAGTTTCCTGAGGGACTGTGTAACAGAGAAGGGGATCTTCCTTGTGTTGGATGTGGTAGGTAATGTGGGTGCCTGACTGTTGAGTTCACTTGAGATGCCTGTAGCTCTGTGGTTGAGCTCATTGGATTAGCATTACTCTCCTCCATCTGCTTGAATGTTTGATAAACCCAACGGTGTGTTGGCTTAGCATAGCTGATGACCGAAACCATGGTTGTGAGTGAGCCCAGCTAGTTCTTCCTTAGTGGATACACAGCCCAGCTCGAGGGTGATCTCTCAGCTGAAAGAATATAGGCTGGATAGAGATCTATGGTTGGGTGGAACGTTGCCCTCCCATAGCCAGTCGTTGGACATTTACATTTCAAGATAAGTATTCTTGTGAATTAATTTATATACATTCTGTGTTATGCAATGTGTTCAATCTGAATGTTAAATATTCATGGTAATCAAATTGAGATGGAATCTGTGAATAGCATGAGAATGAGATTGAATCTCTGCATATGGAATCACCTTTTTGCTTAAGATAAACATGTTGATGCATTTCATTATGTTTGTGTATTATTATGTTTAATTCCGCTGTGTTTATATTGAGTTGATTCTGCACACATAAGTTTTTAATTGTCCTGAATTTATGAAGAAAAAAAAAAAAAGAATATTGGGGCTAAGTCTGCCAAAAGCCCCGTATCATTGGTCATGTTATCTCCCATGCATTTGGAAGGCGGGAGGGGACGTTACAGAGTGGTATCAGAGCCCAGCTTGCAGCACTGGGGATGCTTGGGCCAAACTCGAAATTACAGGCAAGAAACATAATGGTTTTAATGTAATATTGGGAAGTTGGGGGTAGCACTTTGATCGAGAAAAATGACAGGGTCAGACTTCTCAGATGAAGAATAAGATCACATAGGTGCATAGACCTCTCCCAGAGCTTTACAACGGTTCCAAAATTTTCCAATTTGGTTAAGGGACGAGGGAGATATGACCCCCGCAAGCACGCGGATTGCACGCAGATTGCGCGTGGATTGCGCGCAGATTGCATGCGGGTTGTGCGCAGATTGCGCGCAGGTCGCGCATAGATAGCACGCGGATTGCGCGCAGATTGCGTGCGGGTTGCGCGTGGATTGCGCGCAGGTCACGCACAGATTGCGCGCAGATTGCATGCGGGTTGCGCACGGATTGCATGTAGGTTGCGCGCAGATTGCATGCAGATTGCGCGGATTGCATGCAAATTGCGCGCGGATTGCGCGCATATTGCGTGCGGATTGTGTGCAGGTCACGCACAGATTGCGTGCGGGTTGCACGCAAATTGCATGCAGGTTGCGCGCGGATAGTGCACGGATTGCGCGCAGGTTGTGCGCAGGGGGCGCACAGGTGGAGCACAGGATGCAATGGGAGTTAAAAATGTGAAAAGTAAGAAGTAGTTAAACCCAGAATTTTATAAAAGATGAATGGTGCATCGAAATTGAGATCCGCAAATTGCTGAGTGTTCCTTGTTATATGGACTAACTTCGCCCGATATAAAAGTTTTTGTGATTCTTCATAGATTTTCTTCCATGGGTGGCTGAAGTTGGCATTCTGGACCAAAATACAACTATGTAAAATGTGCAGAATTATTGGTAAGAGTTGTCATTTTTGAAACAACGCTGTTTGCACACCCGATGTTGGAATGGAGCACGGGGACAGGCATTGGAAAGATTTTCTAGTAGGCAATAATGGTGTATGACTAGAATTGGAATGAAGTTATCATACCCCACAAATAATTAGAGCAGAAATGTACCAGCAACTGTTTTGACAAATTATTGATAAATATGGGCAATTTCCAGAATTGCTTGAATGGGCAAGGGAAAGGAATGCATAGCAACTGTGAATTATTCCATGAGTTCTATTATGTTAAATATTGATTGTGTATATTTCTATATGCATTCCTATGATGTCTGACAAATATTTTCATAATGCACAGTGCTCGCAGCTCATAAAATTTATAATTGTAGCAGAGGTAGCATACAGGAAAGATGGTGACCATAAATGATGCTCAAGATCCTTATGAACATGAAGAAGATATTCTAGGAGAAAATGTGCATGAAGAAAATGCGGAGACTGAATCCAATGGGAGAAGGGAGCAGGTGACTCCTCAGAATTTGGTTGAAACCATGGTGAGCTTCAATGAAAGATTGATGAAGGCTCAAGAAGAACAACACCAACTCAATGCTGCTATTTTGAAAAGCCTCACTGATATGCAGCATAAGATAACACTTGGGTCCAACCCAAGCAATATGGGTGAAGAGGGAAGAAATGCAGGGAGTCATTCTAGAGGTCGCTCGAAGAGGAGGACTCCAAGCCCAAGGAAGAGTTCGGTGAGCAGAAAGCATAAAACATCTTCATCAAGGTCTTCTTCCAGCAGGTCGTGTGACTCCAAATGTTCTAGGAGAAGTCCAAGACATGCACCTAAGAGATTGGATGGAAGAAAGAAGTTCAAGGGCATCCCACAGGGAGAATTCAGGAAGGAAAGACCTCCCACATTTGATGGGGAAGGCAAGACTGGCCAAGAGGCAGAAGCATGGCTTCTTGGAATGAAGAAATACTTTAGAATTCAAGACTACTCAGGAAATGAGAAAGCCAGAATTGCCATTTACAACCTAAATGGCAGAGCTTCCATTTGGTGGGACAATCTTGTGCAAGTGAAAAGAATTAATGAGAGAAAGATCAGTTGGGAAAGATTTAAGAGGTACTTCAAGGAGAAATACCTTTCTGCTAGGTATTATGACGGTAAGAGAAAAGAGTTTAATGAACTCAGGTTGGGACTAAAGTCTATGGAGGAGCATGTCCACAAATTCTTGGAATTACTGAGGTATGTTGACTACATTAAGTATGAGAGAGTAAAAATCCAATGCTTCCTTGGAGGTCTACCTCAAAGCTTCAAGGATCGTATTGAGTTTGTTAATCCACCAAGTTTGGATGAACCCATTAGGATGGCAATGCATTGCTATGAGCAAAGTAAAGGAAAAATAGAGGCTAACCCAGCATGGAAAGGAAAGCCAAGAGGGAAGTTTGATCAAAAGAAGAATGGCTTCAAGCCACCATTCAGAGGTCAGCCTAGAACCTTTCCACAGGGACAGCAAGCAAGGAGTGAATTCAAACCAGCAGTGGCAGCAGACAAAGCATCAAAAGGACCACTTCAGTGTTGGGGATGTGGAGAAAACCACATGTTGAAGGGTTGTCCACATCAAAAAGACAATTCTCGAAAGTTGAACAACTTGAAGGGAGTAGCTATGGTGGGGGACATGGCAAGGGTAGCACCTCGGATTTATGCAGCATTGGATAATCATCAAGCAGACCATCAATCATCAGTGGTGGAAGTCGAAGGTAAGATTGCTACGCAATCTATTTCTGTTTTGATTGATCCAGGATCTACTCATAGTTATGTTTCTCCACAAGTGGTTGAAGGTTGTTCTCTTAGAAAAATGAGGCATAATAAGTCTTGGCTAGTGCAATTAGCCAAGAGAAAAGTAAGTGAGGTAGTGATGGAGTGTCCCATAGAATTGAATGGACTCCACACATATGCTGAATTGAATGTGTTACCATTAGGATCCTATGATGCATTAATTGGCATGGATTGGTTAGAAAAACATAGAGCCAAATTGGACTGTTATGAGAAAGCATTTGAGTGCATTGATGAAAAGGGAAGGCCAACATTGGTAAAAGGGATTCCCAAGCAAGTTTCAATAAGACAGATTTCAGCCCTGTAGTTGAAAAAGTTTTATAAGAAGGGTTGTCAATTATATGCAGTCCATATGCCAGATTCATTAGAGGACAAAGGACCAAGACTACAAGACTTTAGGATATTGCAAGAGTTCCAAGATGTGTTTCCGGATGAGGTACCAGGCTTGCCACCGACGAGAAATATTGATTTTACCATCGATCTTGTTCCAAGGGCAGCGCTGAATTCCAAAGCTCCTTATAGAATGAGTACACCGGAGCTGGTGGAATTGAAGATACAGCTACAAGAGTTAATGGATAAAAGGTATATCAAGCCTAGTGTGTCTCCTCGGGGAGCACCGGTGTTATTTGTCAAGAAGAAAGATGGGACTTTAAGGCTGTGTATTGATTACAGGTAGCTCAATAAAGTGACAGTTAAGAACAAGTATCCATTACCAAGAATTGATGACTTGTTTGATCAAATGAAGGAAGCCAAATTATTTTCAAAGATTGACTTGAGGTCCGGCTACCATCAAGTGAGGATTAAAGAAGAAGGCATTCACAAGACGGCTTTCAGAACTAGATATGGTCATTATGAGTTCACTGTGGTTCCATTTGGCCTTACCAATGCACCTGCCACATTCATGTGTCTCATGAATAGTGTATTCAGCAAATATTTAGATAAGTTTGTGATTGTGTTTTTAGATGACATTCTTGTCTATTCAAGAAATGAAGAAGAACATGAGGAGCATCTAAGAATGGTGTTGCAAGTTCTTAGAGAACATCAGTTGTATGCCAAGTTAAGCAAGTGTGAATTCTATCAAAAGAGGATTCAATATTTGGGTCACGTCATTTCAGAAGAAGGAATTGCAGTGGATCCGGAAAAGATTAATTCCATCATGGATTGGCCAACTCCAAGAAATGTTTCAGATGTTAGATCTTTTATGGGCCTTGCTGGTTACTATAGAAGGTTTATTGAAGGATTCTCTAGGATAGCTCATCCGATCACTTCATTGCAAAGGAAGAACATCAGATTTGTATGGTTTGAAAAATGTGAGAAAAGTTTTCAAAAGTTAAAGGAGTTACTTACCAACGCTCTTGTTTTGAAGATAGCAGATCCAAGGAAGGATTTTGTAGTGTGCACAGATGCTTGCATTGAAGGACTGGGTGGGGTTCTCATGCAAGAAGGAATTGTGATTTGCTATGAATCCAGGAAATTAAAAGAGCATGAAAAGAATTATGCCACACATGATTTAGAATTAGCAGCCATAGTGCATGCTCTTAAGATGTGGAGGCATTACTTGATGGGAAGAAGATTCAAGCTTAGAACAGACCACATGAGCTTGAAGTATTTGTTTGATCAGCCAAACTTGAATGCTAGGCAAGCTAGATGGATGGAATTTCTTTGTGAATTTGATTTTGAAATTAAACATGTAAAAGGGAAGGAGAATAAGGTTGCAGATGCTCTTAGCAGAAAATTTCATGTTTCAGCAGTAAGTATGTGCAAATCAGATTTGAAAACAAGAGTTCTTGAAGCCCAAAATGGTGACAAAACTTGCCTTCAAATTAAAGAGAAGTTGCAGCATGGTAATGTGGATGAAAAGTGTGCAAGATATCAGCTGGGTGAAGATAGTATCCTCATTTACAAAGATAGGTTGTACATTCCAAATAATGCAGATTTGAAGAAACTAGTGATGGATGAAATACACCAAATGCCGTACTCTGGACACCCAGGATATCAGAAGACTATAACAGCAGCAAGAAAGCAATACTTTTGGAATGGCATGAAGAAGGACATAGCTGGATACATTGATAGGTGTCAGAAGTGCCAACAAGTCAAGGCAGAACACCAACATCCAGCAGAGTTATTGCGGCCCTTACCCATTCCGGAATGGAAGTGGGAAGTGATCTCCATGGATTTTATAACAGGTCTGCCCATGACAGTGAAGAAGCATGATTCAATCATGGTTGTGGTGGATAAGCTATCGAAGGTAGCTCACTTTATTCCAGTGAAGTCCACTCACAAGGCTAGTGACATTGCGAACACCTTCATGAGAGAGATATTCAGATTGCATGGATTGCCTAAGGCAATAATTTCTGATCGTGATACAAAGTTCACCTCCAATTTCTGAAAGGGATTATTTCAGGAATTGGGAACTAAATTGAATTTCAATACAGCTTACCATCCTCAAACGGACGGCCAAATCGAGAGGGTGAATCAGGTTCTTGAAGACATGCTGAGAATGTATGTGATGGACAAACCATCCAAGTGGAAAGATTATTTACACTTGGTTGAATTTGCATACAATAATGGACACCATGCATCCTTGGGAATGAGTCCATTTGAAGCATTGTATGGCAGGGGATGCAGGACGCCAGTGAATTGGGACGGCCCAGTGAACAGGGTAGTGCTTGGACCAGAGATGATCAAGGAAATGGAACAAGAAATTGTTAAGATCAGACAGAATTTAAAGGCGGCTCAGGACAGGCAGAAGAGTTATGCAGATTTGAAAAGAGCACATAAGGAATTTCAGATCGGGGATCATGTTTACTTGAGAGTGAAACCAAGGAAGAGTTCCCTCAAGTTGGGGAGTTGTGCCAAGTTGTCACCAAGATATTGTGGGCCGTTTGAAGTCCTTGATAGGATAGGGCCAGTTGCATATAGAATTGCATTGCCTGCTAACATAAGAGCTCATAATGTTTTCCATGTATCTTTGCTTAAGAAGTATGTACATGATCCTAATCATATGATTGATTGGAATGTGATACAGGTGGAACCTGAGGGAGAGTTCCAAGTAGAACCTATACGCATCCTCGACAAGAAAGTCACATTGCTCCGGAACAGAGCCATCGGGCAGGTAAAGGTCCAATGGGAGCACCTTAGTCCTGATGAGGCTACATGGGAGCTAGAGGATGCCATGAGGGAGGCATTCCCATTTTTGTTCAGTTTTGAGAACACTGAGGACGGTGTTGTTCTAAGGGGGAGGGGAATGTAATACCCCAATTTTGACCCTTATGAAATATTGGCTTCTAATGTAAATATTGTATACACACGTTGTATATTTCTCTAGCGTGGAGCTCAAGGCCAAGGCCCCGCTAGTTTATGCTCAGATTTTATTTAAATTAGACACACTTCGATATTGTGTTACCCACGTGCTATTAAGCCATGGGATATTGTAAATTGATGTAAATATTTAATATTGAAATAAAATATCAAAACTGGCTATGGGAGCAACGAATGAGAAGGGGCCATGTGTATCCACTAGGGAGTGGTGAGGGGGTTGTGGGATTGAACCATAGGGTGCCATATGTCACCTTGAGAACCCATTTGACTTACCTTGCTGACATTTATTTATGTTGTAAGGAAGTGGTTGAGGAATTCAGTCCATGGCTTTAATGGAGCATGGGCAACCCAGAAATTCGTATGGCAGAGTATGGGCTCTGTTTTCTTGTATCACAAGCCACTCTACCTGATGGGAGTTGCTTCTTCCTCATCCCCATTCCATTATGAAACTTACGAGCACCATTTTTCATCCAAAAACGAATTGCCAGCAGGGAGAAAAATCAGAAATCGCGACTTTGAAAGAACCCACATTTTGAAGAGCAAAAAATGCCTAGATTTGGCATTGAATAGTGAAATTCAATGGGGGATCCATTGGTATGAACCTTGGGGCGAATTTGGGAGCATTAGCTATCCCGAAATCCATAGGAAAACCCAATTGTTGCAGCCCAGAAAACCAGTGACGGATTTGAGTTATTTGGTGAGCAGAATGGTGAGAAATCAAGTAGGAAATGACTGTGCAGAGGTTGGGTGTGCTTGATAAACCCAGTGAAGGCTAGGATCTCAAGGATTAGCAGCTAGACCTTTCTATGCCCATCCTGAAGAGCACTGGAGGGAAGAGTTGCCTGAGGGACTGTGTAACAGAGAAGGGGATTTTGCTTGTGTTGGATGTGGTAGGTAATGTGGATGCCTGACTGTTGAGTTCACTTGAGATTCCTGTAGCTCTGTGGTTGAGCTCACTGTCTTAGCGTTACCCTCCTTTATCTGCTTGAATGCTTGATAAACCCAACGGTGTGTTGGCTTAGCATAGCTGATGACCGAAACCATGGTTGTGAGTGAGCCCAGCTAGTTCTTCCTTAGTGGATACACAGCCCAGCTCAGGGGTGATCTCTCAGCTGAAAGAATATAGGCTGGATAGAGATCTATGGTTGGGTGGAACGTTTCCCTCCCGTAGCCAATCGTTGGACATTTATATTTCAAGATAAGTATTCTTGTAAATTAATTTATATACATTCTGTGTTATGCAATGTGTTCAATCTGAATGTTAAATATTCATTTTAATCAAATTGAGATGGAATCTGTGAATAGCATGAGAATGAGATTGAATCTCTGCATATGGAATCACCTTTTGCTTAAGATAAACATGTTGATGCATTTCATTCTGTTTGTGTATTATTATGTTTAATTCCGCTGTGTTTATATTGAGTTGATTCTGCACACAGAAGTTTTTAATTATTATGAATTTATGAAGAAAAATAAATAAAGAATATTGGGGCTAAGTCTGCCAAAAGCCCCGTATGATTGGTCATGTTCTCTCCCATGCATTTGGAAGGCGGGAGGGGACGTTACAATCTTCACATCATAATGGTAATATCAAATTTGACTTGGTTTAACATAAAATTTGATTTGGTTTAACATAGCATCAGTGTATAAAAACCATATAGATCCATGTAACCCTTAATTAAGCAGTGAGAGGAATACAAAGAACTTGAGTGTCAATCTATCACACTTAATAGATTAATAATTTATCTCTTTATCTAGGCCATGAGAGGCACTATCAATCTATGAGCCATCAATACATTCACGGTTTATATATTACTTATTGAGAGGCATTCCATAAATATAAATTTATGTTAATTTTAGAAAATTAAATAAACATATACAATAGTTTTTAAATTGATATATATATATATAAAGGGATTTCCAAACTAATTCATAATATTAACTTCTAAGTTGCATATGGAGTGTAGAATATTATGCCCTAGGTTTGGTACGAATGATATACAACAGCACTCTAAAAAATGACACAAAGTTGGAATGCAACAATTAGAATAAAAAACTGACGTATGGGTAGAAAAGTATTATTAAAATGGAAAAAGCGAAATTTATTGGGATTTTATTTTATTTCTTATTCGTGAATCGCCAATAGAAAAAAAATAACCTAACCATTTAAAACCCAAACTTAAAAAATGTACCCGGTATCATACATTACGTAGTAAAACACAGAAAGAAAAACCAGTAAAACAACGTACGAACAATCGATCACTAATGGAAGACTTGGGAATATGATATTATAAAATAAAAGACTAAAATATAGAGAAGTATGTGAAAAAAATTGCAAAATATAGGTAATATATAGGTAACATCAAGCAGGCTTTGTTCTATCAAATAATTTTTTTTTTTTATCACCAGCAAATAGTCGACATTGCACCAGCAAATGAATAAGGCTTGGCTGCAATATTGATTATGGCTTTCCGGTAATATAGTCCGAAGAGCTGAAAAGCGATTGGGCTCGGATGGGCTCAGATGGGTTTGAATCTCGTGAAGCAAGTTTCAAAGGTATTGTTTAAGAAGCAAATGTAAAATCATGATTTGGAAAGGAATATGAATGAAGCAATAAAAGATATAAAATTTGCAGCGATTTAGATGCAAAATGAACATGTGCCTAGAATATTCAAGCGTCATGAAACTATAGAAGGAGAATCAAACCCACACCACATTTCCAAGGAATGGTAACAAAAAAATAAAAATAAAAAATGGAGTGGAAAGTACATTGGCCGTGTGAGAATTTAGAAACAAAATCCGAAAAGTGATTGAATTAATTTGGATGTAGAGGGAATGGTCTTGAATGCAACTTCCTTGATCCAAACTTCACAAATGTTTTCATCTTCAACCACACATGAACCAACAACCTGGTCTAATTATTTACCCTACTATTTTTAAGACAAGCTAGTTAGACACATGATTTTAATAGGGTTATGGCCATGCTAGTTGGTGGTATGGTACGCCTTGGGTGAGCAGATTACTAAACCTTATTTTGCAGAGAAAAACAAAATACAACTCAAAGCAATCAAGGGATTTGCATATTTAAACTTTTGCATGCATGTGGATGGAGCATACATGTTTGTCCATAGATTCAGAACATAATTACTGCATTTTGCAAAGCTGTTCAATGACAGGTTCAAATAGAAGAACATATATGTATAACATCTAATCCACAGATGAAGAACAAAAGGATGCACCTTGTTTACTTTGCTCTCCTGCTAAGTTGTTGTGATGTTGTTGTGCTCTGGAATACAAATGGTCCT
Source organism: Larix kaempferi (assembly GCA_027924585.1). Classification (NCBI taxonomy): domain Eukaryota; kingdom Viridiplantae; phylum Streptophyta; class Pinopsida; order Pinales; family Pinaceae; genus Larix; species Larix kaempferi. Next base: position 16,969,053 of record BSBM01000010.1, read on the forward strand.
TATCAACGCTAGGTGGTTAACAACTTTCTTGTGCTCTCAAGTAATTCTACTGTAGGGTTTTAAAGGAGAGTGAGTGCGAATAGGAAAGGAATGACAACGCCATGTAGTCTAGGTTGAATGGAGGCATTACAAAGAATGGATGGAGGCTTTACAAATAAAATCAAAATAGCAGCATGTAGGCGTTATTATTTTTGTTCCATGGTATTGGAAAAAAAAAAGCATGGTTGCATTAAAATAAATAGAAGATGGTGGGAATTTATAAAAGAAAATAATCGAACCTATCTTGATAATGATTCTTTATTATTATACAAAATCCATTATGTATAGTAACGGCACTTGCTGATAGTTAACCACCAACTATCAGATACATTATCTACTCGATTCTCTCTGTCGAGGCACATGCTTATCCATAATTAATTAATTAATTTTTTAACCTAAGTTATTTCTTCTACGTTCCAACATTATAGGTGTTATACCCTCTCTTAACACAACATTAATTGTGTTCCCTCCTATGCCATCTAAAATTTACTCAGCATGTATGTTCTCTGTGTTATAGGTAAAGGGAAGAGCAATGATAATGGGTTTAGATGAGATTGATAAGAAATTGAGTTTCGGACCCTTGGAGCTTATAGAAATTGAATAAAGCTACTGTTTAAGATGGCACTGAATCGAAATTCCAAAGTCGAGAGTGCTTCATCGAAGTGATATCATTTTGTAAAGAACTTTGAAAAGGCGCTAAGAAAGCTTATCATTTAAATCTTTTAATCAATGTTGTACCTTATCATATCATTTCAATTTTTTAGATAGTTCTGTACCAGAAGCGTGTCATAATTGTCCTCATGAAATGGCCCTATATTGTACCCTTATGTGGTCATCCTTCCATCTTGACGCTATTATTTTCTCTACATTTGACTCTATATAACCGCAAAATTATGTCAAGAAATTATCAGACCGAATCCAACTTTTAAAATAAGAGTAGTCTATGTTCTTAATTAAGTTTTGTATATTGACTGCTTAGAAAGAAAGCACCATAAGCTTCATAACCTTATAATACACCATAATAATCAATTTTTGTCTTGTGTAGGGGAATATATTACTCCAAATATGTACCTTTGGAATCCATAATTAGAATATATATTTCTCTCTGTTAATAATTGTCAATAAATTATATGTTGCTTTCTTGGTTAATAACTTTAGATTTCTTCTTGTCATGAGAAACTACAACAAGGGGTACAGGCTAGCTATGTCGATATCTCATTAGGTTAGTATAATATCCATTATAAATGCAATAAGGATGTGTTTAACTATAAAAGTTCTCAAAATCTGCATTATTGCATGTCAATACTATACAAATAGTTTTATATGAACGGAATTAGGTAACATCAAGAAGATTTCGTTCTATCAAATAAAATTATTTTGTGGCACTCTGTATAAAATTCTATCAAATAGTCGACATTGCACTCTGTATAAATTTTAAATTTACATAAAACGAATTTTAAATTTGCTGCAGGAAACCATTATGCTCATAACCATTTGGCATTTACAGGAGACGTTATCTAATGGACAGGTTACTGGATTTACAGGAGACGTTAGAAGTAATATTTACTGCACTTACAGTAGACGTTACAAAGAATGGCAGGTTAGGCATTTCCGATTTTTTGTGGCAATGCACCTCTTTTGGGGTAACTCATTCTCTCAATTTGTTTTGTAACCCAGAGTGCAATGTTTTAGTGGTTAGGTTTGTACTGGTTGATTCCAACAATGTGTCTTTGTGTGGCATCTTCCTTCTTGTTGTGGCACGCTCAAATTTACCTTTGTTCCAGGTGTTTTGTAGTGCTTTGCATACCTTTGTATGCCTTTTTCAGCATGGGAATCTCCGACGCCGAGCAGAGTAGGCTATAGACAGAGATCACCGTAACCTCGTAAGTATGAACCCTAAGGAAAAAACAGGCGTTCTTCGAGGCAAATACAAACCCTAAGGAAAGAACAGGCGTTCTTCGAGGCGTTCTTCGAGGCATTGTTGACAGTTCTGTAGTCTTCGACGTCTCTGGGAACATCCATCGAATTTTAAGGACGTATATTTATTTAAAAGTGTATAAAACTTAGCGAATATTACCAATTCTTAAAATGTCAACTATAAAATATTTGGCTATATTTTCCTAAAATTATTTCAATTTCTAAAGATTTTATATAGTTTATATAATAATTTGGCGAATTTTAGAGTGAAAAAATTTCACTTCATCAAAATTGGACGAAATGGGGCTTCAAAAATGCAAATTGACAAATATTTTTTTGGAAAAAAAACATGGAAAAATAGCCCATGGGATAAATTTCACCCTTAAGAGTTGATAAGAGTTGATAGTCAAAATAAATAAATAAGTGTCTACAAAATAGGCTTGTAAAGAAAATGGTGAAAGTTATTCGAGTTGGTACCATGATACCTTCTAAATACAGATTCTTTGATAAGGACGTATAGTTTTATGTTTTTTAAGGACATATACTGAATGGTTTGTTCTGATAAAAGTGCAGAACTAATATTATTGAGAAGAAGAATATTATAGAAACAATTTATTATATTATAAACACTATTTGGAGAAGAGATCCACCGCTTATTAAAGCTGATAAGATCGATTCCTGAACCATCCGCAGTCCAGGCTCCAACTACGATCTATTTGTGGACGAGAAGATCTGTTTGGGCGTGAAGAAATCCTAGGGCCACTATGAAACCGCAGCTGCTGCGACAGCGGATCGCAGGTCGGACGAGGATGATCTTTTTGGGTGTGAAGAAATCCTAGGGCAGTTACAGAACTGCAGATGCTTCCACAGCGGATCGTAGGTCGGCCGAGGATGATATGTTTGGGCGTGAAGAATTCCGCTACGGAACTGCAGCTGCTGCCACAGCGGATCGCAGGTCCACCGAGGATGATCGAAAGAAGTTGCAGGTGTGGGATGACCGATTGATTTCTCTTCCCCACCATGTGGCAACAGTCTGATTAGCAAAAAAACCGTAACCTAATTTCTCATTAGCAAAATACTTTTGGGTAACCTGTAAGTCCACCCTAAATCCGGGCCATTGGATGATGTGCTCAATGAAAGAATATGCTGTGATCCTTAATCACAGCCGCCCATCCTTAATCTGTCATTAAAAGGCTGTGATCGCCCTCTATATGCATTTGTTCATTGTAGCGCATATCGACAAATAAAGAGAAACTTTTAATCATTTAGTTTATTCCAATAATATACTATAATCTTAATTTATCATTATTAATAAAATATTTTTAAATGTTTATACACTATATTATACATATTCTATATATAAAAATATAAAATACAAATTCACCGAAGGGATCTGAGGTGTAAATTTTTATCTTAATTTTTTTTCACTTCAAGATAAAATTTACACCTTCACAAATTCAATACTGTGGGTGATTGATTAAGAGTCGACATGATATTTTTTTAATTAATTTTTGCATCGAGAGGAGTCAGGTGCTTTATAGCCTAGTGTGGGTGAGATGTTGTCACTTAAAGTAACCTAACGTAAAAAAATTCATGGCGGCTCTGGATCCCCTCTAAGTGATTTGACAGACCTTTTTTAAGATGGACCTATACTAGTTATAAAAAAATTATTGGGTAGAACAAAGTTATGTTACTTTATGTTATTTGAAAACATCACCCCATACATCGCAACTCTGGATACAATAAACTAAATTTATAAATTAATATCAAATTTGATAAAAATCGATAAAACTTGATGGCAATTGAAAATATGTGATTAAGGTTAGAACTTAGAATGAAATTAGAATGCTTAACTCTTTTTTAGCATCTTTACTTTCAATGAATTAAAAAACAATCTAAGATTGAGTTTGTTAATGTATATATTATGCTCTTAAAATTTAATGACCTTTTAAAATAAATAAAAAATTCTATGTTATAAAAAAGTTTTATATTCAAGTAAGTTTGATATCCCACTGGAGTCATGGAAACCTTTTAATTTTTATTTTTATTTTCTATACTATATAAGAATTTGATAGGAAAACATAATTTAGTTACGTCCAAAATTATAGTTTTAATTGTTTAGAGATGACTTTGAATTTTAAGGATAAAAAGATCTAAGATGAAGCTTGTTTGTGGCTGAGAAATAGGGACAATTAACTTGTTTGTGGTTGTTTGAAACACTTGATGAGCACCAAAAGATGGATTTGATATCTTTCACTCAAAAGCTATAACTACCAAATACACTATCAGCTTTAGCAACTTTCACACTAGGTGGGTGATTTTTTAGTTACTTAGGGAAACACATGTTGCAATAGATCTAGGTTGAACCCGATCTATTATGCAAGTTTAAAAACACTAAAAACCTCCATAATGGATAGATTTGATCATTAAGTCTCCAAGAAAATCGAAACCACGACCAAGCTAAGCTTTTCTAAAATGAAAACCAGTGCATATAAATAATTGCTTCCATTTTAACCAGAGACATGTTAATTTGTTTCATTGCAATTTTGTATGTACCAAAAAAAACATTTTTTTGGTTTACATTTAGAAGTGTTTCAAAATTCATAGTTGAAGACACATGTGCATGCATACCATAACTCGAAATCAAGCACATTTATCTGGTCCTTTCAACTTTGCCAATTTCTCATAATAAAAGAGAATAATTTTTTCTACGATGCCTCAAAGAATATACTTTGTGTTATACCTCAAAGTTACACTTCTAGACTTTGTGTCGCATCTTCATGTCATGTGAACTAGAGATGCTTCCTCCTAATGTGTGTTATACCTTGTTGGTACCCTCCTTGGCCTCATTTGGAAGCCTAGGAAACAAATCTAACCTGCCTTAGTCGAATGACACCTCAATGGGCCAAGTGCCACCCATTTGGACCTTGCCTTGCCCTAATTTTCGTGCCCTATCAATAGCCTAGAGTGCAAAAATCCCTCATTTTCGTGCCTTGAATTCCTGTTGGGGCATGGAAATCCCAACATTTCCATGCTATGCTCAATTCATGGGGCACGAAAATCTCAATAACAACCCTTTTCCTTGGAAGTTGGATCTAACCTTCTGGGATATTTTCTTGGGATTGGAGCCTTTGATTCGATCCTAACCTATTTCCCTCATTTAGCCTAGATAATCCACTAAACACTCTATTGATGTATTTGTAACTTCAGAAGATATTTACATGTATATTTTATATTGTATTTGTATTTTATTATTGTACCTCCGACGGAGATGTCTATTCCTCTGGTCGGAGAAGTCAATATTGTACTTGGGTCATGTAAAGTCATTGAGATCAATCCTCCCATGTATGTTGGGGCATTAGATCCCATAGTTAAGTTATTATTGGGTTATTAGACTCTCCTAGAGAAGTCGGCCCAGTTAGTTACACTTAGGGGCCTACTTGTTTGGGGTTAAGGCTAAGTGGAAAGTAAAGTATAAATAGAGAGGGTTCTCCTCTCTATTTGATCATTCACACACTCACTCACTTCACATTAGTTAAAGAGAGGAGGATTTCACACAAGTGGAGGAGGAGGAAGCTGTTGGATATCATCTCTTTGTTTTGGGGTTTTGTATTATTGCTCATTCTATCTCTGAGGAAGTTGCGGGGTTTTCTCCTTTATGCTTTCCCCGGTAAAATGCTTTGTGTCTCTTGCATCTTGTGTTTATGTTGTGCTTGTTATTCTCTCAGTAAGATCCTAGATAATACTAAATTAAATGATGGAAAACTAACATGGTATCATAGCTAGCCTGAAGGAAGCCAATGCATGGCATTTGTGACACTTGTTTCACTTGCGACAATTAATTTGAAAGCTAGGACTTTGTATAGCAAAACCTAGTCGTCATGGAACCTTCACTATAAATTAATTTTGATGAGGTTTTAGGATCTGAAAATTGAACAGGCCGAAGATGAAATTTTCCTATACCTTGTGTCTAAATTTCAACCTCAGATTCATTGTACTTTCTGAGTTATGAGTCGCACAAGTTAGGGTTTCTGCCTCTTCCAGAATGAAGCCCTAAGCAGGTGACCTAGGTAAAAGGGTCATATCTGTGAAAATCCTCACAGCAGATCTAAGAGATGATGTATACCAAACAAGAGTAATTATGATTAAGCAGGAAGATAGAAGAAGAGTCGTCAATGCGGTGTAATGAGCAATAGAATAATAATACAATAGAACTCAAATAGAAGCAAAAACACTTCACACACACTCTAATTAATTAATCACAATATGGATAAATAAATAGTACAATGCATGAGGATTCGAATGCCTAAGGTGGAAATTCGAATTAGCCTTCATTGAGTGATCAAAAGATCACTGGAGTGTCATCAGAGCACAACTAGTAGTCTATCTCATCATCGGTGGAGTCATCAATGCACAAGTAACTGTCAACCACCAGTCAAACTGAGTCTAACTGAGTGTGGTAGGTGTAACTGAATGTAACTGGCACATGGAGACACTAACTGAATGAAGGAGGCTCAGTGGAGGGCACATGAGGAGCTAACTGGAGTCAGAACAGGTAGTCATGTCTCATCGGAGGTCAATCGGAGTGATAACAACAGTGAGGAGTCAGTCTGGCCTCAAATCAAGGAAAGACTAGTGGCTAACTGAAGTAAACTGGACTGGTAGGTCAGAAAGGCGCCCTTCTCATGTAGTAGGTGAAAGGAGGCTGCATGATAGGCTAGGAGGGATGAAACTGAGTGGAAGGAAGCTCCGGTGACTAGCTAACTGAGGGCTAGGTGCTGGGACTGATGACTGGAATGCATGCAAATGCATGCAAACCCTAAAAGTGCATGCATGATTGAAAATATAAATGATCAAAATACTAGTGGGACTAGGATGGAGTATAGGAATATCCTAATAGTATCTTGGGCTCGGAATCTCCAAATGGAATTTCGTAAAAACTAACAGTTAGGGAACAGACTGTAGTTTCACAGGTCTGATTTTCAGAGGTCGAAGGTGAAATAGTAACACATGGTAGTCCGTACAAGTTCGCTATACTGTTTAATCCCTTAAACACGTCATGTTGGGAAACTGATCATATCTCTCTGATGGAGAATCCAATGAAGCTCAAACATGTGGGGTTGGAAAGATGACAGGTCAGGCTACCACAGACTGAAGTTTCAGATACTGAAGATCCAAAATTTTAGAGATACACCAGAAACAAGACGACACATATGAAATGGCTCAACAGAGGAAATCAAAGAAGAGGAGGAATAAGCTCTCACTTAGGGTTTTCAGTTTTTAGGTATGGCATGACCTGATACAATGTTGGAGACACCTGATGCAACATTGGAAAGTTTGGAAATGGATTTTGAATCCATTCATCATAGATATTAATCCTCCATCAAAATGTTGTGGGATGGACATTGAAAATTAGGGTTTCCAAGTAAGAAGAAACCCTAGCAAGGTTGGGAGACTCATAGGGAAGCAATGACGGAGGTTTAAATGGCAATGATATTCTATCATCCTAGAACCATGAACCTATATAAGATATTTAAAAGTGATCTACCTTGGATGGTTACGGTTTTACCCTTATAGAGAAGAGTTCAAGCAATCTCGATAGGTATGACTTGATGAGATACAAGTATGTTTTGGAATTTGTTTCATGATTAAGTTCATGATATGTTTGTCTTCATGTTATTGAGGTTAGTACAATCATGATTAATTTTTAAATTGTATGATCAACTTATTAAAGGTATGAATGCATGTGGATAATATAAGACATTCATTAATTAGGGTTATGACACTTATGATTGTACTAATGCACTTGTGGTGTTGTATGAGGATGATGTTGTCCACTAACATCAAAGGTACATCAAGAAAGACAAAGCAAGTTCTAGATCAAGAATATATATGACCATGGTGACATGAAGACAAAGACTCATCCATAGTCATTGATCACATAGAAGTTCTACTTACGAGGTATATATATAATTTGGTTCTACAATGTTTAACTTATGAGATATGCAGGTTACTAGCACAAGGTCTCTAAATCATTGAAGAGAACAAAGAAGACATTGTTTGGGTATGTTAGACATAGCTAGCAAACATGATAATCCAGGTATGTTTTCCTATATCGAGTTAGAATCCTACCTTGTGTTAGGATCTTATATAAGTATACTTTTGTATGATTGATAATGATTATTCATGAAGTTATAAGTTTGAGTAATCATGGGTTTATGCATATTATGCTTCTTAGTTTGATTAATGATATGACAAACTAGAAGAGTCCTATCGACAAATAAGAATATGCATGACTAAAAGAAGTACTCCTTGAAACCTTGAATAACGCTTGTGATAAATTACCTGTGTATGAAATGATCATGGCCATACATATTTAACATTATCTAGAATCATAATGTTTTGATAGTATTGAGATTATACTAATGAATGTCTGATTATGTATGAGATCTTGAGGATGACACAATGATGAAACTAGTGCACAATTAAGCATGCATAGTGGCATAGGATGGATATAAGTTCAAAGACAGAAATTCCAGGAAGCAAAGATCAAGAGGAAGCACACTCCAGTAGCTCCTGCAAGGAAGTAAAGATAAAGAGGGAGCACACTCCAATAGTTCATGCAAGGAAGCAAAGATTGAGAGGGAGTCCACCCAACAAACAAACAAAGATAAGTATTTGAATTGTCATTTCTTGTATATCTGATTATTTAAATAATATTGTTCAATAGTGTATATACTTATATTCCTAGATTTAGGATGTGTATTATGCATATTAGGATATTCGCATTAATGAACAATATACTACTAATATGCATGTGATGGGTAAGTGGCCTATGACACTGTACAACATTCCATTGCTACTTATCTAGTATGAAACCTTTTTGCTGACATGTTGGGAATAGTGCACACTCGTAAAAATGTTCTGGTAGAGATGGAAGGCATCTAGAAAGTTATGGGATATGCATAAATGTTGTATTGAAGCATTGGCTAAGATAATTGCATGACTGTATGACATATGTCTTTATGTGTAAGAATTTGTTCTGAAAACTATGAAATGTTTCTAATCATGCAACTGAACTTGAATTGTAGGAAAGATCGTATACCATCACCTACAACAGAGATTTGTTTTGAGGAATAAGCGACGAAGAATCAACATACTTTAGAAAACTACCTATTGAAGATATTGAAGAACCTAAAGTTCCCAGGATCAGAAATACAGTAAATGGAAGAAGCGATTCCAAAAGAATATGAAGATCATGAGATAGAAGATCCATAGGAACCTATAGATCCACCCCGTGAGAAGAATTCTCACAAGAGGAAACTAGCATGGCTATGAGAGGTAATTCAAGATGCAGAAAGATATGGCGCTACGGAAGGAATGCATAGAGAAACAAAGAGACCGAGGCAATACAACAGTTATGTAGCCCTGCTATGTGACATCATTGACAAGGAACCTACCAACTATGAAGAAGCAACAGAAAAGAAAGAATGGAAGGATGTCATGATCAAGGAGTACCAGTCGATCATGAAGAATGATGTCTGGGATGTGGTCCCGAGACTAGAAGGGAAGTTTGTGGTGACTTCCAAGTGGATCTACAAGATCAAACATGCTGTAGATGGTAGCATAGAGAAATACAAGGAAAGATTTGTGGCTCGTGGCTTCTCCCAGAAAGAAGGAATAGACTATGAGGAGACATTTGAACCTGTAGCCAGATATAGTTCCATATGATGCGAATCAGAAGAATAACCCGGAGGGTTATGTTGATTCGTATTGGGAAGGCAGTGCCATTGATAGGAAGAGCACTTCAGGGTGCTGCTTCAGTATGGGATCGGGTGTGATCTCTTGGTTTAGCAGGAAGCAATCCTATGTGGCACTGCGTACAGTCGAAGCAGAGTATGTCGCAGCTTGTTTGGCTAGTTGTGAGGTAGTATGGCTAAGGAAGCTATTGTCTGATTTGTTTGATCCCCAGTTGGACGCGACTTGTATACATTGTGACAACCAGAGTTTTGTGAAGTTGTCTGAGAACCCGGTGTTCCATGACAAGTCGAAGCACATTGAAATCAAGTATCACTATATCAGGGATATGCTGCAGAGAGGAGTAGTGAAGATCTAGTATGTTGCGACAGACGAGCAGATAGCCGATGTATTGACCAAGCCACTGGCTAGAGTGAAGTTTGAGTACTTCAGAGAGAAGCTTGGTGTACTTCATATCGAGGTTCCTTCCAAGGGGAAGTGATGAGTCTGAAAGACGCAGATGCACACAAGCTATTCTCACATGGTGATAGGTGTGTCCTCCCATGGCTACGATATAAGTTATGATCCATTCGAGCATGATTGAGGTGTGTCTTCCCATGGCTACGATATAAGTGTTGTGCCATTCTCGCATGGTTGAGGTGTGCCTTCCCATGGCGTAGATCTAAGGGTTGTTCCATTATTACATGGTTCAGGTGTGTCTTCCCATGGCGTCGATGTAAGTGATGTGTTGTGTGCATCTGGTTTGTGCTTCATGGGCAATGAGATTATATGAAGACAATGAGGTGATTGTATGGTACACATGTTTTGTAGAGGCATATAATCAGCCCTAGGATGCTTCTTCAGTTTTTGTAGTGGCATATAATCAGTCCTGGGAGATCTTGTAGGTTTTGTAGAGGTAGTGTAATTAGTCCTGAGATGTACACACTTGATGGCTTGCTTGTAGTGATGATGAAGACCTACATCGAAGCTAGGCCTACATCCAGCATGAAAGAGGGCTGGCTCTATAGAAATTCCTATGATGAGTAGATTGGAGATTGATGATCGAGAAAGCAGCAGCAGTGATGATGATGATCTAGCTTTGTTGATCCTCCAGTGACGAAGACTTGTGCTGATGAACTGTGTCAAGAGAATACCTTCCTAGATAAGAGGGAGTGTGTATGTATTTGTAACTTCGGAAGATATTCACTTGTATATTTTATATTGTACTTGTATTTTATTATTGTACCTCCGACGGAGATGTTTATTCCTCCGATCAGAGAAGTCATTATTGTACTTGGGTCATGTAAATTCATTGAGGTCAATCCTCCCATGTATTTCGGGACATTAGACCCCGGAGTTAAGTTATTAATGGGTTATTAGACTCTCCTAGAGAAGTCGGCCCAGTCAGTTACACTTAGGGGCCGACTTGTTTGGGGTTAAGGCTAAGTGGAAAGTAAAGTATAAATAGAGAGGGTGCTCCTCTCTATTTGATCATTCACATACTCACTCACTTCGCATTAGTAAGAGAGATGAGGATTTCGCACAAGTGGAGGAGGAGGAAGCTACTAGAGATCATCTCTTTGTTTTGGGGTTTTGTATTATTGCTCATTCTATCTCTGAGGAAGTTGCGGGGTTTTCTCCTTTATGGTTTCCCTGGTGAAATGCTTTGTGTCTATTATATCTTCTGTTTATGTTGTGCTTGTTATTCTCTTAGTAAGATCCTAGATCATATTGAATTAAATGATGAAAAACTAACACACTCATCTAGATCCATCTTCCTGTCGATATGGTTGGATTCCCAAGTCCTATAAGAGAGAGGCCATCTACGAGCCAAAGGGAGGACATATTGAGGCACCAAAACTATGATCTAAAAAGGTCTACAGAGATAGCTTGAGGAAGGAACCTTTGGAGCTAAAGGATTGCTTGGACATCAAGATATCATTTTGTAAGTCTCTCATGGTTTACATCTAATGAAACTTGTCTTATTTCTCTATTTTCTGTATTGTGTTTCAGCCATGACCATGAAGTGTATTTGATTTGATTTAGATCTAACCTAGTATACGACATATTTGGATATTGGTTTCGTTTATTGCTTGTTCAATCCAAACAGGTTCTGCTTGTGGAATTCAAGATAGGAGCTGGAAGATAAACGAATGTCTGGTTTAAAAGTGAGTTGTACAAAATATTTCTCTTCAAATTCATTCAAAATCGTATGCATTGATTAGATTTAGAGATTTAAGGTAGTATTTTTTTTATATTTGTCTTAGGTTAAGCTTATCTAATCATAGTTTAGTCTAAGGACCAGTCTAACTATCCGTAGGACAGATTTGTGGCAACACTCTGACATGCCATCATGAAAAAAAAGCATTTAGAAAATATAAGAGCAGTCATCATACAGAAATTACACACAAAAACTATTTTTTATTTCATACAATACACTCTAGATAATCCCAAATCTAGAGGAAGAAGTTGAGAGAATCTTTCAACAAACTTCAACCAAATACTAAACTTAGCACACTATATTAATGGAAGCATCATCTCTAACACCTCCCTTTAATGCTTACATGAAAAAACTTACAAACAAATCACAAATTACAATATTGATTTCTTGTCTGATTTGGTCTTCATCAACAATTGTAGCTGCTCTGAAATATTATGGCTTACCCTCTTTCTCCTCCACAAATTCAAGAAACTTCGAGCTTCCCACTTGACTCATTTAAACTGCAACCACTTCTAACCAACAATAAAGTAATTGTAGTGATTAACAATATTGAATACTTTACTCTGCCAAAGTACATAGCTCACTGAGTTTGGAAAAGAAGTAGCCAAGTAACGGGATCGATCTATGGAGGTACTTTCATCTTTCGAACACATAACTCGTTGAATCCAACAGTGATCTAGGAGAGCACTCTAGATATTGAACATATCCAGAAGTTAATCATACAAGTGACCTTTTACAAAATTACAAACACATAAATATCTTATCATAATCTGAACATTGTCTTCTAACTACACACCAAATAAAATAAAATTACAACCTTTCACACATTCACTACAAAATTTAAGCCCAAAATCCGACGAGAAAATCCGACGACATTCGACAAAACGGCCTATGTCGTCGGATTTCACCTTCAAAATTACAAAATTTGATGACATTGTTTTAAATTGATAGAAGCGTCAGTCGGATATCTGACATCCCTTGGATATCCAACATTCTCCGACAAATAGCGACCAGTGTTGTCGGATAACTGACCTAATATTAAGCCCGAATATGTCATATTTCCGACCATATATTATGGCCCTGGATGTCGTATATCCGACCTCATATGATCCCCGAGAATGTCGGATCTCTAACAGTATATCATGCCCTATAATGTCGGATATCCGACATCTAATCTCCAACGATAACTAAATTACAGTCATCAGATATCCGACAAAAGGTTATATTTTAAAACCTATAAATTCGAAACATTCCAATATGTTTGCTATACAAGCGACAGTTTGTGGAATTTTTTTATTCTGTGGACTGTTTTTTGGCAGACTATTTTTCATTATTCCTACTATTTTTGTGATTAAAGCGAGTGAAGTGTGGAGCTTGACTTTCTAAGATCGATAATATTTATTCAAGCTCTTTATGAGAAAATGTCAAATAGCAATATTCCTGATCCAGACGAACAAAATCGACAATTGCTTGCTAGATTGTGGGAAGGAGTGAAAATAAGGGGTGATGGGAAATGTTATTGTCCATGTAGTCAATGCAAGGGCTTTAAGAGGAGAAGAATTTTGATCACAACAGCCATAAAACATTCTAGGGAACATGGACATGCTGAGGGGGGACATGAATATCATCCATTCGTAAGTTTTGCATTATATATGTTTTTATTTTGATTGCTTTTGTAAATGTATGTATTATTTTAATATTTCTTATATTAACTTTTATCTATTGATGGTTTCAATCGATGGGGACTAACATGGACAATAAATATTATTTGAATATTTAATATCAATTATTATAATATTTTTTTCTTATGTGCATGTTGAATCTAGGGTATAGTAGAATAACTCGTTTAGCTAACCCACTCACTGGGGAAAGCACTTAGCTTTCTAGATTTGTGACACTTTTCGTGATAATACAAAAAACGACTATATTGGCATGTTTTTTCTCTTCTATTTTCTCTATAGAAACCATAGCATCATTTATCTTACCTTAGTGGATAGTATGGGAAATTTTGAGTTATATTTGAGTAGCTTTGCTCAGTAATTGGGTCAATTTGTATGTCCCTTGGATAGTTTAGATGTACCTATTTGACCAACAGTACAATTGGTTGTTCTTTTCATCCCTAAAGTAGTGACTAGACCCTTCTTGTTTCCCCTTTTTATCTAACTGTAGAGACCACTCATGAAAAGAGTCATTTTTAACCTATTATTTTTAGTTTTTCTTGTATTTTTCTCTTCTTGTTTGTATTACACTCAAAGGTAATAATAAAGAGTAGTTGATTGGTCTATTTGATTGATTGCATGTTTTGTTTACCAAGAAAAATCAAATATTGCTTAGTGTATCAAGAATAAACGTGAATTTCTCTTCAAGCCTTTTACTTCATTTATTTATTTCCAAAGTAATGATGTCGTTAGATGAATGCATCAACTGTGTTTTTTTATTAAAATATATTTTGTTTTTCAAAACAAAACACATGATCAAATTACACCTTTCACTCATGAGTCACATCTTTTCATGAACTTAAGAGATCTTGCTTGAAATCAACACACCTTTTTATGATTTGAAATTTAGTAGTTTAAAGAGAGAAAATTACTTCTTTTATTCCAAAACCATTGATGTTATTACCACTAGCATAAATCCATCTTAAACCCAGATCCATACAAAATTTGTTACATTTTAAATTCATCACAAAAAATTTTACATTTTGCGTTCAAAATTTTTACATTTTGCGTTTGAATTTCTTATATTAACTTTTATCTATTGATGGTTTCATGTAATTATAAAGAAAAGACATCCTACGACATATCATCCGGAGGAAGTGCTTTTAGAACAAGTACCAGAGGAACATGGAGGTATCAATAATATAGAACAAGTTAATCATCATATTGAAGAAGATGATCATACTGATGATATAGTTGAAGATGATGGTACAAATACTTTGATCCATGATTCATTTAATGTTAGAATGGATAATGATCATGATCATGATCATGAAAATGATGATCATTTTATGATATTCATGATTTACCTCTTCTTGAGAAGGCATACGAACCCCTTTATGAGGTCTCCAACACAAATCTTCTCTTTGCTATATTGTTGATAATGAGCTTGAAGGTTATGAATGGTCTTTCAAAATTATCAGTCACACGGATGTTAAGATATGTAATATATTCCATCACATAATATAATAATCATCTAATAATTTTATTGTTAATTCATAAGTCAAGTTAATACGGATGAAATGTGTTTCATTAATATTATTTCTATATTATATTAACTAGATTTTTATATTTTATGGTTGTCTTTGTGCTTTGACCCAATTTATAAAAAAATATTTCATTTTCTAATTGAGCTATGCTCATCCATTATTTATACAACAAGGTTATAAGATCAAGATTGTGACTTGAGCTTGTAAAAAGGATTACATATGTGATTAAGACATTACCTACTTTAGTAGAAATCAATAGTAGGGCTTGAGATTAAGATCATGATTAGACATATAATTAGGACCAAGATCATCTTTGAGCTTAGGATCAAGATATAACCAATTATTAGGACTAGGATATTCTTTGAGCTCATCAAGTTAAGGATCTAACCTATTTTTAGGACCAATATCTTTCGGATCTCAAAACCAAGGATTTTTTTTTGAAATAGAATGTTTAACCTATATTTTCAAATGAACTCTTGACAAAAATTTTGACCTAACTAATAGAATTCATGTAATAAATTTTGATTAAAAGATGTAAATGATAAGATTTCTTAGCACCTTTTCAAAGTTCTTTACAAAATGATATCACTTCAATGAAGCACTCTTGACTTTGGAATTTCAAATCACTACCATATTGAACAGTAGGTTTATTCAATTGATGTTCAATTGCATTTGAAGAGATGGAATAAATTGAACACTAAAGATGGCAGGGGATCAATTACCTTAATCATGTATCTGCCTACAAGATTGGGTATATCGAAATTCTTCAAACCTTCAAATGTTACAAATTTTAGCTTCCTACCTTCTACAAGCTCCAAGTGTCTGAAACTCAATTTCTTATCAATCTCATCTAAACCCATTATCATTGTTCTTCCCTTTACCTATAACGCAAAGAACATGCATGCTGAGTAAATTTGAGATGGAATAGGAGGGAACAAAATTAATGTTTTGTTAAGAGAGGGTGTAACACATATAATGTTGGAATGTAGAAGAAATAACTTAGGTTAAAAAATTAATTAATTAATTATGGATAAGCATGTTCCTCGGAAGAGAGAATCGAGTAGATAATGTATCTGACAGTTGGCGGTTAATTATCAGCAAGTGCCATTACTATACATAATGGATTTTGTATAATAATAAAGCTGGAGAATCATTATCAAGATAGGTTCGATTATTTTCTTTTATAAATGTCCATCATCTGCTATTTATTTTAATGCAACAATGCTTGCTTTTTTCCAATATCATGGAACAAAAATAATAACGCCTCCATGCTTGTAATCTAATTTTCTTTGTAATGCCTCCATCCATTCTTTGTAATGCCTCCATTCCACCTAGACTGCATGGGGTTTTCATTCCTTTCCTTTTCGCACTCGCTCTCTCCTTTAAAACCCGATAGTAGAATTACTTGAGAGCACAAGAAAAATTTTAACCACCTAGCATTGATAAGGACCATTTGTATTCTAGAGCATAGCAACATCACAACAACTTAGCAAGAGAGCAAAGTAAACAAAGTGCATCCTTATGTTCATCATCTGTGGATTAGATGTTATACATATATGTTCTTCTATTTGAACCTGTCATTGAACAACGTTGCAAAATGAATTAATTAGGTTATGAATCTATGGACAAACATGTATGCTCCATCCACATGTATGTGACATTTTAAATTTGTAAATCCCTTGATTGCTTTGAGTTGTATTTTGATTTTCTCTGCAAAATAAGGTTTAGTAATTTGTTCACTCAAGGTGTACTGTACAACCAACTAGCATGGCCACAACCCTATTAAATTCTTGTGTCTGAACAGCCCATCTTAAAAATAGTAGGGAAAATAATTATACCAGGTTGTTGGTTCATGTGTGGTTGAAGAGGAAAACATTTTTGAAGTTTGGATCAATGAAGTTGCAGGAAGTTGCATTCAAGACCATTCCCTCTACATCTAGATTAATTCCATAGCTTTTTGGCTTTTGTTTCTAAATTCTCATATGGACAATGTACTTTCCACTCCATTTTTTTTATTTTTTTGTTACCATTCCTTGGAAGTGTGGTGTGGGTTCGATTCTCCTTCTGTAGTTTCATGATGGTTGAATCTTCTATGTGCAGGTTCATTTTGCATCAATACCGCTACAAAGATTATATAGTTTATTGCTTCAGTCATATTCCTTTCCAAATCATGCTTTTACATTTTCTTCTTAAACAATACCTTTGAAACTTGCTTCACGAGATTCGAACCCATCTAAGCCCATATGAGTCCACTCACTTTTCAGCACTTCAGACTATATTACCGGAAAGGCATAATCAATATTGCAGCCAAGCCTTTTTCATTTGCTGGTGCAATGTAGACTATTTGCTAGTGCAAAAAAGAATCTTATTTGATAGAAAAAAATATGCTTGATGTAACCTATATATTACCTATATTTTGCAATTGTTTTCACATGCTTCTCTATATTTTAGTCTTTTATTTGGTGATCGATTGTTCGTATGTTATTTTACTGGCTTTTCTATTTTTACTACGTAATGTATGATACTGGGTACATTTTTATGTTTGGTTTTTAAATGGTTAGGTTATTGTTTTAAATTGGTGATTCAGGAATAAGAAATAAAATAAAATCCCACTAAAGTTTCTCTTTTTCCATTTTAATAATACTTTTCTACCCGTCCATCATTTTCTTATTCTAATTTTCGCATTCCAACTTTCTGTCATTTTCGAGAGTATATGAGATATCTGAATATTGGTTTTGTTTGTTGCTTGTTCAATCCAAACAGGTTTTGATTGTGGAATTCAAGACAGGAGCTCAAATCTAAACAAATGTCTGGTTTAAAAGTGAGTTGTACAAACTCTTTCTCTTCAAATTCATTCAAAATCGTATGCATTGATTAGATTTAGATATTTAAGGTAGCATTTTTTTATAGTTATCTTAGGTCAAGCTTAGCTAATCTTAGTTTAGTCTAAGGACAATTCTAACTATCCGTAGGATGGATTTGTCGCAACACTCTGACATGCCATCACAAAGAAAAGCATTTAGGAAATATAAGAGCAACCATCATACAGAAATTACA
Organism: Larix kaempferi; assembly: GCA_027924585.1. Taxonomy (NCBI): domain Eukaryota; kingdom Viridiplantae; phylum Streptophyta; class Pinopsida; order Pinales; family Pinaceae; genus Larix; species Larix kaempferi. Next base: position 16,987,229 of record BSBM01000010.1, read on the forward strand.
CACAAAAACTATTTTTTATTTCATACAATACACTCTAGATAATCCCAAATCTAGAGGAAGAAGTTGAGAGAATATTTCAACAACCTTCAACCAAATACTAAACTTAGCACACTATATTAATGGAAGCATTTTCTCTAACACCCCCCTTTAATGCTTACATGAAAAAACTTACAAACAAATCACAAATTACAATATTGATTTCTTGTTGGATTTGGTCTTCATCAACAATTGTAGCCGCTTTGAAATATTATCGTTTACCCTCTTTCTCCTCCACAAATTCAATAAATTTCGAGCTTCCCACTTGACTCATTTAAACTGCAACCGCTTCTAACCAACAATAAAGTAATTGCAATGGCTAACACTATTGAATACTTTACTCTGCCAAAGTACATAGCTCACTGAGTTTGGAAAAGAAGTAGCCAAGTAACTGGATCAATCTATGGAGGTACTTTCATCTTTCGAACACATCCATCTTTCGAACAAATAACTTGTTGAATCCAACAATGATCTAGGAGAGCACTCTAGATATTGAACATATCCAAAAGTTAATCATACAAGTGACCTTTTACAAACTTACAAACACATAAATATCTTATCACAATCTGAACATTGTCTTCTAACTGCACGCCAAATAAAAGAAAATGACAACCTTTCACACATTCACTACATAATTTGAGCCCAAAATCTGACGAGAAAATATGATGACATCCGACGAAACGGCCTATGTCGTCGGATCTCACCTTCAAAATTACAAAATTTGATGATTTTTTTTAAATTGATAGAAGGGTCTGTCAAATATCCGACATTCTCCGATGAATAGTGACTAGTGTCATCGGATAACCGACCTAATATTAAGCTCGAATATGTCGGATTTCCAACCATATATTATGGCCCTGGATGTCGGATATCCGACATCATAGGATGCATGAGAATGCCGGATCTCCGACAGTATATCATGCCATATAATGTCGAATATCCGACATCTATTCTCCAACGGTAACTAAATTACAGTTGTATTATATCCGACAAAAGGTTATATTTTAAAACCTTTAAATTTGAAACATTCCGACATGTTTGCTATACAAGCGATGGTTTGTGGAAGTTTTTTTATTCGGCAAACTGTTTTTCATTATTCCTATTATTTTTGTGATTAAAGCAAGCAAAGTGTGGAGCTTGATTTTCTAATATCGATAATCTTCATTCAAGCTCTTTACGAGAAAATGTCAAATAGCAATATTCCTGATCTAGACTAACAAAATTGACAATTGCTTACTAGATTGTGGGAAGGAGTGAAAAGAAAGGGTGATGGGAAATATTATTGTCCATGTAGTCAATGCAGAGGCTTTAAGAGGAGAAGAATTTTTATCACAACAGCTAGAAAACATTGTAGGGAACATGGACACGCTGAGGGGGGACATGAATATCATCCATTTGTAAATTTTGCATTATATATGTTTTTATTTTGATTGCTTTTGTAAATGTATGTATTATTGTAATATTTCTTATATTAACTTTTATCTATTCATGGTTTCAATAGATGGGGACTAAAAAAGACAATAAATATTATTTTAATATTTAATATTAATTATTATAATATTTTTTTTCTTGTGTGCATGTTGAATCTAGGGTATAGTAGAATAACTCATTTATTTGTTCGTTAGTGAGACTAACCCACTCCCTGGGGAAAGCACTTAACTCTCTAGATTTGTGACACTTTCCATGAAAATAGAAATAACGACTATATTGGCATGTTTTTTGTCCTCTATTTTCTCTATAGAAACCATAGCATCATTTATCTTAGTGGACAGTATGGGAAATTTTGAGTTATGTTTGAGTAGCTTTGCTCAGTAATTAGGTCAATTTTTATGTCTCTTGGATAGTTTGGATGCACCTATTTGACCAACAGTACAATTGGTTGTTCTTTTCATCCCTAAAGTAGCGACTAGACCCTTCTTGTTTCCCCTTTTTATCTAACTGTAGAGACCACTCATGAAAAGAGTCATTTTTAACCTATTATTTTTAGTTTTTCTTGTATTTTTCTCTTCTTGTTTGTATTACACTCAAAGGTAATAATAAAGAGTAGTTGATTGATCTATTTGATTGATTGTGTGTTTTGTTTACCAAGAAAAATCAGATATTGCTTAGTGTATCAAGAATAAAAGTGAATTTCTCTTCAAGTCTTTTACTTCATTTATTTATTTCCAAATTAATGATGTCGTTAGATGAATGAATCAACTGTGTTTTTTTTATTAAAATATTTTTTTTTTCAAAACAAAACACATGATCAAATTACACCTTTCACTCATGAGTCACATCTTTTCATGAACTTAAGAGATCTTGCTTGAAATCAACACCCCTTTTTATGATTTGAAATTTAGTAGTTTAAAGAGAGAAAATTACTTCTTTTATACCAAAAACAAAGATGTTATTACCACCAGCATAAATCCATCTTAAACCCAGATCCATACAAAATTTGTTACATTTTAAATTCATCACAAAATTTTTTACATTTTGCGTTTGAAATTTTTACATTTTGTGTTTGAATTTCTTATATTAACTTTTATCTATTGATGGTTTCATGTAATTATAAAGGAAAGACATCCTACGGCATATCGTCCGAAGGAAGTGCTTTCAAAACAAGTACTGGAGGAACATGGAGCTATAAATAATGGAGAACAAGTTAATGATCATATTGAAGAAGATGATCATACTGATGATATAGTTGAAGATGATGGTACAAATACTTTGATCCATGATTCATTTAATGTTAGAATGGATGATGATGATGATCATGATCATGAAAATGATGATCATTTTGATGATATTCATGATTTACCTCTTCTTGAGAAGGCATACGAACCCCTTTATGAGGGCTCAAACACAAATCTTCTCTCTGCTATATTGTTGATAATGGAACTTGAAGGTTATGAATGGTCTTTCAAACATATCAGTCACACGAATGTTAAGGTATGTAATATGTTCCATCACATAATATATATGATAGTCTAATAATTTTAATGTTAATTCATAAGTCAAATTAATACAGATGAAATGTGTTTCATTAATATTATTTCTATATTATATTAACTAGATTTTTATTTTAATCTATTGTAGCATGATAGGTGCATATTTGCTTCATATTTGGAATGTAGTATGAAGCATTTCATGAATGTCCCGATGACCATATTCTATATTATAATGAGCATGAATTTGCAACAGAATGTCTAGAATGTCATATCAGTATATATCGAATAGATCAAGTAACAAAAAAGTTGTCTCACAAGGTTCTTCATTATATTCTCATTATTCCACGTATGCAACTACTTTTCAGGTGCAAAAACATAGCACAGTTTATGGATTACCATGCATGGAACATAAGTCAAGATGACATTATTCGAATGCCTGTAGATGGGCCTGCTTTTAGAGATATGGAGGAAAATGGCCTCACTTTAAAGAAGAACCTCATAATCTTAGGATTTCTTTGATAGCAGATGGTGTCAACCCATTTGCAGAGATGAGATCTGTTTACTCAGTGTGGCCTATTTTTGTTATCAACAATAACATTCCTCCATGGTTGTCAATAAAGAGGGAGCATATAATGTTGTCGATGATTGTTCCAGGTATATTGTGTCTACAACTTTTTTTTTAATGTAGTGGCATCTCATTTGTCGTATTTTGTTGCATAATGTCATATATTTATTTATTGTTTTTCTCTTGTGAAATATGGTTTATATATCTAATGGTACGTCTCATAATCATATTTTTTATATGTTCAAATCAAGCAGGTAAGTACCAAGTCAAAGATATGAATGTATACATCGAACCTCTTATTGACGAGATACTAAAGTTATGGAATGGCATCACTATGTACGACATATCTAGACCAATACGACAAAGGAAATTTCAATTCCATGCAATGCTTGTATGGACAATGCATGATGCCCGAGGGTTAACCCATTTTTGTGGTATGTAATTAGAAGTTCTACTTTATTTGCATTTAATTTTATGAACTAGTTAATATACTACATACGCATGTATTTCTAAATAATCCAATCATTTTGTATATAATTATAATTGACATAGATATTCCATCTCTTTATGTAGGTCTTCAGACAAAGGGGAAATTTGCATGTCCATTTTGTGGTCCTAAGATCAAATCTCACTGTTCAAAAAGCTTAGGAAAAGAGGTGTTTGATGAGTATAGGCACTTCCTCTCTAAGAATCATAGGTATCGAACTACGGAAAAATATTTTTTCAATGGAAAGCAAGAGACTGCATTAAAACCGCAGAGAATGACACCTCACCTATGGAAGTTGCAATATAATAGAAATTGTCAAGGTACGTATGAATCATCATATATGAAATGTTATATTGTATTCTTTTTATTGTTTTTTGTTCACTGTAATTGACATTGATTTATGTAATTTCTTTATAAACTACTATTCATGATTGATGTTCATGTGATCATGAAGGCATTAATGGGCTTCCACGAGGACTGAAAATTTATCCTAGACAATTTAGCAGGTTTCCCTACTATGAGCACCTACAAATTGCTCATCTGTTTGATACAATGCATATCGAAAATAATGTGACTGAAACATTATGGCGAATATTGGATGGAAGGAGTGAGAAAGAAAAAATTGTCAAAATTTGCAAAGACATTCAAGATAGCAACCATGTAATGAAAGACGTCATTCAATTTCATAGCAATGGAGAGCAGATTAATATAAACTCACTTCCATGGATGTTAACGGACCAGCAAAGTAATGTTGTAAAAGAATTCATGCGAAAAATTAAATTTCCCACCGGATTTTGTGCGAACATGAAGAATATCATAACAAAGAAAGGTGATTTTGCGAGGGTGAAAACGCATGATTGGCATGTCTTCATGAAGGTAATTATTATGGTATGCATTTAATTTTTTTTTTTTCTATTCCAGTGAATATGGTTGGTATTTTTGTTTGTCTACTCTTTGTCTAAAAAATGAAACGATTTGTATATTGTTACAGTATGTTCTACCTCTTTCTCTCCAGGACAACTTCAACAACAATGTCAAACAAGTAATATATAATCTTGGGAAATACATGAGGTATGTAGCGATTTTTTGCATGCGCTTAGTATTTGTTTAATTCATCGTAGAACTTATATTTGATTTTTGTTCTCTAATTCATGTTATGTAATATGATGTTTTTTTCTTAAATCTCTTGATTGGATTGTCATGTCTCTTGTAGATGGTTGTCATCTAAATAATTCCATAAATGAGATATAAAGTATTGGAGGATAGAAATTCCTCGTCTCATGTGTGAATGCAGAAGCATCTACCTTCAGCATTTTTCAATGCACAGGAACACTACCTCATACACCAAGTTGAGGAGATTGAATTGTGTGGACCTGCGCACTCAAGGTCCATGTAGATGGTTGAAAGGAACTTGAAATTTATGAAGGTTTTGGTCAGATAACGAGCACGTGTTGAGGGTTCTATGATGGAGGGATATATGGTATACCAAAACATGTTGTATATTAGTGAATATCTTCCTATATTAGCGTCAAAGCTCAATTTACGTCGCATTTGTGATCCGGACTCCAATAAAGATTTCGAAGGGGAGTACGCGAAGGGGAAAGGTAGATCAAGGAAGGTGAAAGGTAATATAACACATTTGACTGTTGATTTTTATGGATATATATCATACATATTCTATTTTTATATTCAATATTTTGCATCAATTTAGACTAGTGTAATATACTTTGTTAAGTGACTATACATTTGTATTGAAATTTAATTTTATTGTCATCAACAGTTGGTCGAGAGTGGGATGCAATTCATTTATACATCGCAAACAATCTTGACTGGATGAAGGTATGGATTGAACGATGTGAACAATCTAGTCATGGAATATCATGGGAAGGTGTGGCTTCATTGGTTAAAGCTGCACATCGCAATGGAGATACCAATCTAACACAAAGGGAAATTGATTTAGCATATGGTTTAAAAGATAAGCAGGTAAGCATATTAATCAACCACACTATTTTTTTCTTTTGCAAACATATTGTCGTTGTACACGCTGATTTTTTTCCCTGTATGGCATTATAAACATGCACTAGTTAATCATAAATATTGGATCATTATGTAATATTTTCTTGTATGGCCTATTTTAGGTAAAACACCATAAGGCTATGTGGTGCAATGGCTGTAGATGTCGCATCAAAAAGTTGGATGAAACAAAGAAAACATCATATTATGGGGTATCCGTAGTCTTTGAGGTGACCAATGTTTCCTCTAGAAGTGACAGACATCGATAACTCTCTGAAAATCGATACTATGGGTATCTAGAAGACATTCTTCAGTGTGACTTTAAATCCTTCAAGGCATTTCTGTTTGTTGTCAAATGGTACAGGTGTCAATTGAATCAACGTGATCCCGATAAATTAATTATTGAACATGGTAATGGATTTACCATGGTAAATACAAGGTTGTTTGAGCTAGGAATGGAGCCCTATGTTCTTCCAACCCAATGTCAATAGGTATTTTACTCTGAGGTTCCAGGTAGAGCAGGTTGGTCATTTGCTGTGAGACACGATCCAAGGGGAAGGTCGATAAAGTATAACGTAGATGAAGGTAATGAAGACGTTCTCGAAGAAGAAGACATTGTTGAAGATGATCATGATCAACATGAGTTAGATGATCATGATGTTCCAAAAGAAGATGTTGAAGAATTAGTTGAATCAGATGATGTATCAGACAATGTCCATGAAGATGATATCGACGATGACATGATGATCGTAACTGAAATTGATGACGATGATGATATGGCCAATCCTTACAATGTTGAATCTGGATCATCGGATGATACAGATGATGACTCGGATGAAGAAGATGATGAATTCCATTGAAGTGTACCAGGTATGCAGTAATATATCTACTCTATATATTTTGATTTAATATTGCGATAGAAATATTGAATTTTATTGCCGGTATGTATAATAAATTAGTTGTTTCTTAGTGTTTTTTCCATTTTCCTATATGTTATAATTAGAAACATTGCTTGTTATAGAGTATGACAAAAAACACATTTAATTTTTTTGTACATAGATATTTTTGTTAGGTTACGGGGAATTGAGAGTGATGTGGGGGGGGAGGGACCATAAGAGCTTCCAACTTCATGTGGTTGGCCCTGTTTAGTAGAGAATATTAAATTATTCTTGAAATAGAGAGAAGCTTAGTATTTGCATTTTGGCCACTTTTGTTTCAGCTCGCTTACTATGACACTAGTCCCAATACAGTTTTTTGAGCTTGCTTTTTTGGCCTGCGAGCCTTGTCTTTGCCTAGATCCCCTTCTGCATGCTCGGTTGCTTTAGGGTTTTTGAGTTCTTACACGGCCAGTTACCAATTATCCGATGATGTGTGATGTTCTCTTCTCCTAGGTCTTCGAGATGGTTGAGTTAGATGGTCTTCTCAAGGGATTGGACACCCCTTGATGGAGCCATTAACGCTTGACCTTAGGAGTAGTCTAGAGGACCACATGATCACATCATCCGTGTGGACTCTTCCTTTTACTATGATGATGGAATTTCAAGTTATATGGAACATTGGTACATTTGAGAGAGAGATGATTGGTTGTACCCACGGTTGTTGATTGATTTTTGGTCCTTTCATTTTGTTGATAATATTTTTGTGGTACCTTGCCTTTTACCTTTTGAGTCTTTTACCACCTTTTAGTTTTTTGCTCTTATGGGTACTATGGTAGTTTGTCCACATTTGAGGTACAACCCCTTTGTCCAAATTGTTATGAGTCTTCATACCCACTTCGTACCACCCTCCAGACCTTATTTAGGAAGATTGCTTGCTATCATACCTTTTAGAGGTCCTATTTGAGTAACAAGAGGTAGTTACAAGGTGCTATTGCATATAAGAGGTAGTTACAAGGAGCTATTGGATATAAGAGGTAGTTGCAAGGAGCTATTGCATATATTTGACATTATTTGACCTTCCATCTCTTTGGCATGTCAAATAACAGGTAGTTACAAGGAGCTATTGCAATATATATATGACCTTATTTGTACCTTCCCCACAATGACTGATTTACTTTTGGTCCTTACACCCTGTTGTTTATTGGCCTTGTGGTACCTTGAAGTTTCATTTTTTTGCGGTACCTTGCCTCTTACCTTTTGGGTCTTTTACTCATCTTGAGTTATCTTTTGATTTGTTTTCCCTTTTATGTTTTTGGTCTTATGGGTATAACTATGGCAGTTTGTCCACATTTGAGGTAGTACACCCCCTTAGTCCTAAGGGTTATGAATCTTTATACCCACTCTTTTCTTTTTGACTTGTACCTTACTGGTTGGTCTTTGTACCCTTTTGTTGGTCCTTGTACCTTACTGGAGGCCATGAGTCTCTTTGGCCTCAGTCTGCTGGTTGTCAGCTCATCTTTATTGTGATTGTACTGAGCCTTTTGACTGTCATTAACTTTATTTGATTGACCATACCATAGCCCAGTCATCTCTCTCTCTCTGGTTTGTACTAACCCTATAATAGGGTAACTTGGTTCCTAGAGTTGACTGGCCTCTAAGAGGCACAGTCATTTCTAAAAGTAACTCTTTTGAGTATATTACAGGAAATGTCTACACCTAGGTAATCAAATATGTGTTGGTAAGACTCAAGTAATCAAATTGTTGGTAATCAAATATGTGGTAAATAATTTGTATTAAGTAGTTAAGACTTGTCATGTCAGACAAAATTGTTGGTAATCAAATATGTGTAGGTAAATATTTTTAAGAGTGGTGGAACTCCTCGATTGAACTTGTGAGGAAAATTATTTTGGAGAATAAGTTTCCTGACTATGGGACAACAACATATGAGATATTTTGGGCACTAGGTGGGAAAATAATTATACACCTTCAATTACCAAGTACTATAATGATGAGTGACTTAATGAAAACCATGCAAATTCCATCATTTAATAGGATATATTAGGACAAAGCCATCCTTGAGAGTTGGAGAATGGATTTGTAGAGTTTTCCACTAAACTTGAGAGATTTAGATGTTACAACATGATAGAGACATGGGACTAAGAAGGTATATGATTAATGGGAAACACATGGGGTAACATATACTCTTTTACAATAAGTCATCACAAGGTTCCTTTCTTACGTTAGATCATCCTTTTGTTACAAGAGGAATTGGTGCACATATGAGAACGTGAACACTTTGAAAAACAACCGTCTTGAATATAAGGAAAGTTTGCAAGATGGCAAGCATTGTTTTCCTGTTATAACTATACTATTGAGCACATTTCTGGGAAAGCAAATAGCATTCCTGACTTTTTAACAAGAGAATATTTGACACAGAAGTATGTTGTTAATTTTGAACAAGTGAGCCTGAAGTAAGCGAGCCTAAAACAAGCGGGCCTAGAGAAAGCAAGCCCGAAGCAAGCGAGTGTAAAAGGTCAAAGTGGAATCTAGTGGGCCCATAACCCACAAGTAAACATGGAAATATCCACTTGGATCGAAGGAAAACATCAGATCTATATTATTAATGATAATATGAGTTGGATTGATTATATGCAAACATGGAAACCTAGGTGGGAGTTGAGACATACTGAAGTATTAGATGCTAACTTACAGGGATCTGATGCTTTTATTAGACTAGTGCCAAAACTCAAGAGAATGCCTATGGGATCCAGTATTGTACCAGAGATGATTTACAACAACTCCTTGAGAGAAGAAATTGATGCAAGCAATTGGTTAACACACCTCTACCATGATCTTAACTTAATCGCGAAAGAGGTCTCTACACATCACCCCATGCTACAACTAGACCATCAATACTACTGTATTAACCGGATGCATTCTTTGAAAGCATGGCCACATCAAGATGCTAGTCTTTGGTTTCCAAGTACTACCCACACTTATGAAAAATATAAAAAATTATGGTGGGAATTTTTGAGAAAATAAAATACAGATAGAACATATTATACCATGCTAAAGTTTGGACATCAAAGTACACATATCCATGAGGATCCTCCATTCTATGGTCATGATTGGATGAGAGACTGGTGGCAGTCATTTGGCATCAACCTGACAACATTAGAACCAGCTATTATTTATAATCTAAAACAGGACATTGGAGAATCTCTCGAACAAATATATTTTGTAGACAAAGATTACAGAGGATCAAATCCTTGAGTACTACATTCAAAACAAAGAACAATGTGGCTTGTCAAAACCCGCATAGAAGTCCACATGCATCAGAATAGACGTGTGGTCGTGAGGTCTGTTTATTCAAAGGCATGGGATACTCAATCCAACTTTCAAGAATTATATGGTCCCCCATACTCCGATCAATTGTAAATATCTCAAAATTATTTGGCTATGAGTGGAACCTGTCCATTCAGATTGTCATAATAAGATTCCATTCGGCTAAGAGAGTGTGCCCGTCCTCTCTAAGTTTTAGGTAGAGAACCATTGAGGCATTCAAGTTTGGTCTCTCTATGCTATGTGTTTGAGTATGAGAAAAGGTGTATGCTCTGCAATTATCCACTGTGGTATTAGATTGCAACAAAAACCTTGTATGTTTTAGAATAGGAGCATGCTTTGTGGCTGGCCCTCGTGGTATCAGATCACACCAGAAACATGATACTTCCTTAAGTATAAGTCTTGAGTCTGTATCTGTCTGAGGAATTATGCTCTGTCTCTTGGCCGAGTGCTAAAAGAAGACATCAGAAAACTCTTTGAGTCTTTGTAACTATGTCATGATAATATAAAGAAAGCCCTACTTTTCTCTGTGTCAATATGATTGAAAATTTATGTTATGCAATTAATACCATCAGTCAAGATTACGAGTAATTGTCCAAAGGCAGCATTAGTTGGGAGCAGCGCCGAAGAGGTATTCACGTATGTTCACAGAAAAATTTATCTTATATATAGGCCAAGGGGAGAGTGGTCAAAGCAAAGGACATAGATGGAGGTATTTCCTATCTTAGAGGGAATCCTCTAAGAAGACCATGCTTGATTACAAAACTACCCATGTGTTTCCAATATTCAATGAGTTCATCATTTTTCCTTAAGAATATTTCAGTTTAGATTTTGAATAATATTATACAAGTTTCACAACATTATATAAAATATTGGTTTTGAAGATTTGTGAACACTTATTAACCACCTCAAAGATCTTAGTTTTGAAAGTTATAAAAACTTCTAGAAGTTTTCCGTAATGGTTAGTTATTTTTATTTTATATTATTATTGCTAAATATAAATATCTTACTAAATGTGAGTGTAATTCAATTACCGAGGTGATGAACCCAAACTGATGGGATGAGAGAGACTTTAGGGCCATGACAACAAAGATAGTTAGATGGTGTGATATGGGACTCAAGACCCAAAGGAGCAATAAAAGACAGCTCATAATTGCATGAATTTCTACTCCTAAGAAAGATAAAGTGATCCTCTTCCTCATCACTTGAATGCCTACATTTTGAGAAAGAGAATGCGGTACAAGTCACCTTATAAAAGGTGCTACACGTTACCTTTTAAGAGGTGATATGCCTTGCGGTCCTATCTAAACTTTTTTCCCATGGTGCAGGTAGAACCAAATAGGTCTTTGTCATATTTGTCTTCCTCGAGCGAGGGGAGTTTAGGAAGGCTAGAGGAAAGTGAGACATCCAGTAGGTCTACAAGAATTTTATCAACTAGATGTCAAAATACCAGAAGAAAATTCCATAAACGCATGGATTTTTTTTGCGCTCAAGGGGGGTCATTTTCCTATGATGATGAGACAATAAGTGACGTCAAGGTGCCCTTGAGGTACAAGCATTTAGTGAAACGATGGGTACCCAAGGATCTTCTTCAACCGAACACATATTTTTGTGTGAATGATAGGATATATCGAATTGCACTGTTGTCATTACATGGTTTGGGATTGTTTTGCATGGATGGCATAAAGGTCAGTTACGGCACATGTATAGAATTGATGGAGTATGTTGGACCCTGTTACAACTACAAAGATTGGATGCGCCTGGTCCAATATACACGAAGTATGCGTAGATATGTATTGTCAGCAAACTATTTACAGTTGAAAGATAAAGATCAAAATAAAGGAGCAACGTTGTACATTGATGGAAGGCCAAAGGCCAAAAGGAATATTGTAGGGTTTATAAACAGTACATAACCAGGGTCTACAATTAAGCAACCCAACTACGAATTTGAGGGGCATGAGGGAAACCATGTTTTTGTATGTGCCATTAAATCAATATCTGCAGGGGAAGAGTTGATTATTAATTACAATTTGAATCGAGTAGATACAAACATGGTTACTATGGGAGTGGTACATTTAACAATTTACCCAACCTTATATTAATGAATTTAACATCTTAAGTATTTTTCGTTAGTTTATTTCATTTAAATTTTCTATATTTACTTCGCAAGCTAGTGATCGGGGAAAATCTCTGCTAGCAGATGGTCAAAGGACTACAACTTCCTCGAGGGAGCAGGTATACATCTTTGTAATAGTAAAAACATAATAAGAAAAGAGAGTTTTTTTTTGCTTTGTTTTTTCATTAGTAGATTAGTTTGGTTTATATAATGCTATCTATCTTTGATGTAGAATTGTACAATTTAAATTATACGTCAAGATGTTATATTATTATATTCTTTCATTGAGTATTTTGGTTTCGTTTAGGTAATTTTCTCTATGTTTTTTATTTAGGGTTTTGTAATGGGAAGCTCCCAGCTATTAGCAGAACGGGGCAGGTCAACTATGACCATTGATCCGATGAGTGGATCACGATCCTTGAGGTTGCAGGTACAATTCATTGGAATTGTACCAATATAATACGTAGCACAATGTTTATTTTGTTATGTATTTTTCGTGTGTATACTGGTTTCATTATGATAATGTTTTCTACTTCTTTTTTGAAGGGGTTGGATGATCAGGGCAAGTCCACAGCTATGGATCAAATGACACCATTATCTAGGCATTAGGTAAACCTAGTTGTAATTTTAGGAATCTATCATGATTGATATGTTTTGTTAATATAATTTTAGGAATCTATCATGATAGAACTCAGTAGTGTTTTATATATTTTTGTTGCAGACCGATGAATCGTTGTATGAAACAACATCACAACATTCAATAGATCTTGAAGTGGCTGAGATGTTAAAAGATGCTAACATAATTGGTTCAACTTTAGACCCCAATAAGATGCTATAGAATGTCTTGGAAAAACTTGGTGCAGAGATTATGCGTCTGCTATTCCAAATTCCACAGATAGAAGTGATTCAAGTAAGGATTGCAATGTTGAAACATGGAACTGAAACCTTGCAAGTAAGTTGCGGAATCTTGAATCATAATATAATTCATTTATAACTTTATAATTTTCACTTTTATATGATAGTGAACTTATAAAATGTGGTTTGTATTTACAGAATTTTTTGAGACCACACACTAGTTGTCAAGGTGGTGTTGGCCCCAGTGGTTCTCATGGAGAGGCGTTGCATCATGAGCAAACGACTCCTTCGCCATTGTTTTTGACTGAACAGTCGACAACACGTTAAGCAACACCCTGGACCCCAGCTAAGAGCGCATCGACCGCTAGTGACCGACGCACACCAGATCATCCCGAAGAAGGGGTCGACACCGACCCTCCTAGTATTGATTATGTCGAAGTTGCATTTCTAGGATCTTCCCATGTCATTAGCACGGGAACAATCGAGACAACATTTTTGGTGGACGAAAAACTCATCCCATTAAAGATAGAGAAGATCCCAGGTAAATATACGTTAAGCAAGTTAGTGTTTATAATTTTATTGTAATATACCGATAAAACACTTTTTTTCAACTAATTATGTTCATGGCACGATCGTTTTGCAGGAAATGATGTTTTTTATAAAAAAATGAATGATTTGTCCTTGGAGATCTTCGGGTCCACCATCCGCACAAGGTGGGATAGACAACCGAAAAATGTAAAAGATGAGCTCACTAATTGGTTGGTTGGCATGTTCGGCAACAAGACCTTCAATCGAGTCGTGGTCCTGACAAAGGCTGGACAACATATGAAGATTGTCCGAGACCAATATAGGGTTCACCTAAAAACACCCTAGGTATGAGTGCCCTCCCATGATTCCAACAAGAGAGTGGAAAGCTCTAGTAGATGATGGAAAGTGTAGAACCCCTCCCTTAGGTTCCTCCTGAACTGAACCTGAAACTTAAAAAAATTCATACAAACAGATCAGCTATCATAATTACTGGAAAAATAAAATAAATTAAGTAAATAACTTAACAAAAATAAAAGAAACCATAACTTGTCGACCGATCCATCTTGTCCATTGTCGTCCGTGTCTTCCATAGGATCCCTCTAGCAAAGCTCGTTTGAACCATAGGCAAAGCAACCATTAGCTTTGCCACCCAACCATAGGTTCATGCTTTCAGTCACATGGCCACCCCCAAGCTTTGGGCATATAGCTCACACACAACAATTTGAGAAACTTAGCTTGGGTTCCCCCCCCCACCAAAATTTCTAGCCAAACCCCAATAGCAGCAAGTCACATCTATCGCAAGAATTATGATATCCATCCAAAAACTGGGTCCCTTACCCATTCCCAATGCCTTTCTTAAGTAGGAAAATCCTTTGCGACACATGACGCTCCATGCAATAATATTTAACTTATTAAATTTCTAATTAAAAACAACTCACCCATCCATGTGTCGGTTTTTCTAGGAGATGCACCAACATTTCTAAGTTTGTTCATGTTTGTCCCCAAGATATTTCACTTAACTCCTAGATTTGTGGTGTAGGTGGAGTTGACTAGATGTCCATGCTTAGGATTCCATTATGCTCCTAAATAAAGATTTATATTATTTCTGAATACTCAAAATATTCTTTTATGTGCAAATGAATAAATAACAATTTCTAATGTTTTAAATGCTAAAAATATTCTTTTATGTGCAAATGTCTCAAGTATTAATTTCTAATGTTTAAAAGTACTAAAATGCATTTTTCTAGTAAATGCTCTAGGTGCAATATATACATTTTTATGCCATTAAGTTAACAATCATTTTTACTAGGATTTCAATGTCGCATCGTTGGGCCTCCCCATTCCTTAACTTCATTTCCCCAACATGGCACCACTCTATTGGGTCCAGTCATCTGTCATTTCCATTTCTTGGCAAGGTACCACATCGTCGCGTCCTTGCGTCCACTCTTTCTGTTCTCGGCAGGGACCGCATCGTCGGGCCCTTCTGCTACCATCCTTTTATTTTGACTTGCGGGAACTTCATGTAGGGATTCTAGGAGTCCTTACCTTCTATTATTCATCTACACACTATTAGGGACTAATGGTGCTAAGGAGTAAGTCCATCCTTACTGCGTGCCCCTCAACTCATACATGACCAACTCTGTTGTGGCCCACCCACACGACCTCATGCTTCTCCTGAGTAAGTGGATCAATGCTTCTCTACTCATGCATGGTATTCTGTCAGAAGTCGACATCATTGTCGCTCTCCCCATGTGTGATTTATCCATACTCTACGACCCTTCAATTCTCTTGTGTGTCCATCGGTGAACCGTTTCACCTGCTATTTCATGCATTTCTCACAAACATATATTAGTAGTACTGTCTTCAATTATCATAATATGATTCATAAACCTGTTATTTCGTTAAGCATTTAGTTTACTCATAACATTACTTGTTCATCTAATCAGAAATGCATCTCGTCAATATTTACTTTCTTCGTTCTCATCACATAATCAATCAGATAGCTAGTCCTTAAGCATCATTCACATGTACATTTTTCATAACCAAAGTTAATGGTTAAACAACTGCAATCATTCATTTATATTAACTATCCCGATACACATATATCATTATTTTATTAACTCACAATCAGTCGTAGTCATGAATATACTCAATATAACATCAAGGGGTCATTTTATTAATGTTTCAATCAGTCAGGTCACTCAATAGCTTCCCTCGAGGTCTGCAGTAGTCTAGGGGCACTACATACACCCCTACTTATTTAGAACTTCATCTCGAAGTTCAAAATAAATGCGGAAATCTATGACGCATCTCAGTTGCGTCCTCCCAAGTCACAGAGCTAGGACCGTAATTGTCCCATTGCTCTTTGACTTGAACAATCAAGGCTAATCATTAAGCAAGATGTAATCAATCAATTATCCCACTCCACACATATAATTTAATTCTTTAATCATTTATCAATTATTGTTGTCATTCACGTCTTTAGGTTTTCCTCAATCATTTAAGACATAACATGGCTCAAGAGACCACTATATCGAAGTTGTTCATCCGGGTCACTCGACAAGTGCCCTTAAAGTCCACAGTCATTCTAGGGGCATTACATACACCCCCACTTGTATAGAACTTCGTCCTGAAGTTAAATTTTGTTCTCGTTCTTCTGACATTGGCTTCTTATTCTCATTTTCATGTCATTCTATATTTTTTTTTCTCCAACAATCAAGGCCATAAGCACCACTGGTTCTAAACATTAGTTTCTATATCATCTAGTATGCTTCCAATACACTCTCAGGAACTTAATCGTAACTTCGCATAATATCAATTCGATAATACATTCAAAAATTGTCAGTCCCAACTAGATTTCCTATATCTCTTATATATTCATGAGGGTCTCCATTGTGTTAATAGCCACCCAATATTTTATCAACATAACAAATCCAAGCAAGGTTTCAAATTTATTTGGCTATTCTCCCTTCAAGACAAGTCATGGTTTAACAAATCAGGAGAGACCCTCAAATAGTCCAAAAACTGAATTCCATCAAACTACTTCTAAATCTCTAAATTTTTAATAATGTTGGTTCTTAGTAAGATAGGATTCAAGTTGTCAAAATTCATTGACTTAGTTGAAAGTGTTAAAGCTTATCTTCAAGTCCTTTCATCAGTAACATCATGTCCAAGTTAATGAGCTTATCGTGTCCTTACCTCATTTCATCATTTCTGTTTTCATAAGATTTCTTTGACAACCCCATCAAGTCCTACTATGTTCGTTTTTCTCATCATCATCGAGTCCTATCTCGGCTAGTCATAATTTCATCAAGGGTTGATTATGTCCTCGGGTTAGTTGCATTCCGTTCAATTCATTGTGTTGATCATCTCCATACATCGTTTTACTAAAATAGTCTTTGTTTGGTCCTTTCGGTGGACTTTCCAAGTTTCATCTTATGTGTCTATATAGTCCCATCAAGTCTTGTCTTAAGGTCTAGTCGTCTTTTCATATTTTTCTCGTCATGTCATGAGGTTAACATAATTGCATTCAACTCGTCGTTTTGATACTTCATTTCACAAAAAGTCGCCTTGATTTTCCCTACCTTTTGTGTCCAACCTATTTACGGTTTTCAAAACTATCTTCCAACTTTTGCATTTCCCCAGTTGGACTTATTATGTTTACAATAATTTTAAAGTACTTTCCCCCTAATGTGAAAAAAAAAAAATCAAACTATCGAGTCCAATTCAATTTCTAGTATTTGTGTATATATATAATATATAATATATTTTGCTTTGAAATGATCGAATAAGGTTGTAAGATATAATCCCCAAATTTTGGATATGTCGAAATTTAAAATTAAAAAAAAAATTATTTAATTAACCCAATATCTTGCCACATAATCAAATGGTTATCAAAATCTCCATACTTTAATCTCTCTCTATATATCAATAACAAATTTCCAAAATATATATACTAAATATCAATACATATATATCAAATCACAACCTTCCAAAAATTTTATTCAATAAATACAATATATATCAAAACGAGAACTTTCCAAAATATATATATTAATACCAATATATATATCAAATGATAACTTTCCAAATCTTATATACTAAATACAAATATATGTCAAATAACAAATTTTAAAAAATATATATTAAATACTAATATATATCCACTTACATATCCACTTACAGTTTTCCAAAATTTATATAATAAAGGCATATATATGTAAAATGACAACTTTACCAATTACATATATTAAATACCAATATATATCCACTTACAATTTTCCAAAATTTATATAATAAATACACATATATATAAAATGACAACTTTACCAAATATATATGTATTAAATACCAACAAATATATCAACTGGCAGTTTTCCAAAATTTATATAATAAATGCATATATATATATATATAATATAATATGTAAAATGACAACTTTACAAATTACATATATTAAATACCAATATGTATATCAACTCACAGATTTCAAAAAAAAAATATAATAAATATATATAAAGGCAACTTTACAAATAAATATATATATATATAATCAATTAAATATCATTAAGATAATGTAGACAGTAAATTGGTGCTATTGTTGTAAGTAAAACTCGTTATTCATGCTTTTAGTGATTATTATGTGATTCTATGATATAGTCTATATGCATATACGGTTTACTTAAATAACTTTTTAATCAATAATAAACAATTGTTCCAAAAATCTCTTTCTTTTATTTAGTCACGAATACTACAGCGATTATTTTCTTCTAACCTAAGAGTTAACCAATATAACCTATCGATACTTTAGACTTTACTCCATGCTTTTTAGCTACAAAACAAAGTAATCATATAATTATACATAACTATGGAATTACTTTGTTCTCTCAGTCGCATTTTATATCCATGCTCATATAACATATGGACACATTAAATTTTATTCCATGCTTTTTATCTACAATACAACACTATCATATTATATATAAATATGGAATCGCTTTGCTCACTAAGTCACATTTTATATACAAGATCATAATCCCATAGATCCACCGTAACCACAACACATATTTCCTTTTCTTTTTACCATAAAGAAATAACACATACTAGAACCTGTCTTAACTGCAATTAATATAATGACGCTAATGAACTTCCACTTCTTAACTACTATAGCTAAATGGCATATATTTTAACTATCATTCTTAACAAATTTGATACAATGCTTATTACTCTTTACACATTCCAAAACGATAACACCTATTAACTTCCACTAGACAGCTATTTTGACGGTTGATACAGGTCCATGTTACAGCGATTACAGGGTCAACTGGGTGAATTTCTAATAATAAGGCACCGATTCCTGAAGGTTTGTTGACTGTCTGTTCACCTTACCTGACACGTACCGATCCTAAGTTTAACTCTGATATATTAAATTCATGGTAAATAATAAAACGAAATATAATTTCGTGATTTGAATTTTGATGGGAATCTAATACCTACCAACTACGACTGGGTAAGTGTATCTGCCAAATTGTTGATTAGCATTACAAGTGCATCTACTATCTCGCTAATTAGCTTGGTGAATGCATTGGCAACAATTAGTTTATCTAAAAGAGACAGAGTCCTCTGTCGGATCCATTTTGGGAAACAGAATTATATACCAAAAGGAATAACAACTTAATTAAAGAAATTCGCAGAGTCCTCCTCGGTGGATATAATTCATAAAACGGAATTATATAATTAGCGGAGTAACCACTTAAATTTAAATGACAGAGCCCACCTCAGTTTGACATAACTCGCATCACTGGATTTATATACTAGATTTTTAATTGACAGGGCCCCTCTCAGTTTGATCTAACTACCCAGTCGCAATTCTGAAGGCGACTGGAGGTGAGGTTGCTGGTATGATCAATTTAAATTTCGAAATCATAATTCTCACTAGACTTAATCTATAACTTAGGCTCCAAATCGTAATGAATCCTTCTAGTTCGTCAGCGGTATAATTTAGATCTCCGAACAGAGGTTTCATAATTACGAAAAGGAGATCCGGGCGGATTATTCAGAATTGCAATAACTACAAACAAAATTGAAAAGGAATCATGCTGCTCAAAAGGGATCAATCTCAGAAAAAGATGAAAAGGTTTGCTTACAGAATCGAAATGGGGGTCAGGCTGATCATAAAGAATCGGTTGTCAGAAATGAAGTGACTGCATACAGGATCGGAAAAAGAGAGTCACACTGCTCAATCATTCTCAAAAAAGAAAAGGTTTTTTTTTACAGAACCGCTGCTAGAACGATTTCGAGACAGAGCTTTCGATGAAATATTTGTCAGAGTCTAAATGCAAAAATTCAAATCATTTAAACGCTAAAGACACAAAGATGGTCGCGCAGGTCCGGATCTGAACTACGAGGGTAAGTAATTCGATAGAGAGGGATTACCGTGGCTGGTCATTGCTTCCTCTGATCCTTAAAAGGGTGTCTGTACAATGATGATCTCGAATGGAGAGTATGGAATGAGGCTTACGGCAGGTAAGGCAAAAATAAAAAGCAACAGAGCTGAACATGAATACAAGATCGCAACGTTTAAGTCAAGACATAGCGTCATAGCGTTTGGATCAGATTTATCGTTTTACAACGAGTATTCCGATATATAAGAAATGCATCGGATCAGGTTAGGCAAACAATATTTGACGAGACACTCAAGGCAAAAATTATGAACAGCGAACAAAATATATCTCTGCGGTTGCTGCGTTTCTGGGGATACGCAGAGTTTCAAATCTAATAGGTGAAACTGGCTGCGTTTCTGATGGATGTACAGGGAAAAAAAATGAGGAGACGAATCTACGAAAATCAATCTGTGTGTACTGATAGATCGAGATCAATAGTCTGAGAAAAAAAAAAAATTAGATCTGAATTTAATTGACAGGGATGTAATCAAGAATAGATCCGGCTTAATAGACAGAGATATATATTTATCTAGAGTATATTGATCTAGAGTTGGTTTCATTTAAAGATTTCAACGAACAATCTCAATATGGAGGTGAGATCTAAAATGGATCCAAACAACTTGAATGGTTGGTTGTAACATTCAGTACATATAAACAATTTATATTATTAATGAAAGTATAAAACAAAGAAATATAATGCAATAATAAAGAAAGAAAATGTAAGAAAGAAAACACAGAGAAACAAATAATAATAGGAGAGAATGTTGGGAATGAGAAATGGAAGGGACAGGGACATTTGTTCTTCCCATTACCCCCAACTTGGTCTATATCTTATTGAAATTCCACTCACATAGGTGTTTTTTTCTAACGAGTAGGTGAGGACACACAAGAGTCCAATTATTTAAATTATTGGATGGCCATAGAGCCATGAGATGAATTGTAACTAGTGATTGTTGAAATAGAGGTGACATACACATGTAATTTCCTTGAACTAAAGGTGGTACCAACCTCACCAATCAAAACACATCATTGAGAAGATAGCCACAATTTGTGGGTGGTCATATGCAAGCTAGTAGGATACCTCTTGTTTCCTAGAGGTCATACAATTGGTTATTGTGGCATTTGCTTAGTTGGTTGGATTGTGTGTTGATTGGAAAGTCTAATGAATGGTAACCATAAATTATATCACCATTCCTTCATTCCATTGTTTTTTCATCTTATGGTTCAAATTATATGAACTTATATTGCTTAAAAATTTTGGCATTATTTATATTTGTCGCATTCCCATGTTCAGATGAAGTCAACTCATATCAATCTTAATACTTAAAAAATCATTGTATGAGGAGGTATTGCATATGACATTTCATTCACTGTCAAGAAAAAGAATCATCTATGATACTTTATCATCTCATGAGTACATTATATAAATAAGGAAGTATGAATTAAATATTAAGTATATACATCATCTTCCATTTAAATCTTCATCGCATAGTGATAACTAAGGATTATTATGCATGCACCTCCTCACCTTATAATATCATTTCGGTCAAGGCACAGAGACAACCATAAATTATCAAATGTGTACGCAAAGAGTAAGAGACAACTATAAGTAAGTCTTATAATAAATTTACCATATAAGTCTTTAATTGGCACTATCATCTAAGATTTGACACATTGGATTGTTGTGATCTTCTTATCACTCCTTACCAATGTGATTGTGAGGCTTCTTTGATGGTGAAGTCCATAATTTTAAGTCTTCTTCCTCATTCTCATGCCTTTTGGTAAGACAATAAGGAGGGCAGTGGCCCGCATCAACATGGAAAACCGTTTCGACATAGAGGTAGATACATTAATTCTTTCATTAGATAACTTAAATTTCATGCCAGTGACTATGAATTGACCGAATTGTGGATTGGTAAAAAACACATCAAATTATAGAGCCTCGAGCTCTTAATTACTCATGTATCTAGAATTTTCGCAAAATGAGCCATTAATAAACTTATTTTGTTGTTATGGTTCAATATAAAAGGTAGATTGCCGAGACTCAAACATGCAGCGAGTTGTAAGACCCACCATTCAAATTTGTTCACAACATAATAGTGTAATTTTTTAAAATTACACTATTGCCGTCGGATATCCAAATTCCCTCTCTAAGATATCCAACGTTCTTTCCATACCACCGACAGCTAAGAACGTCGGATATCGGCCATTTTTACATGGAAGGGTCGTCGGATATCGGACTTCCCCCTCTAAGATATCCGACGTTATTTCCATACCACCGACGGCTATGAATGTCAGATATAGGCCATTTTTACATGGAACGGTCGTCGGATGTCCGACTTCCCCCTCTAAGATTTCTGACGTTCTTGCCATACCACCAACGGCTAAGAACATCGGATATCGGCCATTTTTACATTGAACTGTCATCGAATATCCAACTTCATATAAAGTTGTAGTCGTCAGATCTCCGACCTCCTGAAAAAGGATCCTTTTCGGATAAGCGACGAGCGCATTGAAAGGGCTTCAGTTGGATATCCGACAAGTAGGTGTCGAATCTCCAACCGCCTGAAAATTGATCTTTGCCAGATATGCGATGAGTGCATTGAAAGAGCTTCGGTCGAATATCTGACATGTAGATGTTGGATATCTGACATCTCATTTTATTGTCGGATATCCTTCGAATTTGAACCGACATTTAAACAAGAAGAAAGTTGTCGGATGGTTGATAGCTAGATGTCGAAAATTGGACATATACGACATCAGATTTTGGGTTCAAAAAACCTAGTGATTGGCATATATATCCATAAACTAATCAGACAAGTGAAATTTTACAAACTTACAAACACATAAATATCTTAACATAATCTAAACATTGTCTTCAAACTGCACACCAAATAAAAGAAAACGACAACCTTTCACACATTGGCATCTATTTCACACATTGGCATCTAGATCTCTATGTAACAGCATGCTTCAAAATAATAATTGGTGATCTTTGGATAGATCCTCACTAAATCATATAATAGATGTTGTGCCCAGCATTGTTTTTAATATGGTGGCCATCAATCTCTCAAGCAATTCAATTTGATTTGATAGTTGTAGCATGGGTAAAATATTAAATTGTAAACTCATAATTGGTTCTGGCGGTGACAACAACATGATTCTTGTCAACAACGAGTGCATTTGTTTCAATATCAATGACCAATAACATGTATTCCATGGATTGGCACAACCATCAATATGAAATAGATCTATTGGGAACAGATGTCTGGATGAGACAATAATCTGGCAGATATAACACGGTAACAACTTGAATCTCTGGCTCTCCTCATGCGATTAAACAGTGGCAGAAATCATGATTCTCCATCAGTTTTGGCAACTCATGGTACTAAATGGCTGTTGCAATTGCTTTCTTTATGGGCATATCTGAAGATTGTACTACTAGAGGACACTTTTAGAACCAACAGCAGATTGCTCCTCCGTTTCAGTTATCAGCGATTTTGATGTAGATCGATTCCTTCTTCACATGGTGATCTTGTAGTTCTTTCATTGGATGGAGGCGGAATAAACCAATCCTGCAGCTGTTATCTTTCAGACGGAATCTCCTCTACAATCAATGATTCTAATCCTTCATGTAGAGGATGAGAGCAGGAAGGACTAAACTCATCCTCTTCATACGTTTGTAGCTCAAACTTTTCTCGTAGCAGATAGTGTACAACAACAACTCCAGCAAATAGATCTGATTCAAACACACACAAAAATTAACATACAACAACACACTCTACTCTAACCTACACCTATAGCATATTACTTCTCACATCTCATATTCCTAGGCACTCCCATGAGGGATCTAAGCCTATCCAGGCTCTAATACCTATTTAGAAAATATAAGAGTAGCCATCATACGAAAATTACACATGAAAACTATTTTTTATTTCACACAACACACTATAGATACAATGATATATAGTTGGAGTCAGTTCCAACTAATCCCAAATATAGAGAAAGAGGTTGAGAGAATCTCTCAATAACCTCCAACTAAATCATAAACTTAGCACATTGTATTAATCGAAGCATTATCTCTAACACAACTTATCTCTAAACTTAACACACTGTATTAATAGAAGCATTATCTCTAACACAACCTGTCTCTGACATTAACCATTACCAAAACACAGCTGTCTCTGACATTAATAGTTAGAGTATAGCTATGATAAAGTTATTCAAAATTGTAGTAGTTGCTACCAGAACCGCTATTCCACTACTTTATAAAGTTTTTCTCGTTATAAGTATGTCGTCTGCACTAATATGATTCAAAGAATCAATTTACATTGCCCCATCAATTAGAAATAGATAGCCTATGCACATGAGCATGGAAAGCGTAATGATGAGAGCTCTTCATCTAGACATGGTGCAACTTTCCTGACAAGCAGAAACATGAACATCTGTATCTAATGAAATATCTTGATAGTTGTAAAAATCAACGCTGGTATCCAATAAAAACATGATAAATACTTAAAATTTTGAATTTAAATCACATCATTAAAGGCATGCTACAGGGCCTCCCCTCCTCTCCTCAAGTGTGAAATCTAAGAGAAACCTAAAATAGTTATGCTTGGTAGTACTTGTAAATTTTTAATATCAAATCATTTATCCAAAAGGTTTTAAAATGGATCCTTACCTGAATCAAGCTTTTTTATGCCAAGGTCTATTCTTGCAAGAAACACAAGTAGCTAAATCTGGAGTTGGAAAGGGATAAAAGTAAGAGATAACTTTTTTTAAAAGATTGGGTATCTTCTCCCTCATAGAAATTTTGTAACAGTTGACAGTATTTGAATAAAATTGGGAACAACCCAACCTTTCGGTAGTTACATATTGATTCATTCACAATGCAGTTTAATGGCACAGGGTCTGCATCCTTTATTTGGCCACCATGGATGGATTCAGAAGTTGTAGAATCATAAGATATTGCAGGACTCACTCTAAAAGGCTCTCGAATCCCATTAGTTTTTTCTAATATGAGAGAAGGGAGTGGCAATATATCTGGAGATTGAGCTTGGGGGTTTACGTTTAGTTTGCAAGAAATCTCTTCTATCTTGATTGTCTGAAAAGAAAAATATATAAAACAATTTCAGGGAACTTGAACTGTCATAAGATCATACTAAAAAAATAACCTCATAGGTTGGTAAGTGAGAGGGACATATATAACTTCAACAAGACTAGATGCATATGCATTCAGTATATATCAAATCATGCTTTAGATTCAAACAATGCAAAAAGAAAAAGCATAAGACATAACAACCTCTTCATTTGTTTCTCAAGACATTCTCTATGTTTCTTTGGGATGATTATTTAAATGTTTACTAAGTATTTTCCTTCTTTTTCTATATGCTATGTGTAGATGGGTATCTGTGAGAACGGTAGATTCTAGTTATTAGAATAGTTTCTCAAACTATAAAGCTGTCTAATCGTATATGGTTTTGCATTCTTAGGGAGAGCCATATGGAATGCACTAAAGATGGAACTAATAGTGGTAAATTCCAAGCAATTTATGGCTAGTGCAGATCCCAACCAACATCTTGCATAGAATCCATATTAATTAAAATAGGAAAAAAATGGAAGAAATTGAAAACTCAAAGGCTGATCAATGTAGTTCTGATATAAAGAAATTCGTTTATGAGTCCCAGGCCGCGAACTCCTAACGACATAGAAAACAATAAATGGTAGATTTTTCCTTATGTTCACAAGTTTTGTGTGTGGAAAATATAGGGGCCCCACCGTAGGTTAAAATCACAAACCACTAATTGCTAAAGAATAGTAGTCTCCTTTTGAAGAATGAATTTATAAAATTCTTCACATGATTTATAAGAATACATCCTTGTAATATCATTTTTTTTAATGATTATAAAGTTAAAATAATAAATGACGCTAACAAATATTTTTCTAGCTCAAACGATAACTTATACTCTTAAAGGTAATAGAGACAATAAGTTGTGCAAACGTTAAGAGATCTCAAAAGGGGTTCAAAGGTTGAAGACCCTGTATACTTAAAGGTAATAGCGAAAGAGAAAATATGTTACACTAAGGAAGATGTTCCAAGTAGTCTATCAATATAAAAGTTCATCATGTTATGTTTCATGTTTTCTTTATATATATATATATATATATATGAATATGATGCTACTCATACTATTTGATTGAAGTGTGATTCAGGTAGAACCTGAAGGCAAGTTTCCAAATAGGACCCTAACACATACTAGACAAGAAAGAAATTATTCAATGAAATCAAGCCATCGCTCAAATAAAAGTGCAATGAAAGCACTTCAGCCCTGAAGAGGTGACATAGGAAATGGAGTATCGAATGCGAGACGCATATCCTTCCATGTTCCAGAACGAGCATGAAAGCTCCGCATAAAGAACACTGAAGACAATGTTCAAAATAAGGGGGGGAGAAATGCAATACCCAAAAATATTATTATTTATTTTTTATTTAATATTATGACAAGTATTTTTATGTAAGAGTTATTTAAAACTCAAAAACAGAAAGTGACACTAGTGCACAAAACTATTTATTTTATTATTTAATAAAAGAAAAAGGCACTTGGAGAATTTAGCTAAATGAGGGGACATGGCCATGGCACAAAAGAACATGTGTAAGAAGGCTAGAGAGATATTTACCAATCAAATCCAATATAAAACTCAACAATAAAAAAAGATCCTAAATCATAGGGATTTATGGATTGATTGGAGATTTGATTGGGATGGCACAAGACCTAAGAAAGACTATATATAATAGTGCACTAAGATAGCATGGGACGCCATGTTGTGCATGGAGGAAGCTTGTTGAGTGTTCTCTATTTTCATAATTCCATCTTTGCGTGTTATAGACTTGGAGAGAGAGTGTCGTGTGGAAGAATTTGCTTAGCGTTCTATTGCATGGTGTTGATCCAGCTCGGGGGTGGAGCTGGGCAAACAGACGAGTTCCTCTCTCCTATGGTTGGGTGGAGTTGATTCTCCAAGCAACCAGTTTCATTGTTGCAAGTACGTATATGTTTTCGGTTATGTGAATAAATGATTTCCAATGATGTATAAGTGATTTTAAAATATGAAAGGTGGAAATATAAGCAAGTTAAATATGTTTTCCATACCCAAGATGTTGCAAGATATTAGTTTTCTTAAATAAGTTTAAGTATTTTCTTTATTTCTGCATTTTCAAAAATTGGGGTTGTTACAATGATAATGCCTAGTTGGTTACAGTGATTCATTTTCATAATATTCTCCATGTCCTTCCTTACCTCGTCCATTAATTTTTCCGTGCATATTACCATCGAGTGTGTCAACGTGAGACTCCAAGTTGGCTAGAATGCTAGAATTGTATCGTGCTTCATAAATTAAGATAGAAATGTTTTGGAGAACTCCCCTAATTCCTTCCTGAACAACCTGTAGCATTCTTTTGAAATCCTCTAGGTAACCGTTGAAAATCACATAAATTTCCCTCCAGGATGACATGGTTCATTAGTCACCGTCAATAAAGGAAAAGGGGATCCAAATTATAGATGTAGTCTAGCTATCATGAACTCTAGACTGGATTTCTCGCATTGAATAATTTCAGTGTTTCTTGCAAAAATCCTAGAAATTTTTCATAGGAGACAAACTCAGTCTCATCCTCCCATCATGAGTCTGAGATATTGATCACGAAAAAGAGTGGAATTGATTTCTTCCGAACCAACAAAATCAAAAGTGGATAGGTCATGATAGAGGTTCTCTTTTTCATGGGAATCTTCAGACTGCATTTTCTCCCACTTACAAAAATTGGCCTTCTTTGGTGCCTTGCTATCACTCTTAATATCCATTAATTAACTTGTGAGAACTTGAATTGAGAGAGAGGAGTACATTCTAGTCCTGTGGTGGTATTAATACCACAATCACTACATGAATCTGTAGCATTAACTCTACCTCGTTCTTGATTCTTCTGGATGCTACCACCTATCCTCTACATGGCCCTAGTCTTGGGATTGGAGTCCTAAGGGGAATGAAAAGGTACTCCCATCCTTTCATTTATGCTCAAGGGAGAAACCATACTTTTCCCTTGGGTTCTCCCTATACTTGCAAAATTTACATTTGTCATGGTATCCATTTTCTAATTTAGGTTTGACTTTCAAATGTCATCATTCCTTGTTCGATGCTTGATCATTGCTTTTCCAGTTCATTTGCTTACCAATTGTTTTGTCATTTGACACGATAATAGACAAGTGTGATGGGGATATTGAGATTATAAAATTGCTTCTTAATTCTTCCACAAGAGGTAGGATTCTCATTATAAGGGCTATGTTGATATATATGTAACTTCGGAATGTATTTCATCTATGTATTTTATATATATTTATTGTACCCTTATAAGAGATGTGTCATTCCTCTATAAGGAAGTGTCATCATGTGGATTGACAAGTGTCGCAAGTGTGTGTACTTGCCGATGGGTTACTAGACCACCATGTGTGGGGTCGGACCTGAAATATATATTATAATGTGGATGTACCTAGCTAGACAAGTCGGCCCCATAAGGTCACTGGGCAAATAGGTTAGTATAAATAGAGATCAGGTGATCTCTATTTAGATCATTCGAAAAATTACATCTCTCTCACTTAAAAAGTGGCGCACTAGTGAGGAGGAGGATCATCTGCTACTAGGAGACTATCTCAGTATATTTTGGTTGTACTTTGGTTGAACCATTGCTCTCTCTATCTCTGAGGAAGTTGTGGGGTTTTTCACCTTAGGGTTTTCCCCACGAAAACTCTATGTCTCTTATCTCTTATGCTTTTGAGTCTTGTGATGCTTGTCATACTTATTGTGATTGTCATGCATTGATATACTGTATATGTTATTCTCTCAGTAAAGATCCTAGAGTATTGTGAATTAATGCTCAAAATTTAACATGGTATCAGAGCTAACCTGAGAAGAAGACATTTTGCAGTGATGGAAACTTGAGTTTCTTATTTATTGGGTTTCTCTCCATAGATTTTGGAAAAGCAGTATAGTAGATTAACTCTACTAATCAAGGCGCATCTATCTATCCAATTAGAATTCAATTCTGAGCATTTTCAGATTTGGCCCTAAAAATTAGGGTTTCCACAAAAATAGGAATTTCTGAAATCTGAAGACATAGCTGGAAGCTCCTTGCAAAAATCAAAGTTTAGAGATTTGGATCAAGATTTTTGGCTGGGTAGATCTCTGGGAAACTCAAACCCTAATTCAGGGCTCTCCCTAGTGAACCCGGGAGGACAAAAGGACAAATCTGAAGGGTGTAGCTTTGTTGATCTCAAATTTTGAATGCACCAAGCTGATCAGCTCATCAAGGCGCACCTTTCTATCCTTTCAGAAATTTGAAATTCACATTTTGAATTTTTAGGGTTTTTTCGACAAACCCTAATCCAGGACTAGATCTAGTTTTCAGCATTTCAAGTGGTAAGACCTAAATCTTTTCTATTTCCATTTGAAGTACTCTTTAAAATGTCTCACCACACCAAGCTTGAGGATAAGCTTGAAGGGGCTGATAACTTCCGAGCTTGGAAGTATAGGATTGGGTTAATCCTGGAAAAGAATGAGTTGGATTCATATATAAAAGAAGACATCCCTATCCCAGAGGATGAAGAGGTTAAAGTATTGCATAAGAAGAACTTGGTCAAGGCAAAGAGAATCATTGTTGATTCTATCAAAGACCATCTCATACTCCATGTGTCTTCTCTAAAGACACTCAAAGAGATGTTTGACTCTTTGACCAAGCTATTTGAAGGGAACAACATAAATCGAAAAATGACCCTACAGAACCAATTGAAAGGGGTAAAGTTTTAGAATGGAGAAACCATTCAATCTTATTTTTCAAGAGTCTCCCATATCAAGGAACAACTAGAAGCAGTGGATGAAATGGTAGAGAATGGTGAAGTTGTCATGACCACTCTGAATGGTTTACCTAGGTCATGGGACTCCTTCATTCAAGGAATCTGTGCAAGGAAGAAGTTGATTTCCTTCAGTAAACTTCAGGAAGAATGCTCACAAGAAGAAGCAAGGCTTGTGGCATGAGAAGAAAAGATGGGAAATGAAGATCAAGCTCTCACAGCTCACACCAAGAAAGGGAAGTCCAAGAGAGAGTCATCTCACTCCAAGAAATCTTCACATCACTTCAAAGAAAGAAGAATATGCTTCACATGTAATGAGAAAGGACATATTTCCATAAATTGTCCCAAGAACAAGAAGGACAACAACAACTCCAACAAGAAGAAGAAGGGCAGCAAAAGAAGGTTTCATGCTCATGCAGCCGAGGATGATGAACCACCCAAGAAGAAGGCTAGGGCAGAAAGTGATGATAACTCATCAAGTGAAGAAGAGTATGTTCTGATCTCTACTCTCACAGGTACCATCTCCCATGGTTGTAATGATTGGTTGATTGATAGTGGGGCTTCCAAACACATGACTGGGTTTAAGGAATCTTTTGTGAATCTATCTGAACATGAATCACCCCATTAGGTGAAACTTGGGGATGATTATCAATACCCAATCAAAGGAAGTGGTGAAGCCTCCTACAACGTAGGTTTTGGAAAATATTTGAAGATGAAAGAAGTCCTTTATGTACCTGGGCTCAAGAAGAACTTACTCTCCATCTCTGCATTGGATGCAAAAGGCATGAGGGTTGCATTTGTGGATGGCCAAGTCCTAATGTGGCCAAAGGGAAAGAACATAGATGATGCAGTAGTGATTGGAGAGCAAGAGGGAGGTTTGTATAAATTGAAGGGACAACCTAAACATGCCATGGTACATGAATCCATGGAGCCAAGTGAACTTTGGCATAGAAGACTTGCTCATATGCACTATAGAGCACTTCCAATCGCAAGCAAGGCTGTAGAGGGTCTTCCTGAAATCAAGACCAAACATGAAGGTGTTTGCAAAGGATGTGCAAAAGGTAAGAACATTAAGAAGGCTTTCCCAAGCAGTGAAAGCAAGGCAAAAGACATCCTAGAAATCATCCACTCAAATGTATGTGGTCCTATGTCATCCAATTCTCTAAGTGGGTATGTTTACTATGTCTCATTTATGGATGACTTCTCCAGGAAGACTTGGGTATACTTCTTAAAGAACAAAGATGAGGTGTTTGATAAGTTTAAGGAATTCAAAACCTTGATGGAGAATCAAACTGATAAGAAGATCAAAACATTCAGATCCGACAATGGTGGAGAATTCACCTCAGGTGACTTCAAGAAGCTTTGCAGTGATTCAGGGATTAAGAGGGAGTTGACTGCTCCTTACAATCCACAACAGAATGGAGTTGCAGAAAGGAAGAACAGAACAATCATGGAAGCAGCAAGAGCAATGCTCCATGAACAGGATCTACCTATGCATCTATGGGCAGAAGCAGCTAGAACAACTGTATATGTGCAGAACATAACACCCCACAAGATATTGGACAACAAGACACCAGAAGAGGTCTTTTATGGTAAGAAACTTGAAGTCAGCCATCTTAGAATATTTGGTTGTCCAGTATTCACTCATGTCCCAAAGGAAAAGAGGATCAAACTAGATCCTTCAGGAAAGAAGGGTATCTTTGTGGGTTACAGTGAAAGCTCGAAGGCTTACAGAATATACTTTCCAGGGTTCAAGAAGATTGATGTCAGCAGCGATGTGACATTTGATGAGAACTCAGCATTCATCAAATCAAGGAAAGCACCGATCGAAGTTTATGAAGAACCTAAGGAAACTAGATTTCAAGACACTACCATGACTGAAGCAGTTCCAAAAGTTGTTCATGAGTTTGAAGATCTGCAAGAACTTATAGATCCACCCCATGAGGATAACTCTCACAAGAGGAAACCTGCATGGGCTAGAGAGCTCATTCAAGATGCAAAAAGATTTGGCATTCCAGAAGAGGAACACAGAGCAAAGAAGAGAACCAGATCACATACCAGCTATGTTGCTTTACTCTGTGACATTATGAACAAAGAGCCTTCCAGTTATGAAGAAGCAGCGAAAAAGAAAGAATGGAAGGATGCCATGGTTGAGGAATATCAATCAATAATGAAGAATGATGTTTGGGATGTTGTCCCAAGACCTAAAGAGAAGTTTGTTGTGACTTCCAAATGGATTTACAAAATCAAGCATGCTGTAGATGGCAGTGTGGAGAAATACAAGGCAAGATTCATAGCTCGTGGCTTCTCTCAGAAAGAGGGAATAGATTATGAAGAAACTTTTGCACCTGTAGCCAGGTATACTTCCATCAGAACAGTACTTGCCCTAACTGCAACGATGAAATGGAAACTACACTAGATGGATGTCAAGACTGCTTTCTTGAATGGTGTAGTTGAAGAAGAAGTATATGTGGAGCAGCCACTCGGTTTTGAAATACATGACAGGGAGTCATATGTGTGCAGATTAAAGAAAGACTTGTATGGCTTGAAACAAGCTCCCAGAACCTGGTATGGTAGGATGGACAGTTTCCTATCTAGTTTGGGCTTTACCAAGAGTAAAGCAGATTCCAACCTTTACTACAAGGTTGAAGGGAATCCTGTGGTTCTACTCCTATATGTGGATGACTTATTTGTAACAGGAGATGACAGATTGATTGTAGATACTAAGAGGAAGCTTGCTGCTGAGTTCGATATGAAAGATTTGGGAATGATGCATTATTTCCTAGGTATGGAGGTGTGTCAGAGTGCAGGTGGGATCTTCCTTGGTCAAGGGAAGTAAACAGTAGATATCCTGAAGAGATTCGGGATGATGGATTGCAAGGCCATGGCCACACCTATGGCATCGAATCTGAAGCTTCTATGCGATGCTTTATCCGAGCCAGTTAATGTCTCTATGTATCGTCAGATGATTGGGTCCTTGATGTACCTGATGAACACGAGACCAGATATTTGCTTTGCTGTGAACACATTGAGCCATTTCTTGACGGATCCGAGGAGTGTTCACTTGGTTGCTGTAAAGCATGTTCTGAGGTACCTGAAGGGTACAGTGGATTATGGGCTCAAGTATGAAGTGAATCAAAAGTTTAACCTGCAGGGTTATGTTGATTCAGATTGGGCTGGCAGTGCTGCAGATAGGAAGAGCACATCTGGGTGTTGTTTCAGTATGGGATCAGGTGTGATCTCTTGGTTTAGCAGGAAGCAGTCCTGCATAGCACTGAGTATAGCTGAGGCAGAGTATGTTGTAGCCTGTTCAGCTAGTTGTGAGGTAGTATGGCTACGGAAGCTACTGTTTGAGTTATTTGATCTCTCGTTGGATTCTACTGGTATCTTCTGTGATAACCAGAGTTGTGTGAAGCTGTCCAAGAATCCAGTGTTTCATGACAGGTCGAAACACATAGAGATCAAATATCACTATATCAGGGATATGGTGCAGAGAGGAGCTGTGAAGCTCCTATATGTTGCGACGGACGAGCAGATTGCAGATGTGCTAACGAAGCCATTAGCCAAGGTGAAGTTCGAGAACTTCAGGGAGAGGCTTGGTGTTCTTCAGATCGAGGACACTTCGAGGAAGAAGTGATGGATACATTTGCTGAAGCCATTCCAAGCATGTTGGAAGGAGGATCCTTCACATGGCTGTCGATGTAAGCGCTGGATGATGAGCATCAGGATGATGTTCTAGTTTCTGGTTTGTATGATCAGTTGGATCATTTATATGTATATGTATGTACGCATCATGTTGGATGCTGGATATGATCAGTCAGATCATTTATATGTATGTATGCATCATGGATGCTGGATATGATCAGTTGGATCATTTGTATGTATTTTGTATATGCATCATGTTGGATGCTTGGACCATGTATCTGTATCAGGTGGATACATTGTATGATCAGGTAGATCATGTATGTTGATGGACACATTGTGTGGATCATGTATCTATGTATCAGATGGATACACTGTGTATGATGATATGTATCAGGTAGATACTTGGTATGCATCAGATGGATGCATTGCATGATCAGGGTGATCGTGGATGACGAGCTTCTCCAGATGACATGCAGCAGGATGTTGCAATGATGATGATCAGGATGATCATGTGTACATCAGGATGATGTATGATGAGTATCAGATGATACTTTGTGGCCGTGGATCAGGTTGTGCAGATGAGCATGTCTGGGAGATCCTATAGGTCGGAGTTGCGTACCCATAACACCCTGGGATGCTCTTTCGAGACATTGCTCTGGGAGGACATGTAATTTGTGCCCTCGGAGATCTTTAGGTCGGAGTTGTGTACCCGTAACATCCTGAGATGCTCTTGCGATGTTTTGTCCTATGACATGTAATTTGCTCCTGGGAGATCTGGACAGGATGAAAAAGGCCTCAAATGCTTCAGCCAGGTTTTGCCATGACCACATGTAATTTGCTCCTGGGAGATCTGGACAGGATGAAAAAGGCCTCAGATGCTTCAGCCAGGTTTTGTGGTGGACCACATGTAATGTGCTCCTAGGAGATCCGACAGGTAGAGCTATGTGCTCGTAACAGCCTGGGATGCTTCAGCCAGGTTTTGTGGTGAGATCACATGTAATGTGCTCCTGGGAGATCCGACAGGTAGAGCCGTGTGCTCGTAACAGCCTGGGATGCTTTAGCCAGGTTTTGTGATGGGTCACATGTAATGTGCTCCTGGGAGATCCTATAGGTAGAGCTGTGTGCTCGTAATAGCCTGGGATGCTGCAGCCAGGTTTGTGACGCATGTAATAAGTCATGAGAATTCCACAGTATGGCCAGTGATGATGAAGACCTGCGGGTGGTGGGCCTACAGACCTGCGGGTGGTGGGCCTACATCTAGTATGAAAAAGGACTGGCTCTGAAGAACTTCCTATGACGAGTAGATTCAGAGATTGGTTGAGATAGCAGCAGCAGTGATGATGATGATGACGATGCATCGATGACGATGATCCCGAGAAGAAGACTTGTCTAGCAGATCTGTGTCGAGAAATACCTTCCTAGTTAAGAGGGAGTGTTGATGTATATGTAACTTCGGAATGTATTTCATCTGTGTATTTTGTATATATTTATTGTACCCTTATAAGAGATGTGTCATTCCTCTATAAGGAAGTGTCGTCATGTGGATTGACAAGTGTTGCAAGTGTGTGTACTTGTCGATGGGTTATTAGACCACCATGTGTGGGGTCGGCCCTAAAATATATATTATAATGTGGATGTACCTAGCTAGACAAGTCGGCCCCATAAGGTCACTGGGAAAACAGGTTAGTATATAAAGAGATCGGGTGATCTCTATTTAGATCATTCGAAAAAGTACATCTCTCTCACTCAGAAAGTGGTGCACTAGTGAGGAGAAGGATCATCTGCTACTAGGAGACTATCTCAGTGCATTTTGGTTGTACTTTGGTTGAACCATTGCTCTCTCTATCTCTGAGGAAGTTGTGGGGTTTTTCACCTTAGGGTTTTCCCCACGGAAACTTTGTGTCTCTTGTCTCTTATGCTTTTGATTCTTGTGATGCTTGTCATACTTATTGTGATTGTCATGCATTGATATACTGTATATGTTATTCTCTCAGCAAAGATCCTAGAGTATTGTGAATTAATGCTCAAAATTTAACAGGCTACACCTTTTTTGGATCACATACCTGGAGTCTTCGAAAACAAGGAATTTCGAGATGTTTAATTGAGATGAAATTTCCATACCTTGTCGTAGTGTCAATCAACCATTATGCCTTGTTATTGATTTTTCTTCTCAGTCAACATGTAAAAGTTTTTCACATTTTTTCCTTCAGGGTACATGATTGTTCAGATATCCACATAATCTTTTTCAGGATCTTGCATGCAATTAGGGTTTGCATGCAAATTCTAGGGTTTCCATGCACTTTGCATGCATCCCAGTCACCAGGTTGATGCCTCCAGCACCTTAGCCACCTTATTCTAGCACCCAGGAGCTTCTTACATCAGTTCATTAGCCCTCCTAGTCAGGAAGACACCCACTTCTCACCTACTGCCAAAGAAGGGTGCACTTCTTCACCTACCACTGCAGTTCCACTTCAGTTACACTCAGTTAGCTCCGATTCTCCCTGATTTGAGGTTAGTTTCACTCCCAACTGACTGTTTCACTCCGTTGGACCTTCAGATTGACTAGATGACTTGTTCTAACTTCAGTTAGCCTCCCATGCACCCTCCACTGAGCCAACTTCCCTAGATCAGTGTTACACACTTCAGTTACACATGTTACACTCAGTTAGACTCAGATTGACACCTGGATGATTGGTTCTTGTGCATTGATGACCACCACTGATTTATGATGAGGACTCCTAGTTGGAGTCAAGCTACTCCATTCAGTGATTCGAATGACCTTCTTAGTCAATTCGAATTGCTCTGTCATTGAATATATTGTATTGTAATTATTCACCCTAATTGGGATATTGAGCACTGATGCATGCTTTGCACAGTTTTACACCATTTTTCTGAGTTTCATCTATTGTGATTGATTTACTTGTTCATTAGATCTGCTGTGACTAATTTTACATGGTATCAGAGCCATTGTAGGGACAAGATCTCTTTTCAACAGGTGTTTCTACAAGAGGATTTGAGTGAATTTGCTCAAAAATTACAAAAAGTTTTGGCATGAAAGATCTCAAGGGCATTCGCTCCTGTGCATGCAAAGCTTGAAAATACTTCTAATACCACTCCAGAAGCTTGAGTTTCCACATAAATCCTGGATCTGATACATTGGACCTATTCAGCATTGCTTGATCTCCAATCCCAGGTGTGATGCAACTCTAAAAGGGTGGATTGTTTGACATCATTGTTCTTGGTTTTATTGTGATTTGCAGGTTATTGTCTCCATCAATTGCATTTGCTACTTTGCCCTTGCAAGCATTTCTACATCAGTGTGCACTCGCTCCTAGCAATGGAATACTCTTCTTCAAAGCCTATCCTCACCCCATTCAATTATTTTGATTGGAAAGATGATATGGAGATCATATTACGTTCAAAAGGTTACTACCAAGTCACTCTTAGTCTTGAATTGGAGCCAAACACCTTGTCAGATAGAACCAAACAGTACAACAAGCTTGATGAAGCTTATGGTCTTCTTTGTCTCTCCATCTCCAAAGATCTTCACTTCCATCTCAGCGGATTGAAGACTCCAAAAGCTATATGGGAGCAACTTGAAACACTATTTGGCAAGCAGGACAAGCTTAGGGCTTTTCAATTAGAGAATGAATTGTTAGGGCTTTTCAATTAGAGAATGAATTGATTGTCCTTAGTCCTGAGAATTTCGAGACCATTACTGAATTCTTCACAAAATTCAAGAACTTGAACATGTAGTTAAAGAATAGTGGAGTTATCAAAGAGCATAAGCAATTGATTCTCTCCATTCTTAGCAAGCTTGGTAAAGATTATTCGGTATTTGTCTCTACTTTCAATTCCAGTCGGCTAACTACCCCGAATTGGAAGATGCCTACCTTGAATGCCTTCATTGAGTCCGTCACAAAAGAGCATGATAAGTTGATTCAAATGGGGTCCATAAGCTCCAAAGATTCAGTCCTATATGTTCAAGGACCCAAGATCTCGAATGGTAAAGGAAAGCAAAAGAAGGAGAAGCCCAAATTCGAACTTCACAAGCAAAGAGAGAAAGGCAAACAGACGGATGCACCATCTAGTTCAAAGTTCAAGCAAAAGGGCAAAGAAGGTAACCAAAAATCTAAATGTACTTATTGCAACCGTGGCTTTCACCCCGAAAGTTCATGTATGAAGAAGACTATAGATCAAATGGCCCTCCTTTTGGAAAAGAACAACATAACTATTCCTGACGGTGCAAGGAAGAAGGATAGGAATGATGATCATGAAAGAGGACAAGCACTCATGGCAACTGTTTCGAAGCCCACTACTCTCTTGATAGATTTGGGTGCATCGAATCATATGGCTGCAAATATTGATTCTTTTTCTTCATTCGATCCAAACAGCTCCATCCCCATCCATTTGGGAGATGACTCAAAAATTTCTTCAAAGGGCAAAGGTATGATTCATGTAGATCATGGAAGCTTTCAGAATGTTCTTTGTGTGCCTTCCTTGGCTTCAAATCTTCTTTCTGTGTATCAAATGACACACACTGGTGAACCGAAGCAAGTTACATTCAGCCCTAATACAGTTGAAATTTCTGATATCAAAAGTGGAAGACTTGTTGTAGTCGGAAAGGCGAACCACACTGCAAAATGCTATGAGTTTTCACACTTTATTCCGCTTGCAAAGCCCACTGCTCTTCGCACACATGGTAATGAGGTTAGTAGGCTTTGGCATGAAAGATTTGGACATCTTAATTATAATTATTTGTTGTTGTTATCAAACAATTCCATGGTAGATGGTCTTCCACAACTCCGTTCCTCGAAGGGAATATGCACTGGTTGCATTATTGGGAAGCACCCCGAGCACAGATTCGACCGCGGCAAAGCTAGCAGAGCTTCTACAGTTTTGGGGTTGATACATTCTGATATCAGTGGTCCACTGCCCCATACGTCATTAAATGGTTCAAGGTATGTTTTGACATTTATTGATGATTTTTCCCGCTTTACATGGGTACTTTTTCTCAAAAACAAGTCAGAAGTGCTTGGAAAATTCAAGGATTTTAAGGCTTCTGTTGAGATTGCCACTCAAAGCAAGATCAAAGCTCTTAGATATGATAATGGTGGAGAATATATCAAAGCCGAGTTGCTGCAACTTTGTTCCCAAAGCAGAATTCAAATCCAACATACAGTTCCCTACACACCCCAGCAGAACGGTGTAGCAGAAACGAAAAATCGGTCACTGAAAGAGATGGCTACATGCATGATTGAATCAAAAGGTTTGGCTGCAAATATTTGGGTTGAAGCAATCAATGTTGCTGCATACATACAGAACCGTGTTCCATATTCATCCATGAAAGGTATGACTCCTTTCAAAGCATTCTTTGGTCACAAATCGAATGTGTCAAATTTGAGAGTTTTTGTCTCTACTGCATGGGCTAGAATCCCTTCCAAGAAGAGGCAAGCTTTGGATCCACAAAGTATTGAGTGCATACTGATAGGATATGGGGAAGAATCAAAAGCATATAAACTCATGGATATCAGATCTAAAAAGCTATCCATAGAGCGCAGTGTGCAATTTGAAGAACCCCTTCAAGAATTGCAACTAATCGAGGAAGAAACTGTTGTTTCACTGCCTTCACCAGAAGAAGATCCGTGCAACGATAATGAAGGTATGAGTTCTGATATTTCTGATATTTTAGCAGCACATGATGATCATGACATATCAGGTTCGGAATCCGACCATTATGATCCTCCTCAGTTACCAAAGTGGGCCCAAAACACTCTTCAATCTGCTGGTTCGAACCTTGGAAATCTTGCTGATCTGAGACGAACAAGAGCAGACTTTCAAAGAGCAGGTATGGCTCTTTCTATTTTTGATCCATTACTTCTTGAGATTTTTTATTTGATGACTGGTTCAAATCCCACATCATACTATTTTTCCCACTGAGATCCGAGATGGCAAAGTGCCATGGATGAAGAGTACAGTTCTCTTCAAAAGAACAATACATGGGAGCTAGTTTCTCTTCCACCTGGAAGAAAATTAGTGAAGTGTAAATGGGTCTACCGCACAAAAGTTGCTGCTGATGGATCTATCAGCAAATACAAAGCAAGGTTGGTGGCAAAAGGTTTCTCCCAAGTCCAAGGAGTGGACTACACTGAGACCTTTGCACCGGTTGCAAAGATGGATTCCATCAGCCTTGTTTTGGCTATTTCCGCATCCAAGCACTGGGAAGTGCACCACATGGATGTGAAGAGTGCATTTCTACATGGAGACCTTGCTGAAGAGGTATATATGCAGTAGCCAGAGGGCTACACATCAGATCCATCATTAGTTTGCAGATTGAAGAAATCTTTGTATGGGTTAAAACAGGCCCCAAGAGCTTGGTATGCAAAGATGGACTCCTTCCTTCTTTCTCAAAATTTCCAAAGATGCAAATCTGATCCGAATGTGTATCTTCAGTGAGTTAAAGGTAATTTGTTGGTTATTGTACTTTATGTTGATGATCTTCTCATTACTGGTAGCACTCTTACTTCAATAAACAAGCTAAAAACTGCCTTAAATATAGCTTTTGACAAGAGCAATTTGGGCTTGCTAAGTCACTTTTTGGGCTTGGAGATAGCTCAAAATTTTGATAGGATCACTATATCTCAACAAAAATATGCTTCCGACCTGTTATTGAAGTTTAATATGGCTGAATGTAAGGCAGCCCCATTCCCATTCCTCTCAGGAATCAGTCTTGAGGAGGGAGATTCTACACCGCTTGCAGATTGCAGTATGTATCGACAGTTGATTGGTTCACTACTTTATTTGACACACTCAAGGTTTGATATTTCATATGCTGTGAGTGCCGTGTCAAGGTATATGCAGTAGCCCCATGAGCTTCATTGGCAAGCAACCAAGCGGATCTTGCAGTATGTGTAAGGTACGAAACATTTTGGCATACATTATGTTGCAGATTCTGAGCTTGATTTCATTGGTTTTATTGATTCAGATTGGGCAGGTGATAGTATTGATCGGAAGTCCACTTCCGGTTATGTTTTCATGATTGGTCATGGTGCTATTTGCTGGTCCAGAAAAAAGCAGGAAGCCATTGCACTTTCTTCAGTAGAGGCAGAGTATCGAGGGGCAGACAATGCCTGCATTCAAGCAGTTTGGTTGCAGGGTATTCTTTCCGAGTTTGGTTTTGGTGGCACTACTTCGACTGTTCTATTTTGTGACAATCAAAGTGCTATTAAGATCTCCACAGATCCAGTTCAGCGGCAGAGGACCAAACACATTGAGATTCATATGCATTACATTCGACAGTTGGTGCATGATCGCACCATCATTCTGCAATATTGCCCTACTGATGAGCAAATTGCAGACATCTTCACCAAGATCTTCACTGAGAAGAAGTTCTCTTATCTCTGTTCACTGTTGGGGGTGAGTTCCATCATGGTGGAGACAGATTGATCCATTATTATGCTTTAGCTTGAGGGGGGGCTTTCTTCCCACTGGGTTTTCCCTCTTTCCTCACGTAGTTTATTTTCAGCATTTTTTGGATTATTGTATTGGGGTGACCTTTGGTCTTAGTTACCAGGGCCCCACATTATTTTTTGCACATCATAGTCTAGCTTGAGGGGGGGTGTTCGGATATCCACATCATCCTTTTCAGGATCTTGCATGCAATTAGGGTTTGCATGCACTTTGCATGCATCCCAGTCACTAGGTTGATGCCTCCAGCACCTTAGCCACCTTATTCTAGCACCCATGAGCTTCTTACATTAGTTCATTAGCCCTCCTAGTTAGGAAGGCGCCCACTTCTCACCTACTACCAAAGAAGGGCGCACTTCTTCACCTACCACTGCAGTTCCACTTTAGTTACACTCAGTTAGCTCTGATTCTCCCTGATTTGAGGCTAGTTTCACTCCCGACTAACGGTTTCACTCCGTTGGAC
The DNA here is from genome assembly GCA_027924585.1 of Larix kaempferi. Classification (NCBI taxonomy): domain Eukaryota; kingdom Viridiplantae; phylum Streptophyta; class Pinopsida; order Pinales; family Pinaceae; genus Larix; species Larix kaempferi. The sequence goes on from BSBM01000010.1 coordinate 17,028,890, forward strand.
CTCCAGATTGACTAGATGACTTGTTCTGACTTCAGTTAGCCTCCCATGCACCCTCCACTGATCCCACTTCCCTATATCAGTGCTACACACTTCAGTTACACATGTTACACTCAGTTAGACTCAGATTGACACCTGGATGACTGGTTCTTGTGCATTGATGACCACCACTGGTTGATGATGAGGACTCCTAGTTGGAGTCAAGCTACTCCATTCAGTGATTCGAATGACCTTCTTAGTCAATTCGAATTGCTCTGTCATTGACTGTATTGTATTGTAATTATTCACCCTTATTTGAATATTGAGCACTGATGCATGCTTTGCACAATTTTACACCATTTTTCTAAGTTTCATCTATTGTGATTGATTTACTTGTTCATTAGATCTGCTGTAACTAATTTTACAATGATGACCCCTCCCACTACTTTATATGTCGTAGTTGAATCTAGTGCAAGTTATGACTTAGTTTAGTGGCTATTTGAACAATTAAAATTGTTAAAAATATTTTAATTTGAAAAGAACATTTCCTTAGCTAAGTTAACTATACATAAACACTTTTTAAATGTAATATTTGAAAAATGTGTTTTGAAATGAAAATATAATTATACTCTCTCTAAAAATACACACGTTTGTGTTTTGAAGTGAAAATAATTATATTAGATATACTGAATTACACTAGTAATACTAAATGAGAAATCAATTTACATTTTGAATTTAATTTTAAAATTTGTTTAATTAAAAAAAATGAACTCTTTTCAATTTGATTTTATATGTCAATACTTTCAAATGAAAAAATTAATTATCCATCCTAAATAATATTCACATGACAAAATTAATTATCCATCCTAGATAATATTCACAAAGGAAAATTTATATATTTTGTAACATTAACAATTTCTTAATGTAGATAATATTCACAAATGAAAATTTATATATTTTGTAACATTAACAATTTTTTAATGATTATTAGATGATTAATATTTATTTATTAAATATTCTTTATTCTATATACAAAATGCATGTTTTGGGAACACATAAATCATAAACATAGTGAAAAATATGGAAAATTGTCAACGACACTTTGGATATATATAAAAATGTAGAAAAAGGTCCATGACACTTTGGGACTCCAAAGGTTGTGAGGATACATTTTCACGTAATCTTCTTAATTTTCATTGAAATATATAAAAGTTGATTCTTTTTATATTTGTATATTTAATGCGCCAGTCACTTACATAGTCACTTACATTTCACATATTTTAATTATTATTCAGTGAATCATAGAAATTATTTTTAGTTGGATCTATGTCAATAATTAATGGCCAAAATGTGTTCATTTTCTTTTCAAACTATAAGAAGTTCCTTTGCACCATAAAAGGTAATTGCTAGTTAATCTTTTGTAAGAGAACCTACATTAAGATTAACATACTTTTAGTTTGTTCTCAAACCATAAGAAAAGAAAGTTTAACATACTAAGGAAGTTTACCTATATAATTTCCACATGTTAGATTTTTTTTTAATTTATTTCTAAGAGAATTTGTAGAGTCCTGGTCCTATATTCCTAGGAGGTGAGGGGTGCTCCAAATATAGGTATTATATTATCTAGGTTTTCCATGGGGCATGGTACATAGTATCTAACCTAGTTGAGGGTGACCATAATCTCTTTATGGGGGACTATCATGACATGAAATATTGAGGAAATTGCTTTCATGGTGTACATGTAACTACATCCCAAGTGGATATTGTAGTCTGGTTGTGCACCAATGTCTTCAACTTCAAGTTGAAAATATTTCCCCGTGGCTTGATAGGGATGTTTTGGTGAAGGCCCTATGGTAAAATTTCCCCTTGACTCGATAGGAATGTTTTAGTAAGGCTTTATGGTTGCAAAGGATGACCATCATAGGCTTGAAGGGTGGTAGAAGAACCAATGAGATTAGGGATCCAAGTTGTTTCCAAATCATAGTGGACATGATGTAAGTGGAAGAATCATCATCAATGATGCACTTGTGAATAATGATTTTCTTGATTGTAACGTGGACTTGGAAGGTGATTTATGATGGAAGTTGAGATTCATCACTTTCGAGGTTGAAGGTAATAAGCCATGAATCACATGGGTCGATGACACGTAGTATAGTTAGTAGAGATTTATTTTGGGATGCAAGGGATTGGAGAACCTCTAGTGTGGACATAGTACTGGAGGACTAACCCAAAGCATCTACAATATTGTAGTTGTGTGTCGCTCTCATATGAGGATTGTGATAGGTGCTAGAATGAGGAATTTGAAGAGATACACTAGCAGAAGTTGGGGCATCCTCATTTTTGTGGGAAATTTTAATGGTATGTTGTAGGAATGATCAAAGGATGGTAGATGAATGCTTGTATAATTCATGTAGATGTCCTAGTAGGATCCCTCTATAGATGAGAGAGGGTTAATTGTTGTCTAATCCTCCTACTAGTGACAAAAAACTCCTTAAATGGAAAATGGGTGTTATAACATAACCTAATGGGGTAGTGTTGATAGCCAGAATTGACCAATAATCAACGCAAAAGAAACAACTTAATTGAGATTCTTAAAGAAGATTTTAAACCGTTATGGTAGATGTTCTTGATGGGATCAAGGGCTCCATTACCGCTAATGAATTTCTTTCTTCCTAATGGGAGACTTGGTCCTTAAATTTCTCTAAATTCCTAAATGAAAACCTACTCTAGATGAAATGGAAATTGGATTAAATGCAAAATCTAATGTAATCTAGGAGCATTTCAGTAAATATAGAAAGACAATTCAACAACTACTAAAACACTATTTAAAAGTACTTAATATAATCTATCCCTTGACAGCATAATTTCAACGGAATGAGAGGCGTAAGAGATGAATTTAATCACTAATTTATTAAAACAAATTAAAATAAATAATGATTTTTTTAACATAACAATATTTCAGCAAAAAATGCTAAACAATTATTATTAACGACCCTTTCCATAATTTCCGCACATCAGATATTATGATCATTTCCAATAATCAATTACTTAAAATTAAACATCTAAAATATCCAACTATTTGTACCTGATTCACATTCAACTATGTCAATATAAACAATCTTACAAAAATAATTGCATGTGAGAAATGATTGCAGAAGTAGTCTTTGGTCTTTGATTCTTTCCTCGTGAAAACATTACAGAGTTTGCTCAAAATAAAAAATTCAATTTCAACACCTCCTCCTCATCTCTTCAATCAAATACAACTGATACATAAAGTAGATTACTAAAGAAAAAATAATTTCCTTCAATTCTATGGACATCCCCAACCACAATATAAGAACTCATCTTCATTTTATAACAAATGAAAGTTTGTTCACCAATAGGCAATTATAATGAAATTTGCACCCTAGGTGAGATCGCAGTCTTTTAATCCTTTATTAAGGATAGGCATCCAAGATGCACCTCTTTGGCATATATCTCCAAAGAGATTCGTCGATCACACACATTGAAGGATCAATATTTGTAGCGGATGAGCAGCCTACTGAAAAATCGATTGCTAAATCCACTAGTTTTTTGCTAATCTAATTATGTTTCCACGCGGGGAGTGATATACCATGTTTTCCCCCCACCCTATAACACCCCTTCTCTCTAACTTCCCTAATCCTCCCTAAATAAATAGCACCCTCCACCCCGATCTCCATCTCTTTCACTCTCCTAAGCCCCCTCCTGATCATTTCCCCCCTTGCCCCACATCTCTCTCTCTCTCTCTCTCTCTCTCTTTCTCTCTCTCTCTTCAATCGAATACACTAATACATAAACTAGATTACTAAAGAAAAAATAATTTCCTTCAGTTCTATGGACATCCCCATCCACAATCTAAGAACTCATCTTCATTTTGTAACAAATGAAAGTTTGTTCACCAATAGGCGACTATAATGAAATTTTCACCCAGGTGAGATCGCGGTCTTTTAATCCTTTATTAAGGATAGGCAGCCAAGATGCACCTCTTTGGCACATATCTCCAAAGATATTCATCGATCACACACATTGAAGGATCAATATTTGTGGCAGATGAGCAGCCTACCAAAAATTCGCTCACTAAATCCACTTTTTTTTTGCTAATCTAATCATGTTGCCATGTGAGGAGTGATCGACCATGTTTTCCTCCCACCCTATAACACCCCTTCTCTCTAACTTCCCTAATCCTCCCTAAATAACTAGCACCCTCCACCTCGATCTCTATCTCTTTCACTCTCCTAAGCCCCCTCCTCCTCATAACCCCAATAACCAAGATCATTTCCCCCCTTGCCCCACATCTCTCTCTCTCTCTCTCTCTCTCTCTCTCTCTCTCTCTCTCTTCCCCCACCCTATAACACCCCTTCTCTCTAACTGCCATAATCCTCCCTAAACAACTACCACCCGCCAACCCGACATCTATCTATTTCACTCCCCTAAGTCCCCTCCTCCCCCCTACCCCCAATAACCAAGACCCTTCCCCCCTCGCCCCACATCTCTCCCTCTCTCTCTCTCTCTCTCTCTCTCTCTACCCCTAACCTTGCCCCTCTCTCTCTCCCCAAACCCCCTATCACCCACCTTCCCCCCCGCCCTCTCTCTCTCACACACACACACACATACACCTCTATACTCCTCTCCCTACAACTAACCCACCTCATCCCCCTCTCTCTCTAACCCTTACAAACCCCCCTTCTCTCTCTCTCTACTACCAAACCCCACCCCTCTCTCTCTCTACCATCTATGTCCCTCTCTCTACCCCTAACCCCCCTTATCTCTCTCCCTAAATCCCTCATCTCTCTCTCCTACTCCTACCAGTTACCAACCCCCCCAAATTCTCGCACCCCTGCTCCACCTACCCACATCCCTCACCCTTCTTTCTTTCCCTCAACCCCCCTCTATCTACCCAAAACCCCGCATTTATGTCTCTCTCCCTAACCCCGTTCTCTCTCCTACTCCTAGCACTAACCCTCTCCACTCTCTCTCTCTCTCTCTCTAACACCACCTCTATTTACCTCTCATAGTCCCCCTCCACCCTATATGTGTGTATATCATGATACCTCTTCTTTTTAATTGTCGTCCTACTCCCCAAACCCCTAATGCCATCTATATCTATCACTCTCTCACCCATACTCTCTTCCTTGATGAGTCCATGTGATCCCTTCTCCCAAACCAAACCCTATGCCATACTCTCTTCCTTGATGATTCCATGTGATCCCTTCTCCCCAACCAAACCCTATGTAACTTGCACCAACCCAAAAAGATTATTAATTTATGAGAAAAAAAAAAGATATTTTAATTATTACAATTGCACAAATTTATAAAAAAACTGTTTACAAAATAGTAACATCTTTTTATTTATTTAAAATAAACCTCTTAAATAAAAACGTGAAACTATCCACACTTCAAAATAATAAAGTATGCAGCATTTTAAAAAGAAATCATTTAAACCCCATCTAAACGTAACAATCATTTTGGTAACCTTTAAAGCTTGAGAAATCATTATTAACCTTCACAAATTGACGAAAAAAACCATTAGCAAAAGATATTTTAATTATTATAATTGCAAAATTTTAAAAATTATATACGAAATAATTACATTATTTTAAAATAAACTTCTTAAATAAAAAGTAAAACTATCAACCGTTCAAAACAATCAAGTACGTAACCTTTTAAAAAGAAATCATTAAAAACTTATCTTACAACAATAATTTCCGTAGCTTTATAAAAACTTTAAACATAAATAATGCACCTCTTAACTTTATAAGAATTTATAATTTATAATTTAAAAAATAAAACATGATTGATATCATATGAATTTATATTTTATAATTTAAACATAAAAATGATTTCTATGTTTCTTTGATTGTGAATTATTGAAATTGAAAAAATACAATACAATTTTATACATATTTATAGAATATTATTAAACAAGAGCCATGAGGTGACAATGTCTCCGCAGTTGCTAATAGTAATAACAACTATTGCTATAAGATATAAGCTATAGAAATATGATATTCTCGACACAAAATTGCAATAGGGAAAGAAATTCTTTTGCCACAAGACTATTTAGCCATCTAACCTCAAGTTTCATGCAATGAATAAGACGATGAAACTTAAAATTTTATCATAATTTGATATATTATCTAAATTTTGCTTCTTTTAAATCAATTTGTTAAATCATAATTTTGTTAAAATATACAATTTGCACTTAACCTATCCTAAACACATGTTGTATTGGATTGAACTGAAATCAAATTAATTTTATATTGTGGCGGTGTTTTAAATTTTTTATGTGATTGATGTGATATTTATAATAATAATTTAATTTTTAAGCTATAATCTTACTAACCATTGAATGATCATAACTAAAGTGTGAATTGGTGTATGAATTTTTTGTGAATTAAAGAAGCATCATTAAACTACACACAAATCTATAAAAATAGAATTTATAATTAAAATATTTATTAACATTGAATTATTCACCTATAACATAGTTTAGCGAAGTGAAATATGTGTATGCCCTTAAATGAGTAAAAGCATAGAAATTTGAAAGATGTCACTTAGATTATTGTATTTTCTATGATTGTTCGCTTAGACTTTGTGAAGTTCCTCTTAGTGAGGAGATGTGGGTTGAGGGGTATTGTCATGTCAACCAGGATCAAGTTGTGGTTGAAACAGGATGTTTACATGGAACCATGTTGTTAACCCCGTGGTATTGCTAGGTGTTTCAAAAGAAAATAAACATTGGCCAAAATCTTAACCCAAAAATATTAAAATGTGGTGTTGTTAGGTTAGCATGGTCAGTTGATGCTACTCTATAACATCTAAGGATGAACATAAACCATCACCATCATTCGTGGAAATTGAAGCATGCATGCCCACTAAGTCCTATCATTGCCACTAGCACGCCTGAAGAGTTGTCAATAATTAATTAGAATATTGGAAAAAAATCACAAACTAGATGAATGATAAACACAGAAAGACAACCACTTGTGTGACATGATGCAAGAGCTCTTAATTTAAAGAAATGCATATGCATAAGTGAAACTCTAAACATTTAAGAAAATATCTTTTTTAAAGTGTTGTGGTTTTAATATTCTAATGTGAAATAGTAACAATTTTGCATTTATTTATTCTGGAATAAGAAATTATGAAATCAAGATAGGGTTTGGATTCAAAGTGGGAGGTGAGTAAAATCACACACAATAATTTTCCATGGTGGTCAGGGATCAAATTTGAGGGTAAGGTCCCATTTCACTTTGAAGGCATATGAGACATTGAATCCTTCAAACCCTTCAAAGTTGATATGTAAAAATACCAAAATCATTTCATTATTTGTTAAAAGCAATGCAATAGTGACAATATTTGCAATGTTCAACTCTATAGATTTTAATAAGCAATGTCTATATTAGGTTGTTTGTTTCCAAAAAAAAAATATGACCTCTATTCTCACAAAAATCTAAATATGTTTTTCTCTTCCAAATAATGTGAATGAAAATAGATATTTTTTTATTTTTATTTTTTTTAAACTCTACCCAAATCAAAATATCAATCATCATAAAAAAATACAATTACCGTAACATAATATGGTATATTAAAATTATAGACATGATAATGGAATCCATCCTCGTTATTTTGGAAGTTCTTGTCCTCTTTTATGAGGTATTCAAAAGGTGCATCGACCCATCTAGCAATGTAGGCCAAATCATAGTTCATGGTAGACATGTAGTAGGCTAAATGCAGCCACGTGGTCAGAGTAGGTAAGCAATGATTGGAAAAATGCGAAGAATGCACTAGTGCTCAGGCCGGGCACATAAAACATGGCAAATGATGAGGGAAGTGCACAAAAGTCATCAACGCATCTCACAGCAAAGACTCCAACCTTGAGCAGAAACCAAGGCGACCTCTCAACTGCACACATGATAGGTGTGTAGCCAAAAGACGACGCCATGGCATGCATTTGGGCGGATGAAATCCATGATCCGACGAGATGGAAAACACAAAATTGGAAACCTGACACTACCACGTCCACGCAGAAGGAAATCGTAGGGAATAAAGGGGAGTGTTTTGTTATCCTTCAAGGCAGAGGGAGGCCGACTAGTTGCAAAAATAGCTTAACTAGATCTACTATGAGCCTACTGACAACAATTATTCTCAAAACTCAATATCATAAATGAAAACTATAACTGTGTTGACCCATCTGACACAACGTGTCTACTCATCCCATCCTACAAGAATGTGATACCCTGACTAGCATGCAATAAATATTTATAATAGTTGTCATCATTTTTAATTAACATGCTTATCGTTCTGTATATCATTTACATAAGTACATCGGAATATCTGTGAATTAATTATTTGCAAGAAGTTTTGTCCCATGTTGTGTTGTATTACCAGGTGACATAAACCTAAAAGAAGAATGAGTACTCATAGAGAACGTTTTGCGAAGGTCGTGGAAAGACAATCCAATGAGCATCTCCACTTCCAAGTATTTTCCAAAATCAAACACTTTTATTTTCTTATACTCGTGCCCGCCTATGCATCTCCATATATCTATGACAAAGATTTAGATATTATTGAACCTTGTTATTTTCCATTCTTTCACATCGTGATTCTTCAATTCCCGAACAATAATCTAATTTATTGGAACTCACTTTCTATGTTGTGTGATTATTAGGTTGCTCTTATGGCCATGGAAAATAAAAATGAATTGATGGTGATCTAAAGTTTCTTTTGAAGTAATATGGGAAAACGATATTCCTTGGCTGATAGCAAGTGACAATATCCTAAGACTATTTCAAAAGGTAACCTTAGATTAATTACTATTCCACGATATATATTTATATCACCCTATCCATCTAATACTAATTTGGTATCAAATTTGGTGATAATAAACTGTTTTTTGTTATTCAAAATAATCTTGACTATGACTCCATTAAAAACACTCCCAATATCGAACCGTGAAAAAAATTATGTCTTCAATTTGTTCGATTGGTGGTTGTCTTGTCGAATTTCCCAAGGTAGTAGATTCAATTGTTTTATTGTCTTCAAATTCCATTTAAGTATTATATGATGTAATTCTTTCTCTTGATATATAGATAATTTGTTTCTTGGTTGTGATCGACCAGTTTGGAAAAATTCGATGAGGTGTGGTGTTCAGTGGGCGGTTGCATTGAAGAATTTCTAACTAGTCCATTGGTTTGGCTATACCCTCCATGAGCTTGCTAACAACAGTACGACAAATAGTCTCATTGGGAAGAAATAGCTTGCTTCCCCATTGAATTCTCTATAAACATGTTGAAAATTTATAATTACAAAAGTTGCCTGGAGACTTCTAATTTTTTCCTTCCAAACATCAAGAGCATTCACCTAAAGTTGACACTTCTGGGCAACCCAATCTATAATCACGTTGGAATTACTAATAAATTTCAAATGAACAATATGCTTAGCTCAAGCAAAGTATAAAAGGATCCACGAATCAAGTAATCCACCACAAATATTGGTGACCCTGCCACAATTCATTTTTGTTTATTTGATCCTTCTAGATGATTATTAAATTTACGTTTAAGATGAACCTATACTAGTAAAGCTTTTAGTGTAGGTAGTATATTATAAAATTTTATATTGGTAAAGGTTTTGGTGCGGACAATATATTATAAACTAATCTTTCGACGATGCTAGTACCAAAGTGAGAAATGATGCTATTACATCATCTTCAAGACTTGCATTCCAAATCTAACATATGATTTGGAAAATCTTTTATCGTGGGTAATGTCTTATAAACTATCTTTGTAAGACAAAGTTATGTATGTGTGATTATTCATAACCCCACATCCAACTTGCATCCCAATTCACAACATCCAAACCTAATGTCAATGTTAACACACATGCAAATTAGAAGAGGAGTATTAATTTGTAATGAAACCCCAACTTAGGGATATGCTATTGTAGTAAGATAGCTTGTAATGCCATATATATAATAATCACAAGATAAATATATTCCACAAGGAATGATAGCAAAATTGACAATTTTAGTACCATAACGAGGGAGGATACCATCAAATCAACCTATGGACTTGCACCCCAAAGCTAACTATTGAATCGAAAAAGCTTTTTTTGTTGATAACACCTTATAAATCATCTCCATCTCACAAGTGTTATGTATGTAGAGTTATTCACAACACACATCCAACAATAACTTTAATTTACATACATAACTTGGAAAAATAGTATTAATGTGAATTAAAAACGTGAACATAGTGATATACCATTATAATAAAATACCTCGTAACATTATATATATAACAACTTATAACCTTATATAGCAATTACAAATCAACTCTATTTTACATTGGCATATTAAAACTCTTATTAATAATCTTAATATCATAAGAAAAAATGATACTCTCATAACAATCCAAAAACTCTATCCTAAAATCAATTTAAAATATCTCAAACATATAAAAACATAAAAATTATTTTAATATATTACATTTCTTACCTAAATATAAATCTCATCCTCACCTTTCACCTTTCTAATATATTTGTACTAGTAATTATTACATTTTGATTTTAATTTAAAATCTAAATTATTTATTTAAAATTACATACATTAATATAATATTAAAATAAAATAAAATAATAATTAATTACATAATTCTATTACATTTCAAAATCTCATCCTCATCTAACATGTTTGTACACGTGATTATTACATTTTGATTTAAGAAATAATATCACAATTTGATTTCAAAAATAATTATTACATTTTAAATTTAAAAATATTATGACTAAATTTTAAATCATATTTATTAAAAATATATATAAACTATTTCCTTAAAATTTTATACATCTATATAATATTAAAATAAAATAAAGATTATTAAAAAAAACCAGGGCAATCCACTTTCAATCGTTTCAAAATCCCATTCCCAAATGAATTTATAAATAACAAAATAAACATTTAAATGACTGAAACTAACCTCTATCTTAATCGTACAGCATTAAGATAGTCTATTTTATGTATAATCCAAACGTTTAATCTGATTGAAAGTGCTAAAATCGTTTTTAAAAATGAAATAGAAAAATCCCATTCCCAAATGAATTTCTAAATAACAAAATAAACATTTAAATGACTAAAACTAACCTCTATCTTAATCGTACAGCATTAAGATAGTCTATTTTATGTATAATCTAAACGTTTAATCTGATTGAAAGTGCTAGAATCGCTTTTAAAAATAAATAGAAACACAGAACAGAACACGGAGATCCCCATCTCATTTATTTAAATGGAGATCCCACTAGCTGAGACCGGGACAGAACACGGTTCTTCCTACTAGCCCTAATAACCCACTCTATGTATAGAACATGGTTCCACTTCCTACCTACACACTAGTACGGAACACAGATAGATACGAGGTTCCACTACCAAGACAGTACCATGAGAAAACATAACACTGAATTAATTATGGTCGCTATTGTGACGATGTGACAATAGGCACCAGCGTTCAAATTTGAACCCTTCCCAGCCCTTCCCAAGGGTTCTAGCCCTTCCTAGAAGTGTAAATTTAAAATTGCCCTTCAAAAAAAATTAAAAGTCTGAATTTTACCCTTCCAATTAAAAAGGACAAAATTATATCAACATTTCAAAAGAAGGGCAACATTTGAAATTACCCATCCATATAAATTTCAATTTCTATGTTGAAATTCCTATGCTATAAAATTTGACTCGTCATTCAAAATATTGGAAATATCATAAATTATAATCACTCACGTCATGCACTCACTACTTAGCTAGTACTCAGCTATGCAAGATGATGAGTGATGATTTACGATTATAAGGCACTGGCCACTGGGATTTGACTCTGACTCCGGAGTCACTTTGGACTGAGATATAACATGTGACAATGTGTCAGCGACTACAACTATAACAACAAAGAACCACTACTAGTCTACTACTAGGCCCAAACAAGCCTGAAACTTTGTGCCTACTACATATGTGAACCTAGCTACCAATGTCCACTAATTTTTCATCAAAATGAAATTCAAATGGCTGATTTGATGAGTCCTCCTCTACAAGACTTCATTTTTTGCATGAATGGCATGGACTCACAACAACTCTAAACAACACTCAATGGCATGCAAGTACAAATAATGACATGCAGCTAGGACCAGGAACCATGCAGAGGTCGATTTATGCATTGATATAGAGAGGTGACAATGGGCACACGATATGGAGAAACAATGAGTTAGAAAAAACATTTGGACCAAAGCACCACAATGGTTATTAATAAAAAAAATTAAAATAGTTTTTGGCTCAAGAATAGTCTTCAATTTGATGGGTAGCATGATCATGATGTAATCTCCCTCTGTCCTTCCAAACATATGTGGTTTCTCACAACATTTGCCTTCGGCACTCACCACCAAAATACATATAAAAATTCCATGTCTTTACATCATCTTCTCTTTAAATCCTCATCTCATAGTCATAACTAAGGATTGTTATGCATGCACATCCTCACCTTATAATATCAATTGGGTCAAGGCACAAAGACAACCATAAAATATCAAATGTGTAAAGACGCAAAAAGTACTTGAGACAACTATAAGTAAGTCTTATATTAAATTTACCATATCAGTATTTAATTGACACTATCAACTAAGATTTGACACGTTGGATTGTTGTGATCTTTTCTTTTTTTTTAACCATGGGAACATCAACCTCCAATAGCCCGCAAGCCAAATATACCAGTAACTTGTGATCTTCTTATCACTCCTTACCAATGCGATTGTAAGGCACTCTTTGAAGGTGAAGTCCATAATTTTAAGTCTTCTTCCTCATTCTCATGCCTTTTGGTAAGACAATAGAGAGGGTAGTGGCCCACAACAACATTTAAAACAATTTCGACATAGATGTAAATACATTAATTCTTTTCATTAAATAACTTAAATTTCATGCGAGTGAGTGCGAATTTGCCACATTGTGGATTGGTACAAAACACAACAAATTTTAGAGCTTTGAGCTCTTAATTACACATCTAGAATTTTCTCAAGTCGAGCCATTAACAAACTTCTTTTGGTGTTCTGGTTCAATTTAAAAGAAATATTTTCAAGACTCAAACATGCAGTGAGTTGTAAGGCTCCAACTGACTTAGGCTTGATTCCATTTCCCCTCCATCCCATACATGTATGCTATCACGACAAGTGTTGAACAACAAAATTTGATGCCCCATCCCCTGTGATCCTAGCGTTGCTAACTTGCTTGGTATGGAGGATTTTTTTTAATGTTTTCTAAGCTATGCTTAGGCCTCCAATGCCCATCATTCTTACATCTCTCGGGCTTGAATGGATGCCCTCTCTCCGGTTTGAATTAAGTTTATGGTTGGTTTTATATTTATTTTTTGGTTGTAGGTTTATTATAGCCTCGTTTTGCTTAGTGGCTTCCTTTTGTACATAGTTAACGGTAAGTAATTTTCTCATCGTTCTAGTTTTATTTTAAGACTATATCTAGTTACAACATCCTACACTATGCATATGATCATGCGGATGCCCCAATATGGTTATTGCATAGTCAAAGTAGTTTTTTATGTATAATGAAGTATGCTCCAACCCAGAAAAATACAATACATTACTTGTTAATTTAATGAACTGCAAAAATAATGTTACTTATATGTCAAATTAATGTGTTCAAATTACGTTTTATTGAAAATATACCATTTTTCATGTAGATATTAAGGAGCGCTCAATTACTTAAGATTGTAAAAATTTGAATGGGCAAAATTTGTTTTTTACTTTTTTGAGGGAAGGGTTTAGTTAATTTATACTTGTCAATTGAAGTATAATTATTTATATTGCCCTTCATCTTTGAAGGGCTCCAAGAACAAATACCCTTCCAATTGAAATTATGACCCACCCTTCAAATTTGATCACTGATAGGCATCACAGAAGACAAGTCCTTGAAATAAGGAGATCCACAAACACGGATTCAATTAATTCCACTCTGCACGAGAACCCCTATGACGTTCACCCGCCGCCGAGAGCAAAGGAGAACCAATAAGCATTGAAATAAATAGTTTTTAATGATTTTTAAAATATATATTTAATATGAAAAAAATATAACTTTACACCAAACTTAAGAAAACATAAATATTTGTGACATGTACTGCCATATTAACAAGAGCCACAAGGTGGTGATGTCCCCGACATTGCTAGTGGGGGCATTGTCAAGTGTTTATGAAATTGTCATTAATTGATAAAAGCGATTTTTTTGGCAAAATGATTTTTTTTCTTCTATTTTTGTGAGTTCCATAAAAAGTAGTCAAGTAAGGTAGTAAATAGCTTTTAATTTAAATGCTTATATAAAATGCAATATAGAAAGAAAAAAAAAGAGGCAGTTCTTTTGCATGATAAAAAAGAGGGAAAATAATTTCGGAACTTGCATTTACAAGTGATGGAGTTTATTAGATTGGCCAACAATTCTTTTTTTTATTACATACCTAGATTGTATTATAGAACATGAAAATAATATTCTTGCTATGCGACAAGCATTTTGTTTGAAAGGCCATGAACTAGTGCGTCTACGAAGCAAATATAGAGAGACATCAAAACACTTCAAATTTCTTTACAATGTTCATGTTAATGCATTTTTCTGTTTAAAATCTAATTAAATCTACATTTTCCTTAGACTAGCAAAAAAAAGCTAAAATCCTGAAATTCTTACAAATTTTGCAAGAGAAAAATAGGTCGACCAATGAAGTCTGATTATCAATGGAATGAAAATCATGTGGATGCCATTAAATCCCTTTCTTCTTTTAAAAGACATTAAATAGAAACATTTATATATATATAAAATCCATATATATTTGCAATATTCAATGCACATTCAGGAGGAGGTTTGGGAAGGCTCCATGTCCCACCATGTTGAACGAAAATTTGAGCCAAACTGGACAAAAAATTATGGAATTGAAAACCTAATTTGTACTGCATTTACAGCATGTATAATAATGCTGGAATGTTAAGGTTTTAATATGAACAAAGGCCTATAAACACCCTTCATTATCTGGGCATCCATCCCTTATGCATTTTCACATAATAAGAAAATGGATAGCATCTCGTGCAACGAGTGCAAGAATATCGGCGCATGACAACTCTCCGGCAGACCTTTTCAATGACTTGGAATCCTCTCAGGATCAGATTCGGGAAATCGATGTGCTTACCTACTCAATGCTTCTCTGTTGGTGCCTTCGCCTGTCACTCGCTCAAATATTTCGGTGTCGATATTCACTCTCGAAACAGTTTCATCCAAAAGCTTTTTCCCAATATCTACCAGTTCTTCCAGATTCTTCTTAGTTGAGAGATCGATTGAGCCTTTATCTCCTTTCAATTCAACCTCATCCCAACTATGCAATTGGTTAGACCTTTCAAATACAGAAGCTGCAATCGATCACAAGAAATGAATCAAGAATGACCACGGAAAGATTTAGAGTATACCTGAATTCGTATGTGATGTTAGAGAATGCAATGCTTTCAACAGAGACGGGTCGATTGATGGACCGGAGAAGATCTTCCAAACAAAAAATACAAATTTTAGCACAAGGAGAATAATTTTGTTTTCCCTTTTAAAGTTCAGGTTGCAGCCACTTCTGGAAATGTCGGGAAAAAGGGAATACGGTTACAATCAACAGCAAATACAAATAAGAAGGCATGGATACCCGATCTCCGTTCATTTTAAACAGGAAATTACATCTACCCTGGTGTGTAAAACCTAGAAAGCATTATTATTAAACCTAATTGATATAGACGAATTACCTCTGAACTGGATTGTGCGCCGCGCCTGTATCTTTCGCTATCCGGATGCCGGTTGTGTTATATATAAAAAATCCATATTAACTGATGAATAATAGCTTGTGCAGAAAAAGGAAAATAGCTTGACAATTCAATGCATATATGCAATTGTTGTTATTGTGCATTAAAAATGTGGAAAAGACTTACTGTGACATATACAGGATTTGCAGCATCATCCATACCACAATGTGCATTCAGTGATGCATGAATATTAGCTTTAGCAATTGTTACTGTCTGTCATTCCATAATCTTGTCAATAGACATACGATCTTGATCAGTCATCTTATCAAATTCATCAATACAAACAACACCATGGTCGGCCAAAACGATTGCTCTAGCTTCTATCCGGTGTTTATCTGAATTGGTTACAGGCAGTTAGTTAAGGACTTCAGATCATTATTTACCAGAAAATGTAGTGATAAGATGTATGCAGAAAGTATTTACCAGTCTCTTGGTCAGAAGTAACAACTGCTTTCAAACCTATGCCAGAGTATCCTTGGATCGTGATTGAAATTGCTAAAGGAGCAATATTCATAATAGCTCTCAACATTTGAGAGTTAGCCACGGAATAATCATCAATCATCATCAATATTGCCACACCTTGATATAATGCCAATACTTTTACTTGATTGTTCGTCATCATTCCTAGACCCCATGCAAAGGCATTTCTTGTTTCTCATCAAGGTTATAATCCCCTGTTGCAACTATCGCTCCTTTGGGTAAGAGTTATCTTCCTCTAAAGCAAGCAAACACATTAATGATCAAGACCTACAAGCATCTGTTATGAGTGGAAGTTTACCCCTTTATATACCACCAATGAGTTATTGCAGGTGGCTAGGTTTTGTTTTATATACAAGATACAGTTGCACATCAAAATACAACTAAAGATGCTACAAGACAGGTAACCTTAAGTAACAAAGACCTTTTTCCTGCTTTGAGCATGCTTTGGAAAAAAACAAAGGATCTCCAAAATGAAACTTTATTTTTATGTTTTACATACACATGGGCTTATAAAGGAATCATATGTTGCTCCATTGTGCAAATCTACAGTCGTTACTTTCTTCTCCAGATTTAAAGAATCTTCAAAGAATCTCATGTCAAGATTACGTGACGTGTTATTTAGAGGGGCTATAATGTTGCTCGTGCCAATGTACAGAGAGTGCACTCAGAGTGGGCATGAACCGAGAAAACTGGCATAAAGCGAGAACACACTGACAAAGAAACATGACAATAGAGCAGAATACACTCAGAATTACACAGAAAGATGGCAATAAGGCAGAAGTAGACTTGAGATAGAATAAAATCCATATGCCAAAAGCATACTATAAAAGCACTACAAGTCAACTTGATGAAATCCCATTGTACAAGCCAAAAACAGACTATAAAGTACTCAATTGATTTATGGAAAATATAGAACATGACTTCCTTCACTCAACAAAGCTCAGTGATCTACATAACCATGGATTCTCAAGCAAGGAATTGAAGGCCAGGAAGCATAGCATATCATATGTAATGAGCCACCCTCATCATGATCATGTTTAAGCTTTGTAACAAACATCTCCAAACATTCAAAACTAGGCCCTGCACATAATGTCAAAACATCCTCCCTTGTTGCTTAATCCTATACCAAAGGATTTTTATTGCAGAAAGAGAGCAAAATCATAGGAAACTTGATTCGGCCATGGGAGGATGTTTTGACATTATTTGCAGCACCTAGTGATAGATGGTTGCTTGATGGTCCACTATCCTGTTCATATTCCAGATATAAATTCTATATTGGCCCTATCCAGCAATGGATGGTGATCGGGGGTCAACCTTATTGTTTAGCACTACAATATTAGACATTCCAGCAGGAATTTGGAAGCAGCTGAATGTGTCATTGTTTTGGTTCATCACCAAACAAGGGTGGATCTCAAGTAATGGCTGAGATGATTAAGTGGCTTAACCTGTTATTTGATTTGATCTCAGTGTTTTCCTCTTGTAGAGTATGGTAGGAAGAATAAGCTCGAGGTTCACGAGCAATATACTAGAATCTGTTCTACTATGTCATTCTATCTTTGGCATTTTGACTCATGCCTTATGTGTAGAGCTTCTTGAGAATGAGTAGTCAGTTGCATAGTTGAAAAAATGGCTGAAATTTCCGCAAAAAAGGCAGAAAAACATGAGTTGAAGGCCAACACAAACAATCAGCTATCCAGGAAAAAATCAGAAAAATCATGAATTTTAAGGAAAAGGGGCCAATATAAGCCCAAATTTTATATTTCGGGGTCACTTTTTTACTTTAGTTTCTGTTAGAATCCATAACTAGCAATATTGAATTGTCAGGAAAAGTCAATTAAATGAGAAGACGATGATTCTTGTAATGCCATGTGTGCAGTTGATGTAGTTGCCAATGCAAATATGGAACTTTGTCATGGAAGTATAGGCAGTGAAGCCATTATCATGTTTAACATCCAAACTGTTATGATATCTTGTCATGGATGCTAATGTAATGGCATTTTCTACCACCAAATATATGTAGTGATAGGTATGCAGTGGAGCACACTGTAGTAACATGGCATAGAATAAGATATAGTGAACTTCATATGAAAAAAGAAGAATTTCATATCCCATTTAGAATTCAGTAGATTTGTTCAGGATTTTAGTGTTTTAGGATTGGTGTAATCGCAACATTTCAAGAGTGGATTCCATGATGTATGAGAGTATGGGATTAGCACTTAATCAGGAGCACTAAGCCTTCTATGTACCCCATTGTTCCCTTCACTCAACTCAAACATTAATTAGGCACCTTAATCTTTCTGTCTCATTTTAACACTTGGATTAGCCAATTTCATCAAAACTGAAAGGTGAATGGACTTGGATACATAAGCAGCACCAAGCACTAGTATCAATGTCCCTCAAGGAATGAGGCAAAGGCCAAACAAGGAGTAAGAGGATGCTACTGATGATGAGGATCCCAATATGAGGGATTGTTTTGACAATATATAGTTATTTGTAGCATCATATTTTTTGGAATCTAGAAGCCATTAGAGACTTGATGTTCATGTATTTCATTTCAAATATGTACTACACTTAGTATCATTTTTATATATTCACCTGTTACATGCTAGAGCAAACTTTGCATATTTGTTGCTAATGGATATATATACATGTCTGCTATGGAAAAACTACACCTGAGTGGTTACACACGGAAAAGCAAGGGCAGGGGATAGGGGACAATGACCCACAACCGCTAGTGGGGAAGGAGGAAACTAAGAATGAGGAGGCTGATGTGCCAGCCTCAACGCCATCTACACAGAGTCAGACACTCACAGATGGCCATCTGTCTCTGGCCACAGGCCTTCTCCTATCAGAGGATGAGCCATTACCTTTTCCTGTAAAAGGGGTAGAGAATCGATAGCCCACCGATAGATCAATCATTGTAGATGGATCATGATGACAAGATACATTTATTATATATTTGATATATTCTTTTATTTATTAGTCTTGAATGGACAACTAACAGGATTTAGTATCAACTTTGTTGTATCATTTAGTGTTTTTTTTCCATATTTATGTGCCAATATGCTTATTTGATGCTGCTCTTGGTTTATATTTTTAAAATTTGAAAAAAAATGAATTTATTTTGTAAATTTTTAATGCTTGCTGCAATTTGCCAAGTTTTGCCAATTTGTCCAATGCCTATGCAATTTTTTGCCAATGACAATTTTTTTAGCAATGAGATTCAGAATATCAGTAATCTGCATGAAACATCCATTTTCTCAGGTTCATTGTTATTCTCTTTTAGTTATTCAAGGTAACATATAAATTATAATGGTCCTATCTTCTTTGGGTAGGCTCCTACAGATCGCTGCATCAAAATATTAGAGCAGCCACTGTATTTTATTAGAAAGGTTAGGTTTAAAAAAAATCAGCTGAAGGTGTGTAGAAGGAACATTTGATGAAATATTACTAAAACTGACTGCAGAATAGAAGAATGTGAATGAATATTCCAACAACATTAACAACAACCAATTGAGCTAACCCCTTAGACTACAACGAAACCATACATATAAGCATGGCTATTAGATGCAAATATGACACCCACACAAAGCCAAATGAGCTCTGCATTCATCATTGTCACAATTATACAACAAAACAACATCCAGAGACACCGGAGTGGGCATTGTCAAAGATAACTCCTAAGGCAATTAATAATGTGATCATCTACATATACAGCAGTGTGACAATCATTGAGCAAAATTCCAGTTTGGGAAACTCCTAATTTTCTATAACTTGCTTTACTATCAGAATACCACTTTGACATTATCAAACCAAGAAATCCACTGACTAGACCAACCATGGTGACAGTGACTGACAATCATGTATTGGATATTATCAATCAAGAGTGTGAACATGTCCTTACCGCATTAGTCTGGAATGCAACTACTGAAACCAAGTCCTCGTTGCATTTCCTTAGACAAGGGAAGCCAATGGAGTTCTTGAGGCCTGAATATTCGGCGAAGCCCTTCCCTGAAGCCTGCCCATGAACAATAGCACATGACACATCAATTGCAACTTCAACCTCAAACCCAAATGCAACTAAACACACAAATAAATATCTGAACTGAATAATGATCAAACTGACTACAATCAGCTCAACGCCACCCTCCCAAGCTTCATATAATGAAACCCATCTCAATTAATGCATTGACAACTAATCTTCACTACTCTTTCTTTCATGTGGTTAATTGATTTAACATGCATTGAAAACTCCAATGATGCATTAACATTATGGCAACTGCAATGAAATAAAACACCATATCTAAAAAATGCCTGCCTGAACAGATTATTGGCCAGCACAAAATAATGCAAACATATTCAGACATCCAAATGCATAGTTAATTGAAAGCATTTATAAGTGCCAACTTCTGATTTTGAATATTATGGATGGTGGGTGGCATGGGAAGTAGAGTAGACCTGCAGGGATGCATGAGTGCTGCTGCAGTTGGCCACAGCAGCCATGGAGAGTGTAGCTGAGGCCATACCCCCTCTCTCTCAGTCTGTGCCTCCGTCTCTGTGCCTATGGCAGACCCAATTAGGGTAGAAATTCCATTGGGAGTGAGCAGCCAGTAAAATAACAATGGGTGTGGAGATTGAACAAGAGTAGAATGGTCTCCTGGTCTAAGGTAGAATGGTCTCCTGGCCGTCCTTTGACTTTCCTTCTTCAGACTTTGAGACCGAAGGAGATGTCTGAAGTGTTGGTCATGTCATTGCTTGTCCTAAAGTGGAAGAAAACACTCGCATAAGATTACTACCATAACATAGTCTTTTAATAATTTAACTTAAGCAAACAAAGATTCACAGTTCAGAGTAAATTATACGCTTATATGTTCCACTGGCACTTAATTAAGTAGAAATTGGCAAAATGGACTGCGATACATAACATATGCTGAGAAATTTTAATAATTTTTAAAAATGAGAAGTAAATAAACTAAATAAAGCAGAGATTTGCAACACTTAACGGTAAAATAGTAACATTCGCATTCCACAAACAGAATAACAGTGTCGAGCTGGTTCAACAAAGCAGTAAGCAGATCCATTTTGCAGTCGCAGCAAAGCTTCAATATCTCTCCCCCTGGTTGAAGCCTCCAAGAATATCAATTGCAAGCTCATTCGGATTCCCCAGCGGAGGCCAAACCTTGAATATGCGCTCATAGCTATACCCATAAGGCCTCTGGTTACAAGAGGACAAAACTCTAAAAATAGAAATTTCGTTATCCAGAACTCTCCGAATTTGATTGATTCCCTTCTGCGGGTGGCCACTTGTTCCAGCAAGCTTGACCAGGATTTAATTGTTTACTCCCATACCACTATCAAAAGGAAAAGATGACAAAACCCAAATTTTGAATGCTGTTTATTCCATTTTCTCAGATAGAAATACGTCACAAACACCCCCACTGCACCAAGAATATGGAGTGACATGACTGACCTTACCTTGCCCAGCAAAGCGAGACAGAAACAAATTAAATAAACAAGACTGGTGAATAAATCACACAGGAGTCTTGAGTCCCGAGACCACCGTCACCCCGCGCCATACTGCATTAACACCACGAAACCCTGGACCATACCGCATGAATACGCCAACTGCAACATCGTTTAAACCCCTGGAACACCTCAACCCGACGCTAGCGGGCGCACAACAGAGCTCGGCGAAAGGGACGATAAATGGACAAGACTGGTGAATAAATCGCACAGGAGTCTTGAGTCCCGAGACCACCGTCACCCCGCGCCATACTGCATTAATACCACGAAACCCTGCACCATACCGCATGAATACGCCAACTGCCCAACGCTAGCGGGCGCACAACAGAGCTCAACGAAAGGGACGATAAATGGACAAGACTGGTGAATAAATCGCACAGGAGTCTTGAGTCCCGAGACCACCAACCTCATTTAAAACGGCAAACGTCACCCCGCCGTCGGGGCCTGGGGCACACAGCCCCAGGCCAACGTCACTGCGTCCGGATCAAACCACAACCACGTAAAATGAATTTCAAAAAAAATCAAAAAATACAAATAAATATAAACTTTAACAAAAACTTTGCAATTTCATATCCGCAATTTTTGCCACCCGAATTAATACCACCCGACTCAAAACTATATGTCGGGGACATAATAAAACTGATCAAAAAATATATAGTCCTCTGGGGGCACATAATAAATTGAATGAAAAGCAGAGCCTTAGATTTATAACAGTGAAGGTGTATACATATTATCTATTTAAATGGTGAGGTGAATAAACTTATATATACTAGTATCTTTATTTAAATTTTAATTAAAATGCATTTAAATATAATAAGATATGGCTGGATGAATTGAATCTCTTACTTGTTATATCCAGATTAATTTTGTTGATCAATTTAAAGAAACCCAAAATCTAAAATAATATATCTAACCCTCTATCAACATAAAAATACCAAATGAATCTATGAAATTGAATCTATAGTTTAATAAATAAAAGAAAATAGAAAAAAAAATTACCCTATCAAATGTTACTTATATATATATAACTGCGTTGAAAACACATCGTATTTAAAGTGTATACATTTCAGGTTTCATGGCAAATGAATCCACGCCACATGTGAACCTAGCCGAGTGAGCCTATGGAATTGAATCTGGTTGGTTAAATAAATCACGTCGAAAATAGAAAATAGAAAATCACGTCGAACTGTTTATTTTGTTATTTAGAAATTCATTTGGGAATGGGATTTAGAAACGATTGAAAGTGGATTGCCCTGGTTTGTTTTTTATAATCTTTATTTTATTTTAATACTATATTGAAGTATAAAATTTTAAGGAAATAGTTTATATATATTTTTAATCGGGGAATCGATAACAGCGAGGGGAAATTACCCGCGCGTTAAAATACGAAAATGTGAATTGTAACCAATTTAAAGTTATATATATATATATATATATATATTCCTGTAAGAGAGAGGGGCGACTAGCTGCGTTAAAATATGAAAGTATGAATTGAATGGTGTAATGAAATGCGGTGCTAAGGAAAGAGGAAGTGGTAAAAAAAAGAAAAGTAGTCTCGGCTCTTTTACATACGATGGAGAAACTGAATTAATGAAAAATATATGGCAAACAGTTCCAAAAAACCAAGCGTTTTAAAATACCGAAATTAAATTGAAAACCCCAAATTAAATTGAAAGATCTGGAAAAATTACAACACCCTGAAAACAATGACATAACAAGCTGATTGGTATATCAGTTCGTCTAGTGAAAAAATGATACTTGCGATTTTACAATTTCAGATAATACTGGCTATTTTAAGGGAATGAATAAGTTTTTTTTTTAATATATTGCTTCAAAGGACAGAGCTCATTTGGATTTAGTGGTTTAAAGAACATTGTGAACCAAGAACAGGGAAGTAATAGAAAGTCAGAAAAACATATATTAAGAGGAATACATAAAATATTGTATTAAGACGAATTTGTAGGTTTATATTAATTTTTTATGAATATATGTCATCAGTTTGGAATTAATGGTTTAAAAAGCATTGTTAACCAAGAACAACAAAATAATAGTAAGAAAAAACACATAAAATATTCTAACTAAATAATTTTATTTCATGTAGGAAACTAAATGCAGGTTGTTCAAGGGTGGACAACCTGTTGCGGAGCTTAATTCACTAATTCAAATGCACACAAAATTAACATAAATAAAGTAAATGAACCAGATGAAGGGCAGTCCGGCTGTGGGTCATTTGACGAACTACAGAGATAAGGTCAGGCGATCGGGCGCTAGGAGTCCAACTCGATCTCCATAGGGTTAGAATTAGAGAGGCGTGGATAGCATTTAGGAATCCGCATTAAAGCAATTATGGGGTTAAAATTAAAGGTCCGTGGATAGCATTTAGGAATCCGCATTGAACTAATTTATATTGAATTTTAAAAGTTAAAATTGAAAAAATAGATAACAAATTGGTCCCAGATAAAATAAATTCATCAGGGTTATTATAAAATAAATTCATCAGCAAAATTTCTTTACTCATATAACAAATTCATCACAAATATTGTAGCAACAAATTTTCAAAAGTATTTTTCTTCAATGATTTTTTTTATACTAAAAAGACAATTAATCTCTCTATAAGAAAGTAATATAAACAGAAAGGGTATTTTTCATTCTTGAACTAAAATTTTTCAATAAAAAACAAACTATTAAAGACTAAGCATCCATTGAACGAAGCATCCAGCTGTTTGAAGATTTCTCCCTCCTAATTCTGTTTCCCTTCATAAATATTATAACCAGAGTGAATAATCTCGAGGCTTCTATTCATTAACCTAACCAGAGAAAAGTAAAGACTAAGAAATACCTGTAAAGAAAAGCGGTCAAAGGAGTTCCTTCTATTGGCCTGGGCACCGTGCATCCATTGAACGCAGCATCCAGCTGTTTGAAGATCTCTCCCTCCTAATTATTTTTCCCTTTCATAAAGATTATAACCAGAGTGAATAATCTCAAGGCTTCTATTCATTAACCTGACCAGAGAAAAGTAAAGACTAAGAAATACCTGTAAAGAAAAGCGGTCAAAGAAGTTCCTTCTATTGGCCTGGGCACCGTGCATCCATTGAACGAAGCATCCAGCTGTTTGAAGATCTCTGCCTCCTAATTCTGTTTCCCTTTCATAAAAATTATAACCAGAGTGAATAATCTCGAGGCTTCTATTCATTAACCTAACCAGAGAAAAGTAAAGACTAAGAAATACCTTTAAAGAAAAGCGGTCAAAGAAGTTCCTTCTATTGGCCTGGGCACCGTGCATCCATTGAACGAAGCATCCAGCTGTTTGAAGATCTCTCCCTCCTAATTCTGTTTCCCTTTCATAAAGATTATAACCAGAGTGAATAATCTCGAGGCTTCTATTCATTAACCTAACCAGAGAAAAGTAAAGACTAAGAAATACCTGTAAAGAAAAGCGGTCAAAGAAGTTCCTTCTATTTGCCTGGGCACCGTGCATCCATTGAACGAAGCATCCAACTGTTTGAAGATCTCTCCCTCCTAATTCTGTTTCCCTTTCATAAAAATTATAACCAGAGTGAATAATCTCGAGGCTTCTATTCATTAACCTAACCACTGTTTCCCTTTCATAAAAATTATAACCAGAGTGAATAATCTCGAGGCTTCTATTCATTAACCTAACCAGAGAAAAGTAAAGACTAAGAAATACCTGTAAAGAAAAGCGGTCAAAGAAGTTCCTTCTATTGGCCTGGGCACCGTGCATACATTGAACGAAACATCCAGCTGTTTGAAGATCTCTACCTCCTAATTATAACCAGAGTGAATAATCTCGAGGCTTCTTATATTCTATTCTTTTCATAGACAAACAGACAAAGCCAACAGTCGTCCGAGATCATCGCGAGAGACATGCCCACAGTCCTCTCCACCTTCGATAACCGTCCACCCGGAAAATAGAGTTTCACAGAATTCTAGGATCATAGCATCATAGACACACACAAAAAGAAGAGATGATTTCCACACTGAGGGAAAGACACAGGAAACATAATGAAACTTTATAAAGCAGTGAATGGCGGTTCTGGTAGCAACGGCTGCAATTTTGAATAGCTTTTTGTGAGATATATTCCACTTGCTAAACTAACCATTAATGTAATGTCAGAGACGGCTGTTTTTTCGTGATGTTTAATGTCAGAGAATATGGAGTTACGAAAGCCTTATATGAAAGGAAAAGCCAATGTCCGTAAGAAATGGAAAGAATATTTTATGAAGTGATGTCTCTGCTGTAAACGGTCAATTTTTACACAGTCGCTAAGACTGGAATTCACCCGTTACTAGGCTTTGGACGCTTTTTCTCCCTCTCAGGGAGAGGGGTTAATTCCACGTCATCGAAGTTCAAAACTGCACAGCTGACCTGGCAGTTATGGCTATGATGTGTCAAGGTGAACATTATACACATTTTATTAAAAATTATCTTATCTAAAAAATAAATTCACACAAATTGATTATGTCAGCTTCTTGACCAATTCAACCTTTAATATCTAATTATTAAAAAAAAAAATTAGTTACAAAATCCTTCATCTTTTTAAATATCCAAAAATCAAAATCATTCATCTTTTTAAGTATCCAAAAATTAAAATATAATAAATTATGTATACACCATTCAAATTAGTTATTTATTTGTTGTATGTGATAGTGTAAGGGAGATATTATACACATTATAATAAGGTATTAATGTGTTTAAGCTGTTTTAATATTGTTAAAAAATTAATAGTGCATAAGAAGAAGTGTATAAAAAAATCTTAGTTTTATATATATTTAGATGTGTGTGTTTTATATTGAGATGATAATTATCTAATTTAAAGATATATATGATAGATTACAAATATTTTTAAAATAAGATTCTTAATTAAGAATGAATTAAAATAAAATGGTTTTTTTTTTAAATTTATATAAAGATAAGATAACATAATATTGAGTTGCAAATATTATTTTTACCTGTCTGGTTAAAATGAAAGCAATTATCTTGGACTCTCTTAAAGATGTGAAACTGGCCAATTATTTTAGACAACTTCCATATAAAATGCCAAATGAATCCACGTCACATGTGAAACTGGCCAAGTGAGGCTATGCGTATGGAATTGAATCTGGCTGGTTAAATAAATCAGGCCAAACATCGATTAAAATATAGAAAAATGGAATTACTGTAATGAATATAATCAAATGCAATGGTGTCATAATGCTGTGCGAAGGAGAGAGGAAGTAATCAACGAAGAAAAGTGTTATCTGACAAATTGCAAGCGGTAGATTAGGCTCTGGGAGTCGAACTCATCTTGCGTAAGTAACGGTATATGGGGTTAGAATTACAGGGCTGTGGATAACATTTAGGAATCAGACATTGAAACAATTACCAGGTCATAATTAAAGGGCCGGTATATGAGGTTATAATTAGAGGGCCATGGATAGCATTTAGGAATTAGCATTGAAGCAATTATCTGGTCAGAATTAAACGGTCGTGGATACAATTTAAGAAGCAATTACCGGGTCAGAATTAAACGGTGGTGTATAGCATTTAGGAACCGGCATTGACCAATCAATTTTCAAAATTGAAAGAAATATATAACAAATTTGTCCAAATGCTTTTGCTTGTGTTTGTGTTTGAGTTAGTTACACACAAAATTGTACAGAAACGGATTGACAAGTCTCTGGTTAAAATGGAAGCAACTATTTGTATGTATATGTTTTCAGGTCATGTCGTGGTTTCTATTCCCACAGACATGTTAATAGTAAGTGTGTTCTCTCCACCAATTGTGTTGTATCAGTTCAATTACCACAGACGTTGTTAACCATAAGTATGCTCTGTCCATAGTTGCGTTGTGTTTCTACTTTCTTTACCATTTGTCTATCCTTTGACCTACTTGTTCACTTGCTTGAACTCCTCTCCAGTTGTCTTCTTTGTTGTTGTCTATCTGTGATCTCCATCCTGTTCTTGATGTTATGTGAAGTTCCTTATTTCTGTCATTAAAATAGATACTTGAAGTTACCTTTGCAGGCTTAGTTCCTGGGGATGTAATGATTGAATCTATCCATTATGAAGGTTTTTAGTGTTTTCAGACTTGCAAACTGGATCTGGGTCAACATGCATTTCCCTACCTAACAAAGAAATCACTCTAGAAATCACTGTAGCACTAAGCTCAGTGCTACAGGTTATGGGGAAAGATTCTTATGATGAAACTATATGCTTTGAGCCACTCCTTGATAAAGCTGGTTGAAGATTTTTCTGGCTTATGATTGTCACAATGATGTTCAACGGCTACAATTATCTGGAGCCTAGGAAGCCGGTGTAAGATATAGTGAGATATGCTTCGAGTCCACGTTATGATTCGAAGTAGTAATCTGTGTTTTCAAGGGTTTGGGATAGCAGCTTGATACAGGTGGTGTTTGTTCCCGATGACCAAGAGGTCTACTTGCTTTATGCATATGGATGTCAGAATATGATGTAATATTTTTTTATAATTTTAGCTACAATTATCTGAAGTCAAGGAAGTTCGTTGTGTGAAGGAATCATGTCCTTTTGTGATAATCTTTCGATCATTGTAAACTGCAGGAGTGACATATGCCCGCAGCCCCGTCTAATGGCACACAAATTCCACAAATTTATGTAGAGGTCATTCTCAGCCATTCAATGAATGGTAAATAATTAAATCCAAAAATAAAATAAATATAAGCTATAGTTAAACTTACCACAATAAATCCAAGGTAATGAAAGATTTCACAGCATAGAGAACAATGGAATCTAGTCATTAAACGTGACGTGATTCATGAGGATACGTTCAACTTATAAATTCATTAAAATGACTGATTGACATATACCAGATCACTGCTTTTAAAGATAGATGATGTGTCTTCCATTTCCATTTCCATTGCAATTATATATTTCACATCGGAACCTAATTTAGCTTCTAGCTTTCACTTCTATTCTGTTCGTTGACATAGACTTGGTGGGTGGTGCATGTTTGTTACCAAATTTAATAATGAAGGTTACATCATGAGGCACCCATATCCAACAAATTAGTCTTAAGAAAAGAATAAGGAATGAAACTCCCATGTCATCGGGTATGAACAGCATCTTCAAGTGAAGTAGATCCTCGTATGTTTATTGGCTATTAGTTTAAGGAGACTTACGATTTAACAGTAGCATGGAAATTATGAATGCAACATAATAAACCATCAGCTCTTTCTCGATTCCCGCACCTGTGCAAATATATTTGAAGGAATTTGAAGTGTACTCACCTCCATTATCGGATCTCAACACTACAATATCTTACCTTCTTAATTTTCAGCCTTGGACCATACAATACCTCCTTCATCACCAGTGGTTTTCGTAATACCTCCAATTTTGACTTGGAATGTAATTATACCAAAATATGTAAATGATGTAAATGATGTAAATATGTTAGTGTGAATTCCTAGTGCTGAGCTCAAGGCCAAGGCCCACCTAGTGAATTTCTAGGCATGTATGATGTATATATTTTATTTGGACTCTTTGGTTGGCTTTTATGCTGATTTAGAATATTATGTAAATATTATGTGCAAAATTAATAAAATGGTCCAACAATGGATGTGTAAAGAGCACCAAAGGGGCTATGATTCCACCAGAGGGGAAGAGGAAAGGGGGCCCGTGGGTAACTAAATCCTTGCTACCAAGTATCAACCTTATAACTCACCCAAAATTCTGTCATGTGATGAGAATAAGCCAATTATCTCCTTTTTTGACCATTTTCCCAATCATTAATGCATGTGTGTGGTTGGTGCGAAAAGTAACCTCATGTAGTTATTGAAGCATGGGTCTGACTGCACTTTTGTGACAATTTTGTCATGACAGAGTCAGTCTACAGCTGCCAGGAGTCCTTTTTTCTACTGCCGGAAGTTGTATCAATTTGTCTGTTCACCATTTTCCCATATCCTTTGGAGTCAACTCTCATTGCTCATTATTCTTTCACATAGATTCAGAGAGGCAGAGCTCTCCATTGTTGTCCAGAAACATTAGGGAAGTTTTGAGGTTTAAAATGGGGCTCTTAAGGGTTCAATAATAAAATAAGAGTTCTAAATTTTAGAGGGGGAAAAGAAAAACTACTTTTTCTTATCGTATTTTTGGCATATCTCCTTAACAGTTTACCCAAATTTCAAGTTTGGGTACTCGTTGAATGCGGATTGTAATTCCGCATCCACCCATACCCACACTGCATACTTTCGAAGTGCCCACAACATGAAATAATTTATTTTATTTTATTTCATGTCGTGGGCACCTCGGAAGTATGCAATGTGGCTATGGGTTGGATGAGGAAAAAAAATCCGCATCCAATGAGTGCCCAAACTTGAAATTTGGGTATACCGTTAAGGAGATATGTCAAAAATACAATAAGAAAAAATCATTTTTTCCCTCCAATTTGTTTTATAAATTTTACCCTTATGGTTGACATCATCGTCGTAAATCCTATTGGTTCTTATAAAGTGACTTTTTATGGTACATTTTTTGTTTTGAGGCCCATTTTTTACCTCAAAACTCCCCTAATGCTTACCATGTTGTTTTGAACCCAGAAATTCGAATTTGGAGACCATGCTGCAGATTGGGAAGTGAAAATAATTGGTTGTAGGTGAGCAGAGAGGTTGGGCAAGCTAGTAACCCTTACCCATGCAGTTATGTTGCTCGTAGGTGCTTGAGAAGCCACAAATTGAGGCTACAGGTGGTTCTATAGAAGCCATAACAGGTTGGACTTTTTCTATGCACACACTAGAAGAACCCAGCAAGATGGGTCACCCAAGAGAACCGTGAATCGGTGAAGGGGATTCCTGAGCTAGAAGGGTGTTGTGTGGGGCAGGTATTGTGGAAGCCAAGGCTGTGAGGGATGAGTGATACCCTTGTAGAGCTCTGTATGAGCATTTGGCTAAGCATAGAAACCAGAATAGGTTATGGGCTAAGAGTTAGAAGCTTGTAGGTGTTTCCTTTGCCCTGGTGGCCTCATAACCTAGCTTGGGGGTGGCCTCACAGTAGAAAGAGAATATGCTAGACGGAGTGCCTATGGTCGGGTGGAAAAGCGCTCTTACACAGCCAGTTGCTTGGATCTACATTGGTTAAAGATAATTATTATTATGCATTTGATTATGAAGTGTTTTTATTTCATGCATGTAATGTTATGCTTGTGTATTTGCATGATAGATGTGTGTGGATAGATTTTAATTCCTTTGTGCATGTTTACTTACATTTTTGCACACATTGCATTTGTTGAAAATCGTATTATGGACTTGGGGCAAAATTTGAGAGCCCAAATTTGGCCAGCGTCCCCTCCCGGTGGTTGGATTGGGTGAGGGGCACATTACAAAGCGGTATGAGAGATTCTGGTTGCAATACCAGAGCTTTATGGGCCAGAAATCACAATTTACAGGCAAAAAAAAATCAGAACTGGTTCCGTAGGAAATCTGTTTTATGTAAAATGGCAGTTAAGGGTCGTGGAGTAAGTTTGAAATCAATTTTGAAACATTCCCCTTATTTCCCAATCAAAAAAAAAGTTGCATAAACCCCAAGAGCTTTTAAAAATTGGGAAAATTTAGGTTGGACCCACCAGTGCCAGGTGTCAGGGTGACGTGGAGGAGCCACGTGGGAAAGAGGTCTGATGTGGAGGAGTTGCGTGGGCAGAGGGTGTGATGTGGACCAACCACATAATATCTATGTGTGCAGGCGACTGTAATGGATGGAGTGTGAAGGAGGAGAAGATTTGACCATTGAGCAGTAAGGCAGATCGACGGTCGACACCGATTCAGGCTCGCAAAAGTGCACAAGAATTAATCTGTTTTTGCGGCCTTGTTGAAGCCTATGATATGTTGTAAATGTACCAGACAAAAACGCAAAAGAGATAACCTAGTCTGAAGGCTTCAAATAATCCTATGCAAGTATTATTCTATCATCAAATTGTTTGGTATAACTAACTCTAATGGATATTAGGTCTCCATTGGAACTCTGAGAGTAATCAAGTGGAACTTTCTTCCTTAATGGAAGACCTAAGAAGTTAATAGCAAGTTAATGAAAGCATAAAGAAGACAAGTAAAAACTTTAACCTAACTACTGAAAGAAAAAAACTTGACTTTGAATCCTCAGATCAATCAGATCAAGGAATTTAGTATTTATAAACCTGATAAATGACCATTTAAATCAAATCTAATAGTACCTTCTTTGATAAAAACAAAACACTTAAAACTATTTTATCGTCATTCAAAGATCTATATCAGATGATTGTTCTGAGAAAAATATGTTAATTGACAAATTAACATTTAGAAAAGACAATTTTGCAGTTACAAAAGATATTGAATAAGATTATACGAAACAAAGAAAATAATTTCATGTTACTTTATCTTCATATGAATCATAAATGAAAAATCTAATGCATATTCATATACTTATGATTTTATAACCTAAGAAAAGTGAATCATTGAATAAATGCAAGGAAACTTGCGGTCATCAAGAACACTTGATAAATAAATCACCAGAAAGAAGACATAAGAGAAGAATAATTGAATTTTAGTAAGTATTGTAACAAATTACAAACTCCATATGCAACAGTATGCCTCCTGTTCTTTTCTCCAACGGTTTCCCCTCCTTTCTTGATGAGATATAAGTCTCTTTAAATAATAGATACAATAAGTTACAAAGAAACTAACTTCCCATGAAATTGGGGATTACAAAATATTAGCCTAAGATTTACCAAGGGCAGATTGCCACTTGGAAAAAATGTCCAAAAGATCATCAACATCCTGATATTGAGCATGTTCGAGCTGTAGTTGATCTTTGCAAAGGAAAGCTTTGACCTATTTCTTTTTTACTTTTGACCATTCTCCTAAAAATGCATTCACCTTTAACCCCGAAGAAACTGGTAACTCAACTAATTCTTTGTTCTCTCCTATGTGAACATGCTCAAGTTGTTCAATGCGTTCTTTAGACTGCAGATGCTTTTCTTCAAATTGCGTGACCAGAAGCTTAGGTGGAAGAGCACTTTCTATCTATTTCATAACAGAAAAATCCAATAATCCTAAGAGATTATTAGAAGCAAACCATTGTTTCCTACAAGCTTTATGTCCTTCTTCAATGGTGGTCTCAATTATATCACAAACATTTTCCCAAGACTGCAGAGAGATCTTCATTCTCCTTATCTTGATATTGTCTAAAATAGGAACTCCATTAGGCTTGTCCTTGATATACTTCTACCAATCAATAACATCTTCATAGGTGTTTGTAGCATCATTCCTTCATTGATTATGATCACATAGAATGACAGATAAATGTTCAAAGGGATTGAAAAACTCTTGAATTCATTCAACCCTTCAAATAATTCAACTAAGAGCTTTTTATAATCATCATTTATTCTAAAAACAAATTCTTTAAATTCATCCTTAGAAAACTTTGAAAATGACGAAGTAGCATAAATTGATTGGGACAATTTCAGTTGTTTCTCCAGAGCTGTCAACCTCTCAACATACTGTGTATTATGTCCTTGGTCCTCATGAAGTTTCCCTTTCAAATATTCATTCTTTGACTATAGTTTCTTAATTTGAGATTCATATTTGTCCTTTGATTCCTGCAATTCAGATTGATATTGTTGATCCAATTCGATCTGTTTCTTCTGAAGACCTTGTAATTCATATTCCTTCTTTTCAATTTCTTTGTTGAGCGTAGTGACATAATCAAAGTTGGCACCAACAAGGCTCCCATGGAAGCAACTGTTTCTAAAGCTTTTTTTTTAACATCTATGGAGGCTCTCTTCCATATAATTTGGTTAGGAAGAACACCTTGGACCAATGTTCCTTCTCTAGCTCTTTTAGAACGTCTCTTCACCACTGCCTTTTATGATTTGCTCCAAAAATATTCACCCAAAGAAACTACTGCATCTTCACCAAAGTATGCCATCACTTCAAAAGTGGATGAAAATACTTCTAAGAAAGTGACCAAAGGCATAGGTTGTGAGATAACCGGGGTAAGGATAAGCATACTCAGTTGTGATGAGGAGGTAGCATTTGTTGAAGTGGTTAAGGATGGAAGAGAAGAAATGGAGATTATGGATGAAATGACAGGATCTGTAGATACATAAGAAATTTGCATTTCTTCTGAGTTAAGGGGTGTTTCCATAGAAATAGTGGGTTGATCAGATGAATATATAGGAGGAATAGCAGAATTTGATGATGGTACAGATGGTAAAATAGTGGGAATGTTGATAAGCAGAGGGGATGTTGTAGTCAGGGTGGTAGGAATATCAAGAAGGGGAATCTTTGAAAGAGAATCCTCTATCAGTGAGTTTTCAACTAATTCAGGAAGAATTTGGGTAATTGAGGTGGTCAATGTCAGGTCAGAAGAAGCAAGAAAGGATAATGATAGGTTGGTGAGAGATAACTCTTCATCAAGGTCACTGTCATCAATTTTGAGTAAGTCATCCCCTACTATTGATACTTTTGTTTCCTGCTTCTTTACTGGAAGTGTTGTAATAGTATCTTTGGTTTCAAGAGAAGAGATAATCAAATCTAAACTCTTCTTCATGTCTTCAGCTGATTTTATCAGAGCATTAATATTTTCTAAAGTTTGAGGCTGTTGAGGATATTCAATTGGAGTTTTTCCCTTCTTATCCTCCTGTTGATAAGTCAAGAGTAGAGGAGTCTTAACCTGCTTTTTATGAGCTTCACGTGCTTCTTTTTCGACAATCTCTTTCTGATTCCTTTCGTCATTTGATAGCTTGAGCTTTCTATCTTGCAGAATATTTTGTTTAAGCTTTTGCTGATACTGAAGGATGAATCATTTTTCATCTAAGGTGGTATCCCTGCTTAAAACATCCTGAAATGAATTTGCATTTTCATAAATAAAATCATTAGGATTTGTTTCATGCACATAGTTACTCTTTATGTGTTCTTTAGAAAAATGATTTGCTAGGAAATATTTGGGATCATGCATCCTTTTGGGATCTTCTCCAAACTTCAAAGTTGTAACCCTTTTACCAAGCAAGGTTTCATGTGTAGAATTCTGAATGACCAAAGGTCCAAGAGAAAGGGTAAACTTAGGCCAACCATTCCTCTTTGATCCAACGAACCGAGGGAAGACACCTTCAATAACAATCTGAAATGAAATCTCCTCTATGACCATCCTGTCAAGCACAATTCTAGGAAAAAGGTGAACTGTTTTGCTGCCCCATATTCTGATATAGGAAAAATATTCACCAATATACCAATCTCCCATCGTAGCAATCAATCCTTGGCCTGTGAAGAAAAATTGGGGGCATCCTATTTGAAGATCATAAAATAAATGGAGCCAAATAATTGATCACAAATGTCATGGATAAGAGGTATAAAATTGTCTTCCCATAAAACTGAACAATAAATATGGAAAGGTGGTCCTTCTCTGGTCCAATTCCATCCCATGGTAGGAAAAGAAAAGGTTGAAGAGAAAACATCCATGACTTAAAGAGATAGGTAAAATGTAGGCTTCTCATTCACCAGTGATGACAATGTGATGTGCCACAGGTTCCCACTCTACCTTGAAGAACACACGGTTGGGTAACCCATATAATATGCATAACATAGCTGCCAATAAAGAAAAGGGTTCTTTGAACCAAGCAATAGGATACTGCCTATCGAATTTAGGGACATAAATGGTAGGGTTTTCCATCCAAGTTTTCACCATTTCATCCAAATTGAAACGGCTTGCGGAAGACTCTAAGAATTGTTTTGAAAGAAGTTGCTTGGGATTTTTGAGCGCATAAATCCTAGCGAAGAATTCAGGTTTAAACAAAGCTAACAGATTATGGTTGATATTGTTCAAAGAACAGTCAAGAGGGTTGGCATTGTCCACAATCCATTTGATAGCATCAGTATAAGACATTAGGGGTGTCCTGGCCACAATTTCATGAATTTGGGATTCGCTAATGTTCATGTAAGTTAGTTTGTCATGTTGGATTTCAGAAAAGTCATCATTGTCAAATATGGATTAAACCCTAGAGCAATCAAGGAAAAAGGTATCAAAAACCCTCCCATTGGTATCAGAAAAGATTCCACGGTTAGGGTCTTTTATCCTCAATTCATCCATGACTGGCTTAGACCTAGTATTCCTCCATATAGCTGATAATGAGTTTTCTGAAAAATGATGAAAGAAAACTTCAATAAAAATCTTGATTCAAGTTCAAATTATCACGCAAATGATTTGTAGGATTGAGAAAAACACTTACCTATAAAAATGATGAAGAAAAACAAAAATCGACTGCAGGGTAAAAACTTCAGTAATTCTTTTGCGGACGGTAAAATCGAAGCGTAAAATGGTAAAAAGAAAAAACTAATTTCGAGTATTTAAATTGGAAGAATGTATTCATTTTAATGAAATTAAAACACAACCGTAGATTTAAAACAAACCAACGCTCAAGATTAAAACAAATTTATGAAAAATGTGGAAGCAGAGAGTCGAAAAATGATCCTCGAAACTCACCAATTTCATCCTCCCACAATCCACAATTGGAATGCGGGAATGCGGGAATAGTTTTAGAAATTTTATCATTTCCGCAATCCGCAGTTGGAAAGTTGGTAACATGGAAGTACGGAAATGGGGGAATGAGGGAATGCAAAAATGATTTTAGATAGTTTATAGTCTCTGCAATCCGCATTCCATAAAACATTTTCGGAATCAGAATAGCGACATTCGATCAATTTACTAGATTGCTTTTCGACTTCCGTAATCCGTAATTCACAATGCGAAAATGAAGAAATATTAAAATCAGAGTTTCCACACTCCGCAATTCCCAATTTTCACAAAGAAAATATAAACAAGAAAATGCGAAAAAAGAAATTGTTTTCAGTCACATGTTTAATGTTGAGAGCAAATGATAATTGACCAAAATGATTTATTGAAAACCTTAGAATATGAAAATAAATATAATAAGCATCTAATTTACCTAAATCAAAAACTAAAATGGGGCTCCCATTTTCTTTTAAAAAATGGGATCTGTTGTGCGAGCAACAAGTGGTGACTGGCTGGGCGAAGCAGTTATCTCTGCAAGAATAATCTTCAAAGATCATGAAGAACCATAAAATTATGAGATAATACTTTAGTCTGTAGCTTGAAAATGTCTTCATAAAATGAAACAAAATATGCAGAGTTAATTTATAACAAAATTTCCCCTTCCTTAATCAAAACCAAATGTTAGAATATAAAAATGAAAATTAGCATAGGGGGAAATGGTGTTTTCTACACTAATATGCAAGCATGAGGGGGCAGTTTAAGATAAACCTTAGAAGAAACTTTCCGCCATTTTCAATTCACCAAATCACCAGTCATCTTGAATTATAACTTTTATTAATTTATTTATATACATGCAAAAAATATTCTTATTATATACATATATATATATATAAGAAAAAGATAAGACTAACTTTGTTGAAATAAGACCATTTCCCTGACTTGGTAATCAGGTTCTGGCAATGGCATTCACAAATCCTTTTCCAGAAACTGAACAAGCTAGCTCTATCAAGAGACCCGTTGTCTTTTAGGTTTTCACTAAAAGCAATTACTATGGCTTGTTTACCACATAATAGTAATTTCAGTCCAAAATAGGAACTGCGATCATGGTCAGGTTGGCTTGTAATAAGACCCCTTGTCCTTCAGTCAACAACTATATTTACAAAAGAACACAAAAATTTATTAGTTTGTAAATTGCAAGTCACTACCTTGGCTTGGTAACCAAATTCTAGTAGTGTCATTCAATGATACCTACAGATCATGAATGGATCAACCTTTGATAAGATCTTCCAACTTCCAGTAAATAGCTTAAAGTCATCTCCCTAGCTTGGTGACCAGATATGGAGATGTCATTCCACCAGATATCTTCGATCATGGTAGTTTGGCTTGTAATAAGACCCCCTATCTTGCAATTCACAATTATTTAGGTGAATTTTATTAAATTCTAAGATGACAGAAATGGAAATAAAAAACAGTGAAAAGAAACACCAGATTATAAGAATTTATTGCGAACCACTATTGGAACATATAACAGTAAAACCATTTACTCCTATGACTAATTCATCAAATGAGGTATTATAAAATGATGGTTCAATAGAAACAAGGTAAATTTACAATCTACATGAATTTTGTTACTTTTTATAAGGAGAACACCTTCAGATATAGACCAAGCAAAGTGTAATATGTTATGGCCATCCTAAATATTTCCAATTCAATTGATATGAGATAAATTGATCAATCAGCTTCGGCCAAAATGCTTCATTATTGACACACCTTTAAAGGAAAGAAAAAGAAAAATATTCAAAAGAAATGAAAGAAAACAAACCAATCTTATGTACGGATAAGCAAATGCTTATCTCAAACAAAATATTTCTTCAAAAGATGAATGTTTACTGGATAAGTTTAAGGAAAACCTTCCAGTGTCTATAATCTGACAGTAGTAGGGCCAAGCTTTTCTGCAATGAGAAATGGCCCTAGCCACAAGCGTTGAAACTTAGTGTAATCATTTTTATCTTTGTGTTTGTCCCATTTTAATACCAAATATCCTACTTGAAAATCTCTTTTGGTTGATTATTTCTCATCAAACCATCTTTTAACTAATTGTTGATGTTGGTATAAATGTTTTTTGGACTTCTCCCTCTCCTCTTCCAACTTAAGCAATGATTCAATTATGTTCTTAAGAGGAGAAGAATCATCATGTTGTAATGATTGGGATAATTGGAATGAAGGAAGTAATAGATTCGAAGGTAAAATAGATTCCTTACCATAAATCAAACAGTAAGGGGAATTACCAATAACAGCTTTTCGAGTTACTCGATCTTCCCAGAGAGCGTTATAGAGTTGAGTAGGCCAATTTTTATGATGAGTGGCCACAATATTCTTTAATATATTTACCATATTCTTATTTGAAGACTCAGCTAGTCCATTTCCTTGTGGGTAGTAATTGGCAAGTATTTGAGTTTGATTCCTTTCCCCAGAGCATCCTTAAGGGGAACTGCTTCTACCCATCTGGTAAAGTAATTAGTTTCCGTCACGATATATCAGTGTTTCAATGAAGAAGTAGGGGTTATAGGACCAAAAAAATCCAAGCCCCACTGCAGAAAGGGAAACTGGACAATGATTGGTTGAAGAGGGAAGGTTGACTTCTTTACTTTACGAATGCCCTTTTGACGAGCTTCACACTTTCTAGCAAAGGAATGTGCATCTTTAAACAACATTGGCCAATAATTCCCAGGCCACAATATTTTATGAGTTGTGGTTTCTCCTGCATAATGTCCTCCAATAGGTCCTGCATGCAATTGTAATAAAATATTATCAGTCTCTGCTTTATCAATACATCTGAGAAATATTCCATCATAATTCTTCCTAAACAAAACATTATCAATTAATTGATAAGGTGCATCCTTTAATATCAAAGCTTTGTGTTTCTTGAATTCTAAGGTTTGAGGAGCAAACCTGTGTGTAAGAAAGAATTTAATATCATCATACCATTCTGATGCAGGGGAAGATATCACATTTACAGTGTCCTCAAAAGCACCTTCTTCTTGGTTCCATTCAAACTATTCTTGCTGAGGATCATTAGATTGAGAAGCGAGTAAACACAACCCTTGTCCCTTGACAATCTCAGTAGGCCTTATTTCCAAATCATACTCTTGAAGGGCATTCATCCAATGGGAACGCTTTTCACCAAGTTCCTTCTGTATTAAGACATTGTGTATTGTTGCATAAGGAACAATGATTTTAGTCCTGGATTTTAAGAGATATGGCCTGAAATGTTTTACATATTTGTAAACTGAATAAGCTTTCTTATCAATTTGAGGATAATTCATTTCAGCTCCTTTGAATGTAGAGCTCATAAAATAAATGAGAATCTCAATGTCTTCAGCATATTTCTGTGTCAAAACTGCAGCATAAGAAAAGTCAGTGGCAAATGTATAAAGAATAAAATCTTTCATAAAATATGGTGACATTAATGAAGGAGCTTCTGCAATAGCCTTTCTAATTTCAACAAAAGAGTCTCTTTGAATATCAGACCACTTAAATTGAACATCCTTTTTTATTAAATCATGTAAAGATCTAACTATATGAGTAAAGTTTAGAACAAACCTTCCGACAAAATTGATCTTCCCCAAAAAATATTGCATAGATTTCTTAGAACTTGGAAGTCTAATTTTAGCAATGGCATCAGTTCTCTCAGGATCAATAATCATGCCATGTTTAGAAACTATAAATCCTAAAATTTTACTTTCTGACACAGCAAAGATGGACTTCTTCGAATTCAAGGAAATACCGTACTTCCGGAATCTTTCAAAAACCTATCTAAGAGATGATAAATGATCATGTCTCTTGTTAGAGTAAATAGTTATATCATCAAGATAAAATACTACAGAATTATGCATAAGGCCTCTGAAATCTATATCCATATCTCTTTGGAAAGAA
Source organism: Larix kaempferi (assembly GCA_027924585.1). NCBI lineage: Eukaryota > Viridiplantae > Streptophyta > Pinopsida > Pinales > Pinaceae > Larix > Larix kaempferi. Next base: position 17,069,199 of record BSBM01000010.1, read on the forward strand.
GCACCTGCATTGATTAGTCCAAGGGCATTTTCCTGTAAGAAAAAGTTCCCCAAGGTGTCCTAAATGTAGTTTTGAGTTGGTCAGAAGGAGTGACCAAGACTTGATTGTAACCAGAGAAACCATCCAACAAAGAAAACATATTTGCACCAGAAACCTTTTGTAAAATTTGTTCCATGGGAGGAACAGGATAATTGTCCTTTTCTGATGCCTAATTTAAATTCCCGAAATCCACACAAAGTATTATTTCCTTATTCTTTTTACGAACAGAGACTAGATTAGCTACCCATTGTGTATGTCTCACGGGAAATATGATTCTTGCTGCAAGTAATTTCTCTAATTCTTTCTTAACAGAAGGTTCTAGGATAGGATGCATTTTTCTTAACTTCTGTTGATATGGTTTGACCTGAGGTTTCGTAGGAACTTTATGCTGGATGATTTTAGTGTCAAATTTTTTAAGATTATCATAAGTCCATGCAAAAACATCTTTGAATTCCTTGAAGAGTCTGACGTAGGCTCTTTTTTCATCAGGTGAACAATCAATCCCAAGGTTAACCAATTAAGGGTTCTGCTTAGTTCCGAAATTAACAGGATGATAATTCAAAGAAGAACTATGAGTTGTGTAGTTGGTATTATTTTTGAACTTATCCTGCAAATCGTAAAATTTCTCTAAATTGATTACTGATTTAGGAATTAGGCACTAGTAGATTTGAACCCAAAATCTGATGAGAAAATTCGACAACCTCCGACAAAATGGATTGTGTCGTCGGATTTTTCTTTGAAAATTACTTTTTTTTGTTTTTTTTTTATAAATTTCGAGAGGTGTCCATCGGATATCCGACGTACTTTTGAATATCCGATGAGGCTAGCAGGCTATCCGATGGCTCTGCTAATATCCGATGCCTATTCGGATATCCGACGAAATGGATGTCGGATAACCGACTTCATTTTGAACCCGAAGAGGTCGGATATCCGATGGATTTTTTTCCCAATGGTCACTAGATTAGTGTCATCGGATATTCGATGTAGGTTTGACTTTTTGACTTTTACAATTTATAAATATCAAACCATTCCGACATGTTTTCCATACCAGCGACGGTTTGCGGATGTTTTTTTTGTTCGACAGACTGTTTTTCATTGTTTTTGTTATTCAAGTGAGCAAAGTACTCTGGAGTTTCATTTTCTAAGATCGATAATCTTCATTTAAGCTCTTTACGAGAAAATGTCAACTACGAATATTCCTGATCTAGACGAACAAAATCGACAATTGCTTGCTAGATTGTGGGAAGGAGTTGAAAGAAGGGGTGATGGTAAATGCTATTGTCCATGTAATCAATGCAGAGGCTTTAAGAGGAGAGGAATTTTGATCACAACAGCCACAAAACATTGTAGGGAGCATGGGCACACTGAGGGGGGACATGAATACCATCCATTTGTAAGTTTGCATTATATATGTTTTTATTTTGATTGCTTTTGTAAATTTATGTATTATTATAATATTTCTTATTTTTTACCAACAGTACAATTGGTCATTGTTCTTTTCATCCCAACAGTACAAAATTTGTTAAATTTTTAATGTATCACATAAATTTTTACATTTTGCATTTGAATTTCTTATATTAACTTTTATCTATTGATTGTTTCATGTAATTATAAAGGAAAGACATCCTACAGCATATCGTCCGGATCAGCAAGTGCTTCCAGAACAAGTACAGGAGGAACATGGAGCTATGAATATTAATGGAGAACAAGTTAATGATCACATTGAAGAAGATGATCATACTGATAACATAGTTGAAGATGATGTTACAAATACTTTGATCCATGATTCATTTAATGTTGGAATGGATGATGATGATGATCATGAAAATGATGAACATTTTGATGATATTCATGATATACCTCTTCTTGACAAGGCATACGAACCCCTTTATGACGGCTCCAAGACAAATCTTCTCTCTGCTATATTGTTGGTAATGAACTTGAAGGTTATGAATTGTCTTTCAAACATATCAGTCACACGGATGTTAAGGTATGTAATATATTCCATCACAAAATATATATGATTGTCATGTATTTTATTGTTAATTCATATATAAGTCAAATTACTACGGATGAAATTTGTTTCATTAATATTATTTCTATATTCTATTAACTAGATTTTTATTTTAATTTGTTGTAGCATGATAGGTGAATATTTGTTACCACCTTCAAATATTTTACCTCGCACATATCGAGATTTATCTGCCATCATGTAAGAAATTGGAATGCAGTATGAAGCAATTCATGCATGCCCCGATGATCATGTTCTTTATTACAACTAGCATGAATTTGCAACAGAATGTCCTGAATGTCATATCAGTAGATATCGCACAGATCAAGTAACTAAAAATGTGCCTCGCAAGGTTCTACGTTATATTCCCATTATTCCCCATTTGCAACGACTGTTCAGGTGCAAAACCATAGTGCAGTTTATGGATTACCATGCATGGAATAGAAGTCAAGACGACATTATTCGGATGCCTACAGATGGGTTTGCATTTAGAGATATGGAGGAAAAATGGCCTCACTTTAAAGACGAACCTCGTAATCTTAGGATTTCTTTGGCAGCAGATGGTGTCAATCCTTTTGCAGAGATGAGATCTGTTTACTCGGTGTGGCCTATTTTTGTTATCAACAACAACATTCCTCCATGGTTGACAATAAAGAGGGAGAACATAATGTTGTCGATGATTATTCCAGGTACGAACACTGCAGTTTTTTTTTATTGCAGTGGTATATTCTCATTTGTTGTTTTTTGTCTCATAATGTTATATATATATTTAAAGTTTTTCTATTGTGAAATATGGTTTATATATCTAAACGGTACGTCTCATAATCAGAATATTTATTTTATATGTTCAAATCAATCAGGTAAGTACCAAGTCAAAGATATGAATGTATATATCGAACCTCTTATTGACGAGCTACTGAAGTTATGGAATGGCATCACTATGTATGACTTATCTAGACCAATACGACAAAGGCAATTCCAATTCCATGCAATGCTTGTATGGACAATACATGATGCCCCAGGGTTAACCCATTTATGTGGTATGTAATTATAAGTTCCACTTTAGCTGCATATAATTTTACAAACTACTAGTTAATATAATGCGCATGCATGTTTTTCTAAATAATCCAGTCATTTTTTATATAATTATAATAGACATTAATATTGATATTCCATCTTTTTATTTAGGTCTTCAGACAAAGGGGAAATTTGCATGTCCAATTTGTGGTCCTAAGATCAAATCTCGTCGTTCAAAAAGCTTATGAAAGGAGGTGTTTGATGAGTATAGGTACTTCCTCTCCAAGAATCACAGGTATCGAACTACCGAAAAACATCTTTTCAATGGCAAGCAAGAGACTGCATTAAAACCAAAGAGAATGACACCTCAGCTATGGAAGTTGCAATATAATAGAAATCGTCAAGGTATGTATAATCAATCATTGTATATGATCATATTGTATTTTATTATATTATTGTGTGTTGTTTAGTGTAATTGACATTGATTTAATATTTAATTTCATCATTGTCGTTCATGTGATCATCATGAAGGCATTAATGGGCTTCCACGAGGAATGAAAAGTTATCCTAGACAATTTAGTAAGTTGCCCTATTATGAGCACCTACAAATTGCTCATCTATTTGATACAATGCATATCGAAAAGAATGTGACTGAAACATTATGGCGAATATTGGATGGAAGGAGTGACAAAGAAAAAATTGTCAAAATTTGCAAAGACATTCAAGATAACAACCATGCAATGAAAGACGTCATTCAATTTCATAGCAACGGAGAGCAAATCAATATAAACTCACTTCCATGGATGTTAACGGATCAGCAAAGTAATGTTGTAAAAGAAGTCATTCGAAAAATTAAATTTCCCACCGGATTTTGTGCGAACATGAAGAATATCATAACAAAGAAAGGTGATTTCGTGGGGGTGAAAACGCACGATTGGCATGTCTTCATGAAGGTAATAATTAATATGGTATGCATTTAATAATTTTTTTTTTCTTTTTCTAGTACTCTTTTTCGATATACTGAAACTATTTGTATATTATTGTTACAGTATGTTCTACCTCTCTCTATCCCGGACAACTTTGACAACAATGTCAAGCAAATAATATATAGTCTCGGGAAATACATGAGGTAAGTGGTGATTTTTCCATGTGCTTACTGTTTGTTTAATTCAACATAGAACTTATTCTTAATTTGATTTTCATTCTCTACTTCATGTTACATAATATAATGACTTTTTTCTTTAATCTCTTGATTGGACGGTTGTCATGTCACTTGTAGATAGTTTCCATCTAAAGAATTCCATAAAGAAGACATAAAGTATTGGAGGAGAGAAATTCCTCGTCTCATGTGTGAAACAAAGAAGCATCTACCTTCAACATTTTTCAATGCACAGGAACACTACCTCATACACCAAGTTGAGGAGATTGAACTGTGTGGACCTGCGCACTCAAGGTCCATGTGGATGGTTGAGAGGCACTCAAAATTTATGAAGGGTTTGGTCAGACAACGAGCATATGCTGAGGGTTCTATGATGGAGGGATATATGGTATACCAAAACATGTTGTACATTAGTGAATATCTTCCTATATTGGTGTCAAAGCTCAATTTACGTCGCATTTGTGATCCAGAATCCAAAAACGATTTCGAAGGGGAGTACCCAAAGGGGAAAGGTAGATCGAGGAAGGTGAAAGCTAATATAAAACATTTCACTGGTGATTTTTATGTTTATATATCATACATATATATTCTATTTTTTTATTTAGTATTTTGCATCATTTTATATTGTAATTATATACTTTTTTAAGTGACTAATATACATTTTCATTGAATTTTAATTTTATCGTCATCAAACAGTTGGTCGAGAGTGGGATGGGATTCATTTATACATCACAAACAATCTTGACTGGATGAAGGTATGGATCGAAAAATGTGAACAATCTGGTCATGGAATATCATGGGAAGGTGTGGTTTCATTGGTTAAAGTTGCACATCGCGATGGAGACACCAATGTAACACAAAGGGAAATCGATTTAGCAAGAGGTTTAAAAGATAAGCAGGTAAGCATATTAATCAATGGTACTATTTATTTATTTTTTTAAATATTGTCGTTGTACGTCACACTGGTTATTTTCCTTTTATGGCATTATAATAAACATGCACTACTTTATCATAAATATGGTGTGATCATTATGCAATCTTTTCCTGTATGGCTTGTTGTACTAGGTAAAACACCATAAGGCTATGTGGTGCAATGGATGTAGATATCGCATCAAAAAGTTGGATGAAACAAAGAAAACATCTGATTGTGGGATATCTGCAGTCTTTGAGGTGACCAATGTTTCTTCTAGAAGTGACAAACATCCAGAACTATCTGAAAATCGATACTATGGGTATCTGGAAGACATTCTTCAGTGTGACTTTAACTCCTTCAAGGTATTTTTGTTCATTGTCAAATGGTACAGGTGTTGAATGAATCAACGTGATCCCGATAGAACAATTATTGAACATGATAATGGTTTTATCATGGTAAATACAAGGTTGTTTGAGCCAGGAACGGAGCCCTATGTTCTTCCAACCCAATGTGAACAGGTATTTTACTTTGAGGTTCTAGGTAGAGCGGGTTAGTCATTTGCTATGAGACATGATCCAAGGGGAAGGCCGGTAAAGTATAATGTTGATGAACGTAATGAAGACATTCTCAAAGAAGAATACGTTGCAGAAGATGATCATGATCAACATTATATGATCATGGTCCAGAAGAAGATGTTGAAGAACTTATTGAATCAGATGATGTACTATCAGACAATGTCCATGAAGATGATATCGACGATGACATGTTGATCGTAACTGACATCAACGACGAGGATGATATGGCCAATCCTTACAATGTTGAATCTGGATCATCAGATGATAGTACAGACGATGACCCAGATGAAGAAGATGATGAAGGCCGTTGAAGTTTACGAGGTATGCAGTAATAATAAATTAATTGTTTTGTAGTGAGTTTCCATTTTCCTATATGATATAATTAGAAACATTGCTTGTTTTAGAGTATGTCAAAAAACACATTTAAAGTTTCTAGTGTACATAGATATTTTTGTCGGGTTATGGGGAATTGAGAGTGATGTGAGGGGGGGGAGGGGTCATAAGAGCTTCCACCTTCACGTGGTTGGCCCTGTTTAGTAGAGAATATTAAATTATTCTTGAAACAGAGAGAAGCTTAGTAAGGAAATGCACAATTATCAAGACTCAAACATCATCATCATCATCGTCGTCGTCGTCGTCATCGTGATCATCTTCATCATCATCATATTTTTCTTCTTGATCATCATCATCAGCAGCAGAAGCAGCAGCAACATCATGTTTATCGTCATCATCACAGCCACCATCTTCATCATCATCGTCATCATCGATTGTCTTCATCGTCATCATTGTCATCATCGATCGTCATCATCATCGTCGTCGTCATCATCATCGTCATCATCGATCGTCTTCATCATCATCGTCATCATCGATCGTCTTCATCATCATCGTCATCTTCATCATTCTCATCATCATCATGATCTTCATCATTCTCATCATCATCATCATCATCAGCATCATGTTTATCGTTGTCGTCACAGCCACCATCATCATCATCATCATTGTGATCAGCATCATCATCATCATCCTCACCATCATCATCATTATCATCTTTCTCATCATCATCAACAATATATTCATCATCATTGTCATCATCATCGTCATCATCGATCATCTTCATCGTCATCATCATCATCATCGATCGTCATCATCGATCGTCATCATCATCATCATCGTCATCATCATCGCCATCATCGATCGTCTTCATCATCATTGTCATCATCGATCATCTTCATCATCATCGTCATCATCATCATGATCTTCATCATTCTCATCATCATCATCAGCAGCAGCATCATGTTTATCATCGTCGTCACGACCACCATCATCATCATCATCATCATTGTGATCAGCGTCATCGTCATCATCCTCACCATCATCATCATCATCATCTTCCTCATCATCATCAGAAATATCTTCATCATCATCGTCATCATCGATCGTCTTCATCGTCATCATCGTCATCATCGATCGTCATCATCATCATCGTCGTCATCATCGATCGTCTTCATCATCATCATCATCATCACCGTCATCATCTATCGTCTTCATCATCATCGTCATCTTCATCATCATCATCATCCTCATGATCTTCATCATGATCATCATCATTATATGATATCCGACGCAGCTATTACCTAGAAAAACCAACGGTGTTTGTCGTCGGTGATTTAGTGATCTCGTCAGATTCTTTTGAAGTCAGAAGTCTGATATTAGATGCATGCGTTGACGGTGTGGGAGGGTTTCAAGACTCGAATGAATGACACTCACCATTGCAGCATCAGAAACCATACCTATAAATTAAATAATGTTATACATGGGGCCAATGTTGAAATTTTTAAATATGTGTTGGCTTGGACTGAAATTTGGCATGGTTAGACTAGATGCATGCATTTACGATGTGGGAGGGTTTCTAGACTAAAAAATGACTGACACCAACCATTAATGGAGCATTAAAAACCATGTAATGATACTCAACAAGGAGTAATTTGATCATCATGGTTTCACTCTGAAATAACTTATTTTTTTGTGGACTCGCTAGTACCATTGCTTATGGACCCTCACAAGGAAATCCTCTTAGGTCATTGATTGTGTTGCGATAAATCATCACTAGCTTGTTTGATGGACCTAATGGTCCCATGATAAACACTCATAACATGTAAACTATAAAGGACATACAAAAAATGGTTGATTCTCTCACCCAATTAGTTAGCAAAATGGAAACCAAGAATCACTTCTCATTTTCCGACCCTTCCAATAGTATGATGCCTCATTTTTCTGAAGTAATTCTAAACAAGTTTGGTGGGTCAGATCCGATTGGTTGGTTCGATCGATCAAATGAAGCACTAACTTTCCCTTAATGTAATATTTTATTACCTAATGAAATTCATTATAGGAGTCATCAAAGTTCATTTTTTTTTTCATAAAAATTAATTGATTATTTTTTAAGCAATTCCTTATTAGTGGTCTTAAGAAGGAAATTAAATCCCACTTAGAGGTGAACCACCCTACTACTTGGTTGGAGGACAATAATATTTATTGTCATTCCTATGTTATATCCTATGCTCAGTCCAAAATCCCCAACTTTATTTCATTTCCTTTCCCCAACTATGGTGGTTCTTCAACAACCTCTTCCACCTTTCAAGGTCCATAAGTTGGCATAGGACAAAATGGAGGAACATCAACTTAAGGTTCTATGCTACAATTGTAATGAAAAATATTCTCTTGAGCATAGATGTAAGGAACATCAATTATTTGTGGACATATTTGAGGACATTTATGATGATGAACTTGATGGAAGAACTCAAAAGGAATCCCATCCCATCATTGAGGAAGTTTTTCTTCCTAACCCTGTGAAGAACCCTATATCTCCCTTAATTATTTGACTAGTATTTATTTCTCCTCATTAATGTTCAAATGGGTGATTACTCCCGAAAAACTAACATGTTTTCCATTGAAATGGGTGGGCGTGATATTGTTCTCGATGTGAATGGATAATAAGATTATGTCATATCACCATGGATTTATTGGAATTACAAATGAGAGAGCATGATCATAGCATCTTATTGCTTCATCGTATCCTCCCATCCAATGTGTGATCATATTGTCATACTTTTGAACAAAATAATATATGAAATTAAAAATATTGTATCGTTGTTCTTAGCTATTGGTATCATTCATCCTAGTACCAACCCGTACTCTTCTTTGGTTGTCATGTTCCTTAAAAAACAAGTCACTTGGCACATGTGTCCCAATTTTTTTATCTCTTAACTCCTTGATAGTGAAAGATAAATTTCTCATTCTAGTCATTAATTATCTCTTATATGATACATGGAGATAAATTCTTCATTGATCGTGACCTTTGCTCTAGTTATCGCCAAATTCACATGAATGAAGAAAATATTCCTAAATATCTTTCCACAGTCATTAAGGTCAACATGAGTTTTTGGTGATTCCTTTTATTCTTTGCAATGACCCTTCCACTTTTCAGAGCCTGACATGAACCATATTTTTTAAGCCCCTTCTTGAAAGTATGAGGAGAAAGGGTGCATATTTTCCTTATCTTCCCTAGTAGCCAATTGGCTATAGGAGGTAGTTAAGAATGGTCAACATATACCAAGATCATGATGATGGCAATGATTATGCAACAAACATTAAAAAAAACATTATATATATAACAATTAGATAATAATTAAAAAATCGTTATATATATAACATTATATATAACAATTAAAAAAAAACATTATATATAACAAAAAAAACCAATTAAAATTAAAAAAATGAATATATAATAAATAGAATTAAAACATGAATAAATAAAATCACAACATAAATATATAACAATGGTTTTTTAATTTGTTTTTAATTAAATATATATAACATTATATATAACAATTAAAATTTAATTGTTATATATAATGTTATATATATATATATTTAATTAAAAACAAATTAAAAAAACCAAAAAATAAACATTACATAACATATATATTGAACAGATAGAAAAGTCGGCGGCCATATGCATTTCACAAACCTGCGATTTGCGATTTGGAGTGACCTCGATTTGGAGTGACCTGCGATTTGGAGTGACCTCGATTTGGAGTGACCTCGATTCTCTCAGTAAAGATCCTAGAGTATTGTGAATTAATGCTCAAAATTTAACATGGTATCAGAGCTAACCTGAGAAGAAGACATTTTGCAGTGATGGAAACTTGAGTTTCTTATTTATTGGGTTTCTCTCCATAGATTTTGGAAAAGCAGTATAGTAGATTAACTCTACTAATCAAGGCGCATCTATCTATCCAATTAGAATTCAATTCTGAGCATTTTCAGATTTGGCCCTAAAAATTAGGGTTTCCACAAAAATAGGAATTTCTGAAATCTGAAGACATAGCTGGAAGCTCCTTGCAAAAATCAAAGTTTAGAGATTTGGATCAAGATTTTTGGCTGGGTAGATCTCTGGGAAACTCAAACCCTAATTCAGGGCTCTCCCTAGTGAACCCGGGAGGACAAAAGGACAAATCTGAAGGGTGTAGCTTTGTTGATCTCAAATTTTGAATGCACCAAGCTGATCAGCTCATCAAGGCGCACCTTTCTATCCTTTCAGAAATTTGAAATTCACATTTTGAATTTTTAGGGTTTTTTCGACAAACCCTAATCCAGGACTAGATCTAGTTTTCAGCATTTCAAGTGGTAAGACCTAAATCTTTTCTATTTCCATTTGAAGTACTCTTTAAAATGTCTCACCACACCAAGCTTGAGGATAAGCTTGAAGGGGCTGATAACTTCCGAGCTTGGAAGTATAGGATTGGGTTAATCCTGGAAAAGAATGAGTTGGATTCATATATAAAAGAAGACATCCCTATCCCAGAGGATGAAGAGGTTAAAGTATTGCATAAGAAGAACTTGGTCAAGGCAAAGAGAATCATTGTTGATTCTATCAAAGACCATCTCATACTCCATGTGTCTTCTCTAAAGACACTCAAAGAGATGTTTGACTCTTTGACCAAGCTATTTGAAGGGAACAACATAAATCGAAAAATGACCCTACAGAACCAATTGAAAGGGGTAAAGTTTTAGAATGGAGAAACCATTCAATCTTATTTTTCAAGAGTCTCCCATATCAAGGAACAACTAGAAGCAGTGGATGAAATGGTAGAGAATGGTGAAGTTGTCATGACCACTCTGAATGGTTTACCTAGGTCATGGGACTCCTTCATTCAAGGAATCTGTGCAAGGAAGAAGTTGATTTCCTTCAGTAAACTTCAGGAAGAATGCTCACAAGAAGAAGCAAGGCTTGTGGCATGAGAAGAAAAGATGGGAAATGAAGATCAAGCTCTCACAGCTCACACCAAGAAAGGGAAGTCCAAGAGAGAGTCATCTCACTCCAAGAAATCTTCACATCACTTCAAAGAAAGAAGAATATGCTTCACATGTAATGAGAAAGGACATATTTCCATAAATTGTCCCAAGAACAAGAAGGACAACAACAACTCCAACAAGAAGAAGAAGGGCAGCAAAAGAAGGTTTCATGCTCATGCAGCCGAGGATGATGAACCACCCAAGAAGAAGGCTAGGGCAGAAAGTGATGATAACTCATCAAGTGAAGAAGAGTATGTTCTGATCTCTACTCTCACAGGTACCATCTCCCATGGTTGTAATGATTGGTTGATTGATAGTGGGGCTTCCAAACACATGACTGGGTTTAAGGAATCTTTTGTGAATCTATCTGAACATGAATCACCCCATTAGGTGAAACTTGGGGATGATTATCAATACCCAATCAAAGGAAGTGGTGAAGCCTCCTACAACGTAGGTTTTGGAAAATATTTGAAGATGAAAGAAGTCCTTTATGTACCTGGGCTCAAGAAGAACTTACTCTCCATCTCTGCATTGGATGCAAAAGGCATGAGGGTTGCATTTGTGGATGGCCAAGTCCTAATGTGGCCAAAGGGAAAGAACATAGATGATGCAGTAGTGATTGGAGAGCAAGAGGGAGGTTTGTATAAATTGAAGGGACAACCTAAACATGCCATGGTACATGAATCCATGGAGCCAAGTGAACTTTGGCATAGAAGACTTGCTCATATGCACTATAGAGCACTTCCAATCGCAAGCAAGGCTGTAGAGGGTCTTCCTGAAATCAAGACCAAACATGAAGGTGTTTGCAAAGGATGTGCAAAAGGTAAGAACATTAAGAAGGCTTTCCCAAGCAGTGAAAGCAAGGCAAAAGACATCCTAGAAATCATCCACTCAAATGTATGTGGTCCTATGTCATCCAATTCTCTAAGTGGGTATGTTTACTATGTCTCATTTATGGATGACTTCTCCAGGAAGACTTGGGTATACTTCTTAAAGAACAAAGATGAGGTGTTTGATAAGTTTAAGGAATTCAAAACCTTGATGGAGAATCAAACTGATAAGAAGATCAAAACATTCAGATCCGACAATGGTGGAGAATTCACCTCAGGTGACTTCAAGAAGCTTTGCAGTGATTCAGGGATTAAGAGGGAGTTGACTGCTCCTTACAATCCACAACAGAATGGAGTTGCAGAAAGGAAGAACAGAACAATCATGGAAGCAGCAAGAGCAATGCTCCATGAACAGGATCTACCTATGCATCTATGGGCAGAAGCAGCTAGAACAACTGTATATGTGCAGAACATAACACCCCACAAGATATTGGACAACAAGACACCAGAAGAGGTCTTTTATGGTAAGAAACTTGAAGTCAGCCATCTTAGAATATTTGGTTGTCCAGTATTCACTCATGTCCCAAAGGAAAAGAGGATCAAACTAGATCCTTCAGGAAAGAAGGGTATCTTTGTGGGTTACAGTGAAAGCTCGAAGGCTTACAGAATATACTTTCCAGGGTTCAAGAAGATTGATGTCAGCAGCGATGTGACATTTGATGAGAACTCAGCATTCATCAAATCAAGGAAAGCACCGATCGAAGTTTATGAAGAACCTAAGGAAACTAGATTTCAAGACACTACCATGACTGAAGCAGTTCCAAAAGTTGTTCATGAGTTTGAAGATATGCAAGAACTTATAGATCCACCCCATGAGGATAACTCTCACAAGAGGAAACCTGCATGGGCTAGAGAGCTCATTCAAGATGCAAAAAGATTTGGCATTCCAGAAGAGGAACACAGAGCAAAGAAGAGAACCAGATCACATACCAGCTATGTTGCTTTACTCTGTGACATTATGAACAAAGAGCCTTCCAGTTATGAAGAAGCAGCGAAAAAGAAAGAATGGAAGGATGCCATGGTTGAGGAATATCAATCAATAATGAAGAATGATGTTTGGGATGTTGTCCCAAGACCTAAAGAGAAGTTTGTTGTGACTTCCAAATGGATTTACAAAATCAAGCATGCTGTAGATGGCAGTGTGGAGAAATACAAGGCAAGATTCATAGCTCGTGGCTTCTCTCAGAAAGAGGGAATAGATTATGAAGAAACTTTTGCACCTGTATCCAGGTATACTTCCATCAGAACAGTACTTGCCCTAACTGCAACGATGAAATGGAAACTACACTAGATGGATGTCAAGACTGCTTTCTTGAATGGTGTAGTTGAAGAAGAAGTATATGTGGAGCAGCCACTCGGTTTTGAAATACATGACAGGGAGTCATATGTGTGCAGATTAAAGAAAGACTTGTATGGCTTGAAACAAGCTCCCAGAACCTGGTATGGTAGGATGGACAGTTTCCTATCTAGTTTGGGCTTTACCAAGAGTAAAGCAGATTCCAACCTTTACTACAAGGTTGAAGGGAATCCTGTGGTTCTACTCCTATATGTGGATGACTTATTTGTAACAGGAGATGACAGATTGATTGTAGATACTAAGAGGAAGCTTGCTGCTGAGTTCGATATGAAAGATTTGGGAATGATGCATTATTTCCTAGGTATGGAGGTGTGTCAGAGTGCAGGTGGGATCTTCCTTGGTCAAGGGAAGTAAACAGTAGATATCCTGAAGAGATTCGGGATGATGGATTGCAAGGCCATGGCCACACCTATGGCATCGAATCTGAAGCTTCTATGCGATGCTTTATCCGAGCCAGTTAATGTCTCTATGTATCGTCAGATGATTGGGTCCTTGATGTACCTGATGAACACGAGACCAGATATTTGCTTTGCTGTGAACACATTGAGCCATTTCTTGACGGATCCGAGGAGTGTTCACTTGGTTGCTGTAAAGCATGTTCTGAGGTACCTGAAGGGTACAGTGGATTATGGGCTCAAGTATGAAGTGAATCAAAAGTTTAACCTGCAGGGTTATGTTGATTCAGATTGGGCTGGCAGTGCTGCAGATAGGAAGAGCACATCTGGGTGTTGTTTCAGTATGGGATCAGGTGTGATCTCTTGGTTTAGCAGGAAGCAGTCCTGCATAGCACTGAGTATAGCTGAGGCAGAGTATGTTGTAGCCTGTTCAGCTAGTTGTGAGGTAGTATGGCTACGGAAGCTACTGTTTGAGTTATTTGATCTCTCGTTGGATTCTACTGGTATCTTCTGTGATAACCAGAGTTGTGTGAAGCTGTCCAAGAATCCAGTGTTTCATGACAGGTCGAAACACATAGAGATCAAATATCACTATATCAGGGATATGGTGCAGAGAGGAGCTGTGAAGCTCCTATATGTTGCGACGGACGAGCAGATTGCAGATGTGCTAACGAAGCCATTAGCCAAGGTGAAGTTCGAGAACTTCAGGGAGAGGCTTGGTGTTCTTCAGATCGAGGACACTTCGAGGAAGAAGTGATGGATACATTTGCTGAAGCCATTCCAAGCATGTTGGAAGGAGGATCCTTCACATGGCTGTCGATGTAAGCGCTGGATGATGAGCATCAGGATGATGTTCTAGTTTCTGGTTTGTATGATCAGTTGGATCATTTATATGTATATGTATGTACGCATCATGTTGGATGCTGGATATGATCAGTCAGATCATTTATATGTATGTATGCATCATGGATGCTGGATATGATCAGTTGGATCATTTGTATGTATTTTGTATATGCATCATGTTGGATGCTTGGACCATGTATCTGTATCAGGTGGATACATTGTATGATCAGGTAGATCATGTATGTTGATGGACACATTGTGTGGATCATGTATCTATGTATCAGATGGATACACTGTGTATGATGATATGTATCAGGTAGATACTTGGTATGCATCAGATGGATGCATTGCATGATCAGGGTGATCGTGGATGACGAGCTTCTCCAGATGACATGCAGCAGGATGTTGCAATGATGATGATCAGGATGATCATGTGTACATCAGGATGATGTATGATGAGTATCAGATGATACTTTGTGGCCGTGGATCAGGTTGTGCAGATGAGCATGTCTGGGAGATCCTATAGGTCGGAGTTGCGTACCCATAACACCCTGGGATGCTCTTTCGAGACATTGCTCTGGGAGGACATGTAATTTGTGCCCTCGGAGATCTTTAGGTCGGAGTTGTGTACCCGTAACATCCTGAGATGCTCTTGCGATGTTTTGTCCTATGACATGTAATTTGCTCCTGGGAGATCTGGACAGGATGAAAAAGGCCTCAAATGCTTCAGCCAGGTTTTGCCATGACCACATGTAATTTGCTCCTGGGAGATCTGGACAGGATGAAAAAGGCCTCAGATGCTTCAGCCAGGTTTTGTGGTGGACCACATGTAATGTGCTCCTAGGAGATCCGACAGGTAGAGCTATGTGCTCGTAACAGCCTGGGATGCTTCAGCCAGGTTTTGTGGTGAGATCACATGTAATGTGCTCCTGGGAGATCCGACAGGTAGAGCCGTGTGCTCGTAACAGCCTGGGATGCTTTAGCCAGGTTTTGTGATGGGTCACATGTAATGTGCTCCTGGGAGATCCTATAGGTAGAGCTGTGTGCTCGTAATAGCCTGGGATGCTGCAGCCAGGTTTGTGACGCATGTAATAAGTCATGAGAATTCCACAGTATGGCCAGTGATGATGAAGACCTGCGGGTGGTGGGCCTACAGACCTGCGGGTGGTGGGCCTACATCTAGTATGAAAAAGGACTGGCTCTGAAGAACTTCCTATGACGAGTAGATTCAGAGATTGGTTGAGATAGCAGCAGCAGTGATGATGATGATGACGATGCATCGATGACGATGATCCCGAGAAGAAGACTTGTCTAGCAGATCTGTGTCGAGAAATACCTTCCTAGTTAAGAGGGAGTGTTGATGTATATGTAACTTCGGAATGTATTTCATCTGTGTATTTTGTATATATTTATTGTACCCTTATAAGAGATGTGTCATTCCTCTATAAGGAAGTGTCGTCATGTGGATTGACAAGTGTTGCAAGTGTGTGTACTTGTCGATGGGTTATTAGACCACCATGTGTGGGGTCGGCCCTAAAATATATATTATAATGTGGATGTACCTAGCTAGACAAGTCGGCCCCATAAGGTCACTGGGAAAACAGGTTAGTATATAAAGAGATCGGGTGATCTCTATTTAGATCATTCGAAAAAGTACATCTCTCTCACTCAGAAAGTGGTGCACTAGTGAGGAGAAGGATCATCTGCTACTAGGAGACTATCTCAGTGCATTTTGGTTGTACTTTGGTTGAACCATTGCTCTCTCTATCTCTGAGGAAGTTGTGGGGTTTTTCACCTTAGGGTTTTCCCCACGGAAACTTTGTGTCTCTTGTCTCTTATGCTTTTGATTCTTGTGATGCTTGTCATACTTATTGTGATTGTCATGCATTGATATACTGTATATGTTATTCTCTCAGCAAAGATCCTAGAGTATTGTGAATTAATGCTCAAAATTTAACAGGCTACACCTTTTTTGGATCACATACCTGGAGTCTTCGAAAACAAGGAATTTCGAGATGTTTAATTGAGATGAAATTTCCATACCTTGTCGTAGTGTCAATCAACCATTATGCCTTGTTATTGATTTTTCTTCTCAGTCAACATGTAAAAGTTTTTCACATTTTTTCCTTCAGGGTACATGATTGTTCAGATATCCACATAATCTTTTTCAGGATCTTGCATGCAATTAGGGTTTGCATGCAAATTCTAGGGTTTCCATGCACTTTGCATGCATCCCAGTCACCAGGTTGATGCCTCCAGCACCTTAGCCACCTTATTCTAGCACCCAGGAGCTTCTTACATCAGTTCATTAGCCCTCCTAGTCAGGAAGACACCCACTTCTCACCTACTGCCAAAGAAGGGTGCACTTCTTCACCTACCACTGCAGTTCCACTTCAGTTACACTCAGTTAGCTCCGATTCTCCCTGATTTGAGGTTAGTTTCACTCCCAACTGACTGTTTCACTCCGTTGGACCTTCAGATTGACTAGATGACTTGTTCTAACTTCAGTTAGCCTCCCATGCACCCTCCACTGAGCCAACTTCCCTAGATCAGTGTTACACACTTCAGTTACACATGTTACACTCAGTTAGACTCAGATTGACACCTGGATGATTGGTTCTTGTGCATTGATGACCACCACTGATTTATGATGAGGACTCCTAGTTGGAGTCAAGCTACTCCATTCAGTGATTCGAATGACCTTCTTAGTCAATTCGAATTGCTCTGTCATTGAATATATTGTATTGTAATTATTCACCCTAATTGGGATATTGAGCACTGATGCATGCTTTGCACAGTTTTACACCATTTTTCTGAGTTTCATCTATTGTGATTGATTTACTTGTTCATTAGATCTGCTGTGACTAATTTTACATGGTATCAGAGCCATTGTAGGGACAAGATCTCTTTTCAACAGGTGTTTCTACAAGAGGATTTGAGTGAATTTGCTCAAAAATTACAAAAAGTTTTGGCATGAAAGATCTCAAGGGCATTCGCTCCTGTGCATGCAAAGCTTGAAAATACTTCTAATACCACTCCAGAAGCTTGAGTTTCCACATAAATCCTGGATCTGATACATTGGACCTATTCAGCATTGCTTGATCTCCAATCCCAGGTGTGATGCAACTCTAAAAGGGTGGATTGTTTGACATCATTGTTCTTGGTTTTATTGTGATTTGCAGGTTATTGTCTCCATCAATTGCATTTGCTACTTTGCCCTTGCAAGCATTTCTACATCAGTGTGCACTCGCTCCTAGCAATGGAATACTCTTCTTCAAAGCCTATCCTCACCCCATTCAATTATTTTGATTGGAAAGATGATATGGAGATCATATTACGTTCAAAAGGTTACTACCAAGTCACTCTTAGTCTTGAATTGGAGCCAAACACCTTGTCAGATAGAACCAAACAGTACAACAAGCTTGATGAAGCTTATGGTCTTCTTTGTCTCTCCATCTCCAAAGATCTTCACTTCCATCTCAGCGGATTGAAGACTCCAAAAGCTATATGGGAGCAACTTGAAACACTATTTGGCAAGCAGGACAAGCTTAGGGCTTTTCAATTAGAGAATGAATTGTTAGGGCTTTTCAATTAGAGAATGAATTGATTGTCCTTAGTCCTGAGAATTTCGAGACCATTACTGAATTCTTCACAAAATTCAAGAACTTGAACATGTAGTTAAAGAATAGTGGAGTTATCAAAGAGCATAAGCAATTGATTCTCTCCATTCTTAGCAAGCTTGGTAAAGATTATTCGGTATTTGTCTCTACTTTCAATTCCAGTCGGCTAACTACCCCGAATTGGAAGATGCCTACCTTGAATGCCTTCATTGAGTCCGTCACAAAAGAGCATGATAAGTTGATTCAAATGGGGTCCATAAGCTCCAAAGATTCAGTCCTATATGTTCAAGGACCCAAGATCTCGAATGGTAAAGGAAAGCAAAAGAAGGAGAAGCCCAAATTCGAACTTCACAAGCAAAGAGAGAAAGGCAAACAGACGGATGCACCATCTAGTTCAAAGTTCAAGCAAAAGGGCAAAGAAGGTAACCAAAAATCTAAATGTACTTATTGCAACCGTGGCTTTCACCCCGAAAGTTCATGTATGAAGAAGACTATAGATCAAATGGCCCTCCTTTTGGAAAAGAACAACATAACTATTCCTGACGGTGCAAGGAAGAAGGATAGGAATGATGATCATGAAAGAGGACAAGCACTCATGGCAACTGTTTCGAAGCCCACTACTCTCTTGATAGATTTGGGTGCATCGAATCATATGGCTGCAAATATTGATTCTTTTTCTTCATTCGATCCAAACAGCTCCATCCCCATCCATTTGGGAGATGACTCAAAAATTTCTTCAAAGGGCAAAGGTATGATTCATGTAGATCATGGAAGCTTTCAGAATGTTCTTTGTGTGCCTTCCTTGGCTTCAAATCTTCTTTCTGTGTATCAAATGACACACACTGGTGAACCGAAGCAAGTTACATTCAGCCCTAATACAGTTGAAATTTCTGATATCAAAAGTGGAAGACTTGTTGTAGTCGGAAAGGCGAACCACACTGCAAAATGCTATGAGTTTTCACACTTTATTCCGCTTGCAAAGCCCACTGCTCTTCGCACACATGGTAATGAGGTTAGTAGGCTTTGGCATGAAAGATTTGGACATCTTAATTATAATTATTTGTTGTTGTTATCAAACAATTCCATGGTAGATGGTCTTCCACAACTCCGTTCCTCGAAGGGAATATGCACTGGTTGCATTATTGGGAAGCACCCCGAGCACAGATTCGACCGCGGCAAAGCTAGCAGAGCTTCTACAGTTTTGGGGTTGATACATTCTGATATCAGTGGTCCACTGCCCCATACGTCATTAAATGGTTCAAGGTATGTTTTGACATTTATTGATGATTTTTCCCGCTTTACATGGGTACTTTTTCTCAAAAACAAGTCAGAAGTGCTTGGAAAATTCAAGGATTTTAAGGCTTCTGTTGAGATTGCCACTCAAAGCAAGATCAAAGCTCTTAGATATGATAATGGTGGAGAATATATCAAAGCCGAGTTGCTGCAACTTTGTTCCCAAAGCAGAATTCAAATCCAACATACAGTTCCCTACACACCCCAGCAGAACGGTGTAGCAGAAACGAAAAATCGGTCACTGAAAGAGATGGCTACATGCATGATTGAATCAAAAGGTTTGGCTGCAAATATTTGGGTTGAAGCAATCAATGTTGCTGCATACATACAGAACCGTGTTCCATATTCATCCATGAAAGGTATGACTCCTTTCAAAGCATTCTTTGGTCACAAATCGAATGTGTCAAATTTGAGAGTTTTTGTCTCTACTGCATGGGCTAGAATCCCTTCCAAGAAGAGGCAAGCTTTGGATCCACAAAGTATTGAGTGCATACTGATAGGATATGGGGAAGAATCAAAAGCATATAAACTCATGGATATCAGATCTAAAAAGCTATCCATAGAGCGCAGTGTGCAATTTGAAGAACCCCTTCAAGAATTGCAACTAATCGAGGAAGAAACTGTTGTTTCACTGCCTTCACCAGAAGAAGATCCGTGCAACGATAATGAAGGTATGAGTTCTGATATTTCTGATATTTTAGCAGCACATGATGATCATGACATATCAGGTTCGGAATCCGACCATTATGATCCTCCTCAGTTACCAAAGTGGGCCCAAAACACTCTTCAATCTGCTGGTTCGAACCTTGGAAATCTTGCTGATCTGAGACGAACAAGAGCAGACTTTCAAAGAGCAGGTATGGCTCTTTCTATTTTTGATCCATTACTTCTTGAGATTTTTTATTTGATGACTGGTTCAAATCCCACATCATACTATTTTTCCCACTGAGATCCGAGATGGCAAAGTGCCATGGATGAAGAGTACAGTTCTCTTCAAAAGAACAATACATGGGAGCTAGTTTCTCTTCCACCTGGAAGAAAATTAGTGAAGTGTAAATGGGTCTACCGCACAAAAGTTGCTGCTGATGGATCTATCAGCAAATACAAAGCAAGGTTGGTGGCAAAAGGTTTCTCCCAAGTCCAAGGAGTGGACTACACTGAGACCTTTGCACCGGTTGCAAAGATGGATTCCATCAGCCTTGTTTTGGCTATTTCCGCATCCAAGCACTGGGAAGTGCACCACATGGATGTGAAGAGTGCATTTCTACATGGAGACCTTGCTGAAGAGGTATATATGCAGTAGCCAGAGGGCTACACATCAGATCCATCATTAGTTTGCAGATTGAAGAAATCTTTGTATGGGTTAAAACAGGCCCCAAGAGCTTGGTATGCAAAGATGGACTCCTTCCTTCTTTCTCAAAATTTCCAAAGATGCAAATCTGATCCGAATGTGTATCTTCAGTGAGTTAAAGGTAATTTGTTGGTTATTGTACTTTATGTTGATGATCTTCTCATTACTGGTAGCACTCTTACTTCAATAAACAAGCTAAAAACTGCCTTAAATATAGCTTTTGACAAGAGCAATTTGGGCTTGCTAAGTCACTTTTTGGGCTTGGAGATAGCTCAAAATTTTGATAGGATCACTATATCTCAACAAAAATATGCTTCCGACCTGTTATTGAAGTTTAATATGGCTGAATGTAAGGCAGCCCCATTCCCATTCCTCTCAGGAATCAGTCTTGAGGAGGGAGATTCTACACCGCTTGCAGATTGCAGTATGTATCGACAGTTGATTGGTTCACTACTTTATTTGACACACTCAAGGTTTGATATTTCATATGCTGTGAGTGCCGTGTCAAGGTATATGCAGTAGCCCCATGAGCTTCATTGGCAAGCAACCAAGCGGATCTTGCAGTATGTGTAAGGTACGAAACATTTTGGCATACATTATGTTGCAGATTCTGAGCTTGATTTCATTGGTTTTATTGATTCAGATTGGGCAGGTGATAGTATTGATCGGAAGTCCACTTCCGGTTATGTTTTCATGATTGGTCATGGTGCTATTTGCTGGTCCAGAAAAAAGCAGGAAGCCATTGCACTTTCTTCAGTAGAGGCAGAGTATCGAGGGGCAGACAATGCCTGCATTCAAGCAGTTTGGTTGCAGGGTATTCTTTCCGAGTTTGGTTTTGGTGGCACTACTTCGACTGTTCTATTTTGTGACAATCAAAGTGCTATTAAGATCTCCACAGATCCAGTTCAGCGGCAGAGGACCAAACACATTGAGATTCATATGCATTACATTCGACAGTTGGTGCATGATCGCACCATCATTCTGCAATATTGCCCTACTGATGAGCAAATTGCAGACATCTTCACCAAGATCTTCACTGAGAAGAAGTTCTCTTATCTCTGTTCACTGTTGGGGGTGAGTTCCATCATGGTGGAGACAGATTGATCCATTATTATGCTTTAGCTTGAGGGGGGGCTTTCTTCCCACTGGGTTTTCCCTCTTTCCTCACGTAGTTTATTTTCAGCATTTTTTGGATTATTGTATTGGGGTGACCTTTGGTCTTAGTTACCAGGGCCCCACATTATTTTTTGCACATCATAGTCTAGCTTGAGGGGGGGTGTTCGGATATCCACATCATCCTTTTCAGGATCTTGCATGCAATTAGGGTTTGCATGCACTTTGCATGCATCCCAGTCACTAGGTTGATGCCTCCAGCACCTTAGCCACCTTATTCTAGCACCCATGAGCTTCTTACATTAGTTCATTAGCCCTCCTAGTTAGGAAGGCGCCCACTTCTCACCTACTACCAAAGAAGGGCGCACTTCTTCACCTACCACTGCAGTTCCACTTTAGTTACACTCAGTTAGCTCTGATTCTCCCTGATTTGAGGCTAGTTTCACTCCCGACTAACGGTTTCACTCCGTTGGACCTCCAGATTGACTAGATGACTTGTTCTGACTTCAGTTAGCCTCCCATGCACCCTCCACTGATCCCACTTCCCTATATCAGTGCTACACACTTCAGTTACACATGTTACACTCAGTTAGACTCAGATTGACACCTGGATGACTGGTTCTTGTGCATTGATGACCACCACTGGTTGATGATGAGGACTCCTAGTTGGAGTCAAGCTACTCCATTCAGTGATTCAAATGACCTTCTTAGTCAATTCGAATTGCTCTGTCATTGACTGTATTGTATTGTAATTATTCACCCTTATTTGAATATTGAGCACTGATGCATGCTTTGCACAATTTTACACCATTTTTCTAAGTTTCATCTATTGTGATTGATTTACTTGTTCATTAGATCTGCTGTAACTAATTTTACAATGATGACCCCTCCCACTACTTTATATGTCGTAGTTGAATCTAGTGCAAGTTATGACTTAGTTTAGTGGCTATTTGAACAATTAAAATTGTTAAAAATATTTTAATTTGAAAAGAACATTTCCTTAGCTAAGTTAACTATACATAAACACTTTTTAAATGTAATATTTGAAAAATGTGTTTTGAAATGAAAATATAATTATACTCTCTCTAAAAATACACACGTTTGTGTTTTGAAGTGAAAATAATTATATTAGATATACTGAATTACACTAGTAATACTAAATGAGAAATCAATTTACATTTTGAATTTAATTTTAAAATTTGTTTAATTAAAAAAAATGAACTCTTTTCAATTTGATTTTATATGTCAATACTTTCAAATGAAAAAATTAATTATCCATCCTAAATAATATTCACATGACAAAATTAATTATCCATCCTAGATAATATTCACAAAGGAAAATTTATATATTTTGTAACATTAACAATTTCTTAATGTAGATAATATTCACAAATGAAAATTTATATATTTTGTAACATTAACAATTTTTTAATGATTATTAGATGATTAATATTTATTTATTAAATATTCTTTATTCTATATACAAAATGCATGTTTTGGGAACACATAAATCATAAACATAGTGAAAAATATGGAAAATTGTCAACGACACTTTGGATATATATAAAAATGTAGAAAAAGGTCCATGACACTTTGGGACTCCAAAGGTTGTGAGGATACATTTTCACGTAATCTTCTTAATTTTCATTGAAATATATAAAAGTTGATTCTTTTTATATTTGTATATTTAATGCGCCAATCACTTACATAGTCACTTACATTTCACATATTTTAATTATTATTCAGTGAATCATAGAAATTATTTTTAGTTGGATCTATGTCAATAATTAATGGCCAAAATGTGTTCATTTTCTTTTCAAACTATAAGAAGTTCCTTTGCACCATAAAAGGTAATTGCTAGTTAATCTTTTGTAAGAGAACCTACATTAAGATTAACATACTTTTAGTTTGTTCTCAAACCATAAGAAAAGAAAGTTTAACATACTAAGGAAGTTTACCTATATAATTTCCACATGTTAGATTTTTTTTTAATTTATTTCTAAGAGAATTTGTAGAGTCCTGGTCCTATATTCCTAGGAGGTGAGGGGTGCTCCAAATATAGGTATTATATTATCTAGGTTTTCCATGGGGCATGGTACATAGTATCTAACCTAGTTGAGGGTGACCATAATCTCTTTATGGGGGACTATCATGACATGAAATATTGAGGAAATTGCTTTCATGGTGTACATGTAACTACATCCCAAGTGGATATTGTAGTCTGGTTGTGCACCAATGTCTTCAACTTCAAGTTGAAAATATTTCCCCGTGGCTTGATAGGGATGTTTTGGTGAAGGCCCTATGGTAAAATTTCCCCTTGACTCGATAGGAATGTTTTAGTAAGGCTTTATGGTTGCAAAGGATGACCATCATAGGCTTGAAGGGTGGTAGAAGAACCAATGAGATTAGGGATCCAAGTTGTTTCCAAATCATAGTGGACATGATGTAAGTGGAAGAATCATCATCAATGATGCACTTGTGAATAATGATTTTCTTGATTGTAACGTGGACTTGGAAGGTGATTTATGATGGAAGTTGAGATTCATCACTTTCGAGGTTGAAGGTAATAAGCCATGAATCACATGGGTCGATGACACGTAGTATAGTTAGTAGAGATTTATTTTGGGATGCAAGGGATTGGAGAACCTCTAGTGTGGACATAGTACTGGAGGACTAACCCAAAGCATCTACAATATTGTAGTTGTGTGTCGCTCTCATATGAGGATTGTGATAGGTGCTAGAATGAGGAATTTGAAGAGATACACTAGCAGAAGTTGGGGCATCCTCATTTTTGTGGGAAATTTTAATGGTATGTTGTAGGAATGATCAAAGGATGGTAGATGAATGCTTGTATAATTCATGTAGATGTCCTAGTAGGATCCCTCTATAGATGAGAGAGGGTTAATTGTTGTCTAATCCTCCTACTAGTGACAAAAAACTCCTTAAATGGAAAATGGGTGTTATAACATAACCTAATGGGGTAGTGTTGATAGCCAGAATTGACCAATAATCAACGCAAAAGAAACAACTTAATTGAGATTCTTAAAGAAGATTTTAAACCGTTATGGTAGATGTTCTTGATGGGATCAAGGGCTCCATTACCGCTAATGAATTTCTTTCTTCCTAATGGGAGACTTGGTCCTTAAATTTCTCTAAATTCCTAAATGAAAACCTACTCTAGATGAAATGGAAATTGGATTAAATGCAAAATCTAATGTAATCTAGGAGCATTTCAGTAAATATAGAAAGACAATTCAACAACTACTAAAACACTATTTAAAAGTACTTAATATAATCTATCCCTTGACAGCATAATTTCAACGGAATGAGAGGCGTAAGAGATGAATTTAATCACTAATTTATTAAAACAAATTAAAATAAATAATGATTTTTTTAACATAACAATATTTCAGCAAAAAATGCTAAACAATTATTATTAACGACCCTTTCCATAATTTCCGCACATCAGATATTATGATCATTTCCAATAATCAATTACTTAAAATTAAACATCTAAAATATCCAACTATTTGTACCTGATTCACATTCAACTATGTCAATATAAACAATCTTACAAAAATAATTGCATGTGAGAAATGATTGCAGAAGTAGTCTTTGGTCTTTGATTCTTTCCTCGTGAAAACATTACAGAGTTTGCTCAAAATAAAAAATTCAATTTCAACACCTCCTCCTCATCTCTTCAATCAAATACAACTGATACATAAAGTAGATTACTAAAGAAAAAATAATTTCCTTCAATTCTATGGACATCCCCAACCACAATATAAGAACTCATCTTCATTTTATAACAAATGAAAGTTTGTTCACCAATAGGCAATTATAATGAAATTTGCACCCTAGGTGAGATCGCAGTCTTTTAATCCTTTATTAAGGATAGGCATCCAAGATGCACCTCTTTGGCATATATCTCCAAAGAGATTCGTCGATCACACACATTGAAGGATCAATATTTGTAGCGGATGAGCAGCCTACTGAAAAATCGATTGCTAAATCCACTAGTTTTTTGCTAATCTAATTATGTTTCCACGCGGGGAGTGATATACCATGTTTTCCCCCCACCCTATAACACCCCTTCTCTCTAACTTCCCTAATCCTCCCTAAATAAATAGCACCCTCCACCCCGATCTCCATCTCTTTCACTCTCCTAAGCCCCCTCCTGATCATTTCCCCCCTTGCCCCACATCTCTCTCTCTCTCTCTCTCTCTCTCTTTCTCTCTCTCTCTTCAATCGAATACACTAATACATAAACTAGATTACTAAAGAAAAAATAATTTCCTTCAGTTCTATGGACATCCCCATCCACAATCTAAGAACTCATCTTCATTTTGTAACAAATGAAAGTTTGTTCACCAATAGGCGACTATAATGAAATTTTCACCCAGGTGAGATCGCGGTCTTTTAATCCTTTATTAAGGATAGGCAGCCAAGATGCACCTCTTTGGCACATATCTCCAAAGATATTCATCGATCACACACATTGAAGGATCAATATTTGTGGCAGATGAGCAGCCTACCAAAAATTCGCTCACTAAATCCACTTTTTTTTTGCTAATCTAATCATGTTGCCATGTGAGGAGTGATCGACCATGTTTTCCTCCCACCCTATAACACCCCTTCTCTCTAACTTCCCTAATCCTCCCTAAATAACTAGCACCCTCCACCTCGATCTCTATCTCTTTCACTCTCCTAAGCCCCCTCCTCCTCATAACCCCAATAACCAAGATCATTTCCCCCCTTGCCCCACATCTCTCTCTCTCTCTCTCTCTCTCTCTCTCTCTCTCTCTCTCTTCCCCCACCCTATAACACCCCTTCTCTCTAACTGCCATAATCCTCCCTAAACAACTACCACCCGCCAACCCGACATCTATCTATTTCACTCCCCTAAGTCCCCTCCTCCCCCCTACCCCCAATAACCAAGACCCTTCCCCCCTCGCCCCACATCTCTCCCTCTCTCTCTCTCTCTCTCTCTCTCTCTCTACCCCTAACCTTGCCCCTCTCTCTCTCCCCAAACCCCCTATCACCCACCTTCCCCCCCGCCCTCTCTCTCTCACACACACACACACATACACCTCTATACTCCTCTCCCTACAACTAACCCACCTCATCCCCCTCTCTCTCTAACCCTTACAAACCCCCCTTCTCTCTCTCTCTACTACCAAACCCCACCCCTCTCTCTCTCTACCATCTATGTCCCTCTCTCTACCCCTAACCCCCCTTATCTCTCTCCCTAAATCCCTCATCTCTCTCTCCTACTCCTACCAGTTACCAACCCCCCCAAATTCTCGCTCCCCTGCTCCACCTACCCACATCCCTCACCCTTCTTTCTTTCCCTCAACCCCCCTCTATCTACCCAAAACCCCGCATTTATGTCTCTCTCCCTAACCCCGTTCTCTCTCCTACTCCTAGCACTAACCCTCTCCACTCTCTCTCTCTCTCTCTAACACCACCTCTATTTACCTCTCATAGTCCCCCTCCACCCTATATGTGTGTATATCATGATACCTCTTCTTTTTAATTGTCGTCCTACTCCCCAAACCCCTAATGCCATCTATATCTATCACTCTCTCACCCATACTCTCTTCCTTGATGAGTCCATGTGATCCCTTCTCCCAAACCAAACCCTATGCCATACTCTCTTCCTTGATGATTCCATGTGATCCCTTCTCCCCAACCAAACCCTATGTAACTTGCACCAACCCAAAAAGATTATTAATTTATGAGAAAAAAAAAAGATATTTTAATTATTACAATTGCACAAATTTATAAAAAAACTGTTTACAAAATAGTAACATCTTTTTATTTATTTAAAATAAACCTCTTAAATAAAAACGTGAAACTATCCACACTTCAAAATAATAAAGTATGCAGCATTTTAAAAAGAAATCATTTAAACCCCATCTAAACGTAACAATCATTTTGGTAACCTTTAAAGCTTGAGAAATCATTATTAACCTTCACAAATTGACGAAAAAAAACATTAGCAAAAGATATTTTAATTATTATAATTGCAAAATTTTAAAAATTATATACGAAATAATTACATTATTTTAAAATAAACTTCTTAAATAAAAAGTAAAACTATCAACCGTTCAAAACAATCAAGTACGTAACCTTTTAAAAAGAAATCATTAAAAACTTATCTTACAACAATAATTTCCGTAGCTTTATAAAAACTTTAAACATAAATAATGCACCTCTTAACTTTATAAGAATTTATAATTTATAATTTAAAAAATAAAACATGATTGATATCATATGAATTTATATTTTATAATTTAAACATAAAAATGATTTCTATGTTTCTTTGATTGTGAATTATTGAAATTGAAAAAATACAATACAATTTTATACATATTTATAGAATATTATTAAACAAGAGCCATGAGGTGACAATGTCTCCGCAGTTGCTAATAGTAATAACAACTATTGCTATAAGATATAAGCTATAGAAATATGATATTCTCGACACAAAATTGCAATAGGGAAAGAAATTCTTTTGCCACAAGACTATTTAGCCATCTAACCTCAAGTTTCATGCAATGAATAAGACGATGAAACTTAAAATTTTATCATAATTTGATATATTATCTAAATTTTGCTTCTTTTAAATCAATTTGTTAAATCATAATTTTGTTAAAATATACAATTTGCACTTAACCTATCCTAAACACATGTTGTATTGGATTGAACTGAAATCAAATTAATTTTATATTGTGGCGGTGTTTTAAATTTTTTATGTGATTGATGTGATATTTATAATAATAATTTAATTTTTAAGCTATAATCTTACTAACCATTGAATGATCATAACTAAAGTGTGAATTGGTGTATGAATTTTTTGTGAATTAAAGAAGCATCATTAAACTACACACAAATCTATAAAAATAGAATTTATAATTAAAATATTTATTAACATTGAATTATTCACCTATAACATAGTTTAGCGAAGTGAAATATGTGTATGCCCTTAAATGAGTAAAAGCATAGAAATTTGAAAGATGTCACTTAGATTATTGTATTTTCTATGATTGTTCGCTTAGACTTTGTGAAGTTCCTCTTAGTGAGGAGATGTGGGTTGAGGGGTATTGTCATGTCAACCAGGATCAAGTTGTGGTTGAAACAGGATGTTTACATGGAACCATGTTGTTAACCCCGTGGTATTGCTAGGTGTTTCAAAAGAAAATAAACATTGGCCAAAATCTTAACCCAAAAATATTAAAATGTGGTGTTGTTAGGTTAGCATGGTCAGTTGATGCTACTCTATAACATCTAAGGATGAACATAAACCATCACCATCATTCGTGGAAATTGAAGCATGCATGCCCACTAAGTCCTATCATTGCCACTAGCACGCCTGAAGAGTTGTCAATAATTAATTAGAATATTGGAAAAAAATCACAAACTAGATGAATGATAAACACAGAAAGACAACCACTTGTGTGACATGATGCAAGAGCTCTTAATTTAAAGAAATGCATATGCATAAGTGAAACTCTAAACATTTAAGAAAATATCTTTTTTAAAGTGTTGTGGTTTTAATATTCTAATGTGAAATAGTAACAATTTTGCATTTATTTATTCTGGAATAAGAAATTATGAAATCAAGATAGGGTTTGGATTCAAAGTGGGAGGTGAGTAAAATCACACACAATAATTTTCCATGGTGGTCAGGGATCAAATTTGAGGGTAAGGTCCCATTTCACTTTGAAGGCATATGAGACATTGAATCCTTCAAACCCTTCAAAGTTGATATGTAAAAATACCAAAATCATTTCATTATTTGTTAAAAGCAATGCAATAGTGACAATATTTGCAATGTTCAACTCTATAGATTTTAATAAGCAATGTCTATATTAGGTTGTTTGTTTCCAAAAAAAAAATATGACCTCTATTCTCACAAAAATCTAAATATGTTTTTCTCTTCCAAATAATGTGAATGAAAATAGATATTTTTTTATTTTTATTTTTTTTAAACTCTACCCAAATCAAAATATCAATCATCATAAAAAAATACAATTACCGTAACATAATATGGTATATTAAAATTATAGACATGATAATGGAATCCATCCTCGTTATTTTGGAAGTTCTTGTCCTCTTTTATGAGGTATTCAAAAGGTGCATCGACCCATCTAGCAATGTAGGCCAAATCATAGTTCATGGTAGACATGTAGTAGGCTAAATGCAGCCACGTGGTCAGAGTAGGTAAGCAATGATTGGAAAAATGCGAAGAATGCACTAGTGCTCAGGCCGGGCACATAAAACATGGCAAATGATGAGGGAAGTGCACAAAAGTCATCAACGCATCTCACAGCAAAGACTCCAACCTTGAGCAGAAACCAAGGCGACCTCTCAACTGCACACATGATAGGTGTGTAGCCAAAAGACGACGCCATGGCATGCATTTGGGCGGATGAAATCCATGATCCGACGAGATGGAAAACACAAAATTGGAAACCTGACACTACCACGTCCACGCAGAAGGAAATCGTAGGGAATAAAGGGGAGTGTTTTGTTATCCTTCAAGGCAGAGGGAGGCCGACTAGTTGCAAAAATAGCTTAACTAGATCTACTATGAGCCTACTGACAACAATTATTCTCAAAACTCAATATCATAAATGAAAACTATAACTGTGTTGACCCATCTGACACAACGTGTCTACTCATCCCATCCTACAAGAATGTGATACCCTGACTAGCATGCAATAAATATTTATAATAGTTGTCATCATTTTTAATTAACATGCTTATCGTTCTGTATATCATTTACATAAGTACATCGGAATATCTGTGAATTAATTATTTGCAAGAAGTTTTGTCCCATGTTGTGTTGTATTACCAGGTGACATAAACCTAAAAGAAGAATGAGTACTCATAGAGAACGTTTTGCGAAGGTCGTGGAAAGACAATCCAATGAGCATCTCCACTTCCAAGTATTTTCCAAAATCAAACACTTTTATTTTCTTATACTCGTGCCCGCCTATGCATCTCCATATATCTATGACAAAGATTTAGATATTATTGAACCTTGTTATTTTCCATTCTTTCACATCGTGATTCTTCAATTCCCGAACAATAATCTAATTTATTGGAACTCACTTTCTATGTTGTGTGATTATTAGGTTGCTCTTATGGCCATGGAAAATAAAAATGAATTGATGGTGATCTAAAGTTTCTTTTGAAGTAATATGGGAAAACGATATTCCTTGGCTGATAGCAAGTGACAATATCCTAAGACTATTTCAAAAGGTAACCTTAGATTAATTACTATTCCACGATATATATTTATATCACCCTATCCATCTAATACTAATTTGGTATCAAATTTGGTGATAATAAACTGTTTTTTGTTATTCAAAATAATCTTGACTATGACTCCATTAAAAACACTCCCAATATCGAACCGTGAAAAAAATTATGTCTTCAATTTGTTCGATTGGTGGTTGTCTTGTCGAATTTCCCAAGGTAGTAGATTCAATTGTTTTATTGTCTTCAAATTCCATTTAAGTATTATATGATGTAATTCTTTCTCTTGATATATAGATAATTTGTTTCTTGGTTGTGATCGACCAGTTTGGAAAAATTCGATGAGGTGTGGTGTTCAGTGGGCGGTTGCATTGAAGAATTTCTAACTAGTCCATTGGTTTGGCTATACCCTCCATGAGCTTGCTAACAACAGTACGACAAATAGTCTCATTGGGAAGAAATAGCTTGCTTCCCCATTGAATTCTCTATAAACATGTTGAAAATTTATAATTACAAAAGTTGCCTGGAGACTTCTAATTTTTTCCTTCCAAACATCAAGAGCATTCACCTAAAGTTGACACTTCTGGGCAACCCAATCTATAATCACGTTGGAATTACTAATAAATTTCAAATGAACAATATGCTTAGCTCAAGCAAAGTATAAAAGGATCCACGAATCAAGTAATCCACCACAAATATTGGTGACCCTGCCACAATTCATTTTTGTTTATTTGATCCTTCTAGATGATTATTAAATTTACGTTTAAGATGAACCTATACTAGTAAAGCTTTTAGTGTAGGTAGTATATTATAAAATTTTATATTGGTAAAGGTTTTGGTGCGGACAATATATTATAAACTAATCTTTCGACGATGCTAGTACCAAAGTGAGAAATGATGCTATTACATCATCTTCAAGACTTGCATTCCAAATCTAACATATGATTTGGAAAATCTTTTATCGTGGGTAATGTCTTATAAACTATCTTTGTAAGACAAAGTTATGTATGTGTGATTATTCATAACCCCACATCCAACTTGCATCCCAATTCACAACATCCAAACCTAATGTCAATGTTAACACACATGCAAATTAGAAGAGGAGTATTAATTTGTAATGAAACCCCAACTTAGGGATATGCTATTGTAGTAAGATAGCTTGTAATGCCATATATATAATAATCACAAGATAAATATATTCCACAAGGAATGATAGCAAAATTGACAATTTTAGTACCATAACGAGGGAGGATACCATCAAATCAACCTATGGACTTGCACCCCAAAGCTAACTATTGAATCGAAAAAGCTTTTTTTGTTGATAACACCTTATAAATCATCTCCATCTCACAAGTGTTATGTATGTAGAGTTATTCACAACACACATCCAACAATAACTTTAATTTACATACATAACTTGGAAAAATAGTATTAATGTGAATTAAAAACGTGAACATAGTGATATACCATTATAATAAAATACCTCGTAACATTATATATATAACAACTTATAACCTTATATAGCAATTACAAATCAACTCTATTTTACATTGGCATATTAAAACTCTTATTAATAATCTTAATATCATAAGAAAAAATGATACTCTCATAACAATCCAAAAACTCTATCCTAAAATCAATTTAAAATATCTCAAACATATAAAAACATAAAAATTATTTTAATATATTACATTTCTTACCTAAATATAAATCTCATCCTCACCTTTCACCTTTCTAATATATTTGTACTAGTAATTATTACATTTTGATTTTAATTTAAAATCTAAATTATTTATTTAAAATTACATACATTAATATAATATTAAAATAAAATAAAATAATAATTAATTACATAATTCTATTACATTTCAAAATCTCATCCTCATCTAACATGTTTGTACACGTGATTATTACATTTTGATTTAAGAAATAATATCACAATTTGATTTAAAAAATAATTATTACATTTTAAATTTAAAAATATTATGACTAAATTTTAAATCATATTTATTAAAAATATATATAAACTATTTCCTTAAAATTTTATACATCTATATAATATTAAAATAAAATAAAGATTATTAAAAAAAACCAGGGCAATCCACTTTCAATCGTTTCAAAATCCCATTCCCAAATGAATTTATAAATAACAAAATAAACATTTAAATGACTGAAACTAACCTCTATCTTAATCGTACAGCATTAAGATAGTCTATTTTATGTATAATCCAAACGTTTAATCTGATTGAAAGTGCTAAAATCGTTTTTAAAAATGAAATAGAAAAATCCCATTCCCAAATGAATTTCTAAATAACAAAATAAACATTTAAATGACTAAAACTAACCTCTATCTTAATCGTACAGCATTAAGATAGTCTATTTTATGTATAATCTAAACGTTTAATCTGATTGAAAGTGCTAGAATCGCTTTTAAAAATAAATAGAAACACAGAACAGAACACGGAGATCCCCATCTCATTTATTTAAATGGAGATCCCACTAGCTGAGACCGGGACAGAACACGGTTCTTCCTACTAGCCCTAATAACCCACTCTATGTATAGAACATGGTTCCACTTCCTACCTACACACTAGTACGGAACACAGATAGATACGAGGTTCCACTACCAAGACAGTACCATGAGAAAACATAACACTGAATTAATTATGGTCGCTATTGTGACGATGTGACAATAGGCACCAGCGTTCAAATTTGAACCCTTCCCAGCCCTTCCCAAGGGTTCTAGCCCTTCCTAGAAGTGTAAATTTAAAATTGCCCTTCAAAAAAAATTAAAAGTCTGAATTTTACCCTTCCAATTAAAAAGGACAAAATTATATCAACATTTCAAAAGAAGGGCAACATTTGAAATTACCCATCCATATAAATTTCAATTTCTATGTTGAAATTCCTATGCTATAAAATTTGACTCGTCATTCAAAATATTGGAAATATCATAAATTATAATCACTCACGTCATGCACTCACTACTTAGCTAGTACTCAGCTATGCAAGATGATGAGTGATGATTTACGATTATAAGGCACTGGCCACTGGGATTTGACTCTGACTCCGGAGTCACTTTGGACTGAGATATAACATGTGACAATGTGTCAGCGACTACAACTATAACAACAAAGAACCACTACTAGTCTACTACTAGGCCCAAACAAGCCTGAAACTTTGTGCCTACTACATATGTGAACCTAGCTACCAATGTCCACTAATTTTTCATCAAAATGAAATTCAAATGGCTGATTTGATGAGTCCTCCTCTACAAGACTTCATTTTTTGCATGAATGGCATGGACTCACAACAACTCTAAACAACACTCAATGGCATGCAAGTACAAATAATGACATGCAGCTAGGACCAGGAACCATGCAGAGGTCGATTTATGCATTGATATAGAGAGGTGACAATGGGCACACGATATGGAGAAACAATGAGTTAGAAAAAACATTTGGACCAAAGCACCACAATGGTTATTAATAAAAAAAATTAAAATAGTTTTTGGCTCAAGAATAGTCTTCAATTTGATGGGTAGCATGATCATGATGTAATCTCCCTCTGTCCTTCCAAACATATGTGGTTTCTCACAACATTTGCCTTCGGCACTCACCACCAAAATACATATAAAAATTCCATGTCTTTACATCATCTTCTCTTTAAATCCTCATCTCATAGTCATAACTAAGGATTGTTATGCATGCACATCCTCACCTTATAATATCAATTGGGTCAAGGCACAAAGACAACCATAAAATATCAAATGTGTAAAGACGCAAAAAGTACTTGAGACAACTATAAGTAAGTCTTATATTAAATTTACCATATCGGTATTTAATTGACACTATCAACTAAGATTTGACACGTTGGATTGTTGTGATCTTTTCTTTTTTTTTAACCATGGGAACATCAACCTCCAATAGCCCGCAAGCCAAATATACCAGTAACTTGTGATCTTCTTATCACTCCTTACCAATGCGATTGTAAGGCACTCTTTGAAGGTGAAGTCCATAATTTTAAGTCTTCTTCCTCATTCTCATGCCTTTTGGTAAGACAATAGAGAGGGTAGTGGCCCACAACAACATTTAAAACAATTTCGACATAGATGTAAATACATTAATTCTTTTCATTAAATAACTTAAATTTCATGCGAGTGAGTGCGAATTTGCCACATTGTGGATTGGTACAAAACACAACAAATTTTAGAGCTTTGAGCTCTTAATTACACATCTAGAATTTTCTCAAGTCGAGCCATTAACAAACTTCTTTTGGTGTTCTGGTTCAATTTAAAAGAAATATTTTCAAGACTCAAACATGCAGTGAGTTGTAAGGCTCCAACTGACTTAGGCTTGATTCCATTTCCCCTCCATCCCATACATGTATGCTATCACGACAAGTGTTGAACAACAAAATTTGATGCCCCATCCCCTGTGATCCTAGCGTTGCTAACTTGCTTGGTATGGAGGATTTTTTTTAATGTTTTCTAAGCTATGCTTAGGCCTCCAATGCCCATCATTCTTACATCTCTCGGGCTTGAATGGATGCCCTCTCTCCGGTTTGAATTAAGTTTATGGTTGGTTTTATATTTATTTTTTGGTTGTAGGTTTATTATAGCCTCGTTTTGCTTAGTGGCTTCCTTTTGTACATAGTTAACGGTAAGTAATTTTCTCATCGTTCTAGTTTTATTTTAAGACTATATCTAGTTACAACATCCTACACTATGCATATGATCATGCGGATGCCCCAATATGGTTATTGCATAGTCAAAGTAGTTTTTTATGTATAATGAAGTATGCTCCAACCCAGAAAAATACAATACATTACTTGTTAATTTAATGAACTGCAAAAATAATGTTACTTATATGTCAAATTAATGTGTTCAAATTACGTTTTATTGAAAATATACCATTTTTCATGTAGATATTAAGGAGCGCTCAATTACTTAAGATTGTAAAAATTTGAATGGGCAAAATTTGTTTTTTACTTTTTTGAGGGAAGGGTTTAGTTAATTTATACTTGTCAATTGAAGTATAATTATTTATATTGCCCTTCATCTTTGAAGGGCTCCAAGAACAAATACCCTTCCAATTGAAATTATGACCCACCCTTCAAATTTGATCACTGATAGGCATCACAGAAGACAAGTCCTTGAAATAAGGAGATCCACAAACACGGATTCAATTAATTCCACTCTGCACGAGAACCCCTATGACGTTCACCCGCCGCCGAGAGCAAAGGAGAACCAATAAGCATTGAAATAAATAGTTTTTAATGATTTTTAAAATATATATTTAATATGAAAAAAATATAACTTTACACCAAACTTAAGAAAACATAAATATTTGTGACATGTACTGCCATATTAACAAGAGCCACAAGGTGGTGATGTCCCCGACATTGCTAGTGGGGGCATTGTCAAGTGTTTATGAAATTGTCATTAATTGATAAAAGCGATTTTTTTTGGCAAAATGATTTTTTTTCTTCTATTTTTGTGAGTTCCATAAAAAGTAGTCAAGTAAGGTAGTAAATAGCTTTTAATTTAAATGCTTATATAAAATGCAATATAGAAAGAAAAAAAAAGAGGCAGTTCTTTTGCATGATAAAAAAGAGGGAAAATAATTTCGGAACTTGCATTTACAAGTGATGGAGTTTATTAGATTGGCCAACAATTCTTTTTTTTATTACATACCTAGATTGTATTATAGAACATGAAAATAATATTCTTGCTATGCGACAAGCATTTTGTTTGAAAGGCCATGAACTAGTGCGTCTACGAAGCAAATATAGAGAGACATCAAAACACTTCAAATTTCTTTACAATGTTCATGTTAATGCATTTTTCTGTTTAAAATCTAATTAAATCTACATTTTCCTTAGACTAGCAAAAAAAAGCTAAAATCCTGAAATTCTTACAAATTTTGCAAGAGAAAAATAGGTCGACCAATGAAGTCTGATTATCAATGGAATGAAAATCATGTGGATGCCATTAAATCCCTTTCTTCTTTTAAAAGACATTAAATAGAAACATTTATATATATATAAAATCCATATATATTTGCAATATTCAATGCACATTCAGGAGGAGGTTTGGGAAGGCTCCATGTCCCACCATGTTGAACGAAAATTTGAGCCAAACTGGACAAAAAATTATGGAATTGAAAACCTAATTTGTACTGCATTTACAGCATGTATAATAATGCTGGAATGTTAAGGTTTTAATATGAACAAAGGCCTATAAACACCCTTCATTATCTGGGCATCCATCCCTTATGCATTTTCACATAATAAGAAAATGGATAGCATCTCGTGCAACGAGTGCAAGAATATCGGCGCATGACAACTCTCCGGCAGACCTTTTCAATGACTTGGAATCCTCTCAGGATCAGATTCGGGAAATCGATGTGCTTACCTACTCAATGCTTCTCTGTTGGTGCCTTCGCCTGTCACTCGCTCAAATATTTCGGTGTCGATATTCACTCTCGAAACAGTTTCATCCAAAAGCTTTTTCCCAATATCTACCAGTTCTTCCAGATTCTTCTTAGTTGAGAGATCGATTGAGCCTTTATCTCCTTTCAATTCAACCTCATCCCAACTATGCAATTGGTTAGACCTTTCAAATACAGAAGCTGCAATCGATCACAAGAAATGAATCAAGAATGACCACGGAAAGATTTAGAGTATACCTGAATTCGTATGTGATGTTAGAGAATGCAATGCTTTCAACAGAGACGGGTCGATTGATGGACCGGAGAAGATCTTCCAAACAACAAATACAAATTTTAGCACAAGGAGAATAATTTTGTTTTCCCTTTTAAAGTTCAGGTTGCAGCCACTTCTGGAAATGTCGGGAAAAAGGGAATACGGTTACAATCAACAGCAAATACAAATAAGAAGGCATGGATACCCGATCTCCGTTCATTTTAAACAGGAAATTACATCTACCCTGGTGTGTAAAACCTAGAAAGCATTATTATTAAACCTAATTGATATAGACGAATTACCTCTGAACTGGATTGTGCGCCGCGCCTGTATCTTTCGCTATCCGGATGCCGGTTGTGTTATATATAAAAAATCCATATTAACTGATGAATAATAGCTTGTGCAGAAAAAGGAAAATAGCTTGACAATTCAATGCATATATGCAATTGTTGTTATTGTGCATTAAAAATGTGGAAAAGACTTACTGTGACATATACAGGATTTGCAGCATCATCCATACCACAATGTGCATTCAGTGATGCATGAATATTAGCTTTAGCAATTGTTACTGTCTGTCATTCCATAATCTTGTCAATAGACATACGATCTTGATCAGTCATCTTATCAAATTCATCAATACAAACAACACCATGGTCGGCCAAAACGATTGCTCTAGCTTCTATCCGGTGTTTATCTGAATTGGTTACAGGCAGTTAGTTAAGGACTTCAGATCATTATTTACCAGAAAATGTAGTGATAAGATGTATGCAGAAAGTATTTACCAGTCTCTTGGTCAGAAGTAACAACTGCTTTCAAACCTATGCCAGAGTATCCTTGGATCGTGATTGAAATTGCTAAAGGAGCAATATTCATAATAGCTCTCAACATTTGAGAGTTAGCCACGGAATAATCATCAATCATCATCAATATTGCCACACCTTGATATAATGCCAATACTTTTACTTGATTGTTCGTCATCATTCCTAGACCCCATGCAAAGGCATTTCTTGTTTCTCATCAAGGTTATAATCCCCTGTTGCAACTATCGCTCCTTTGGGTAAGAGTTATCTTCCTCTAAAGCAAGCAAACACATTAATGATCAAGACCTACAAGCATCTGTTATGAGTGGAAGTTTACCCCTTTATATACCACCAATGAGTTATTGCAGGTGGCTAGGTTTTGTTTTATATACAAGATACAGTTGCACATCAAAATACAACTAAAGATGCTACAAGACAGGTAACCTTAAGTAACAAAGACCTTTTTCCTGCTTTGAGCATGCTTTGGAAAAAAACAAAGGATCTCCAAAATGAAACTTTATTTTTATGTTTTACATACACATGGGCTTATAAAGGAATCATATGTTGCTCCATTGTGCAAATCTACAGTCGTTACTTTCTTCTCCAGATTTAAAGAATCTTCAAAGAATCTCATGTCAAGATTACGTGACGTGTTATTTAGAGGGGCTATAATGTTGCTCGTGCCAATGTACAGAGAGTGCACTCAGAGTGGGCATGAACCGAGAAAACTGGCATAAAGCGAGAACACACTGACAAAGAAACATGACAATAGAGCAGAATACACTCAGAATTACACAGAAAGATGGCAATAAGGCAGAAGTAGACTTGAGATAGAATAAAATCCATATGCCAAAAGCATACTATAAAAGCACTACAAGTCAACTTGATGAAATCCCATTGTACAAGCCAAAAACAGACTATAAAGTACTCAATTGATTTATGGAAAATATAGAACATGACTTCCTTCACTCAACAAAGCTCAGTGATCTACATAACCATGGATTCTCAAGCAAGGAATTGAAGGCCAGGAAGCATAGCATATCATATGTAATGAGCCACCCTCATCATGATCATGTTTAAGCTTTGTAACAAACATCTCCAAACATTCAAAACTAGGCCCTGCACATAATGTCAAAACATCCTCCCTTGTTGCTTAATCCTATACCAAAGGATTTTTATTGCAGAAAGAGAGCAAAATCATAGGAAACTTGATTCGGCCATGGGAGGATGTTTTGACATTATTTGCAGCACCTAGTGATAGATGGTTGCTTGATGGTCCACTATCCTGTTCATATTCCAGATATAAATTCTATATTGGCCCTATCCAGCAATGGATGGTGATCGGGGGTCAACCTTATTGTTTAGCACTACAATATTAGACATTCCAGCAGGAATTTGGAAGCAGCTGAATGTGTCATTGTTTTGGTTCATCACCAAACAAGGGTGGATCTCAAGTAATGGCTGAGATGATTAAGTGGCTTAACCTGTTATTTGATTTGATCTCAGTGTTTTCCTCTTGTAGAGTATGGTAGGAAGAATAAGCTCGAGGTTCACGAGCAATATACTAGAATCTGTTCTACTATGTCATTCTATCTTTGGCATTTTGACTCATGCCTTATGTGTAGAGCTTCTTGAGAATGAGTAGTCAGTTGCATA
Source organism: Larix kaempferi (assembly GCA_027924585.1). NCBI lineage: Eukaryota > Viridiplantae > Streptophyta > Pinopsida > Pinales > Pinaceae > Larix > Larix kaempferi. The sequence continues at coordinate 17,109,561 of BSBM01000010.1, forward strand.
GTTGAAAAAATGGCTGAAATTTCCGCAAAAAAGGCAGAAAAACATGAGTTGAAGGCCAACACAAACAATCAGCTATCCAGGAAAAAATCAGAAAAATCATGAATTTTAAGGAAAAGGGGCCAATATAAGCCCAAATTTTATATTTCGGGGTCACTTTTTTACTTTAGTTTCTGTTAGAATCCATAACTAGCAATATTGAATTGTCAGGAAAAGTCAATTAAATGAGAAGACGATGATTCTTGTAATGCCATGTGTGCAGTTGATGTAGTTGCCAATGCAAATATGGAACTTTGTCATGGAAGTATAGGCAGTGAAGCCATTATCATGTTTAACATCCAAACTGTTATGATATCTTGTCATGGATGCTAATGTAATGGCATTTTCTACCACCAAATATATGTAGTGATAGGTATGCAGTGGAGCACACTGTAGTAACATGGCATAGAATAAGATATAGTGAACTTCATATGAAAAAAGAAGAATTTCATATCCCATTTAGAATTCAGTAGATTTGTTCAGGATTTTAGTGTTTTAGGATTGGTGTAATCGCAACATTTCAAGAGTGGATTCCATGATGTATGAGAGTATGGGATTAGCACTTAATCAGGAGCACTAAGCCTTCTATGTACCCCATTGTTCCCTTCACTCAACTCAAACATTAATTAGGCACCTTAATCTTTCTGTCTCATTTTAACACTTGGATTAGCCAATTTCATCAAAACTGAAAGGTGAATGGACTTGGATACATAAGCAGCACCAAGCACTAGTATCAATGTCCCTCAAGGAATGAGGCAAAGGCCAAACAAGGAGTAAGAGGATGCTACTGATGATGAGGATCCCAATATGAGGGATTGTTTTGACAATATATAGTTATTTGTAGCATCATATTTTTTGGAATCTAGAAGCCATTAGAGACTTGATGTTCATGTATTTCATTTCAAATATGTACTACACTTAGTATCATTTTTATATATTCACCTGTTACATGCTAGAGCAAACTTTGCATATTTGTTGCTAATGGATATATATACATGTCTGCTATGGAAAAACTACACCTGAGTGGTTACACACGGAAAAGCAAGGGCAGGGGATAGGGGACAATGACCCACAACCGCTAGTGGGGAAGGAGGAAACTAAGAATGAGGAGGCTGATGTGCCAGCCTCAACGCCATCTACACAGAGTCAGACACTCACAGATGGCCATCTGTCTCTGGCCACAGGCCTTCTCCTATCAGAGGATGAGCCATTACCTTTTCCTGTAAAAGGGGTAGAGAATCGATAGCCCACCGATAGATCAATCATTGTAGATGGATCATGATGACAAGATACATTTATTATATATTTGATATATTCTTTTATTTATTAGTCTTGAATGGACAACTAACAGGATTTAGTATCAACTTTGTTGTATCATTTAGTGTTTTTTTTCCATATTTATGTGCCAATATGCTTATTTGATGCTGCTCTTGGTTTATATTTTTAAAATTTGAAAAAAAATGAATTTATTTTGTAAATTTTTAATGCTTGCTGCAATTTGCCAAGTTTTGCCAATTTGTCCAATGCCTATGCAATTTTTTGCCAATGACAATTTTTTTAGCAATGAGATTCAGAATATCAGTAATCTGCATGAAACATCCATTTTCTCAGGTTCATTGTTATTCTCTTTTAGTTATTCAAGGTAACATATAAATTATAATGGTCCTATCTTCTTTGGGTAGGCTCCTACAGATCGCTGCATCAAAATATTAGAGCAGCCACTGTATTTTATTAGAAAGGTTAGGTTTAAAAAAAATCAGCTGAAGGTGTGTAGAAGGAACATTTGATGAAATATTACTAAAACTGACTGCAGAATAGAAGAATGTGAATGAATATTCCAACAACATTAACAACAACCAATTGAGCTAACCCCTTAGACTACAACGAAACCATACATATAAGCATGGCTATTAGATGCAAATATGACACCCACACAAAGCCAAATGAGCTCTGCATTCATCATTGTCACAATTATACAACAAAACAACATCCAGAGACACCGGAGTGGGCATTGTCAAAGATAACTCCTAAGGCAATTAATAATGTGATCATCTACATATACAGCAGTGTGACAATCATTGAGCAAAATTCCAGTTTGGGAAACTCCTAATTTTCTATAACTTGCTTTACTATCAGAATACCACTTTGACATTATCAAACCAAGAAATCCACTGACTAGACCAACCATGGTGACAGTGACTGACAATCATGTATTGGATATTATCAATCAAGAGTGTGAACATGTCCTTACCGCATTAGTCTGGAATGCAACTACTGAAACCAAGTCCTCGTTGCATTTCCTTAGACAAGGGAAGCCAATGGAGTTCTTGAGGCCTGAATATTCGGCGAAGCCCTTCCCTGAAGCCTGCCCATGAACAATAGCACATGACACATCAATTGCAACTTCAACCTCAAACCCAAATGCAACTAAACACACAAATAAATATCTGAACTGAATAATGATCAAACTGACTACAATCAGCTCAACGCCACCCTCCCAAGCTTCATATAATGAAACCCATCTCAATTAATGCATTGACAACTAATCTTCACTACTCTTTCTTTCATGTGGTTAATTGATTTAACATGCATTGAAAACTCCAATGATGCATTAACATTATGGCAACTGCAATGAAATAAAACACCATATCTAAAAAATGCCTGCCTGAACAGATTATTGGCCAGCACAAAATAATGCAAACATATTCAGACATCCAAATGCATAGTTAATTGAAAGCATTTATAAGTGCCAACTTCTGATTTTGAATATTATGGATGGTGGGTGGCATGGGAAGTAGAGTAGACCTGCAGGGATGCATGAGTGCTGCTGCAGTTGGCCACAGCAGCCATGGAGAGTGTAGCTGAGGCCATACCCCCTCTCTCTCAGTCTGTGCCTCCGTCTCTGTGCCTATGGCAGACCCAATTAGGGTAGAAATTCCATTGGGAGTGAGCAGCCAGTAAAATAACAATGGGTGTGGAGATTGAACAAGAGTAGAATGGTCTCCTGGTCTAAGGTAGAATGGTCTCCTGGCCGTCCTTTGACTTTCCTTCTTCAGACTTTGAGACCGAAGGAGATGTCTGAAGTGTTGGTCATGTCATTGCTTGTCCTAAAGTGGAAGAAAACACTCGCATAAGATTACTACCATAACATAGTCTTTTAATAATTTAACTTAAGCAAACAAAGATTCACAGTTCAGAGTAAATTATACGCTTATATGTTCCACTGGCACTTAATTAAGTAGAAATTGGCAAAATGGACTGCGATACATAACATATGCTGAGAAATTTTAATAATTTTTAAAAATGAGAAGTAAATAAACTAAATAAAGCAGAGATTTGCAACACTTAACGGTAAAATAGTAACATTCGCATTCCACAAACAGAATAACAGTGTCGAGCTGGTTCAACAAAGCAGTAAGCAGATCCATTTTGCAGTCGCAGCAAAGCTTCAATATCTCTCCCCCTGGTTGAAGCCTCCAAGAATATCAATTGCAAGCTCATTCGGATTCCCCAGCGGAGGCCAAACCTTGAATATGCGCTCATAGCTATACCCATAAGGCCTCTGGTTACAAGAGGACAAAACTCTAAAAATAGAAATTTCGTTATCCAGAACTCTCCGAATTTGATTGATTCCCTTCTGCGGGTGGCCACTCGTTCCAGCAAGCTTGACCAGGATTTAATTGTTTACTCCCATACCACTATCAAAAGGAAAAGATGACAAAACCCAAATTTTGAATGCTGTTTATTCCATTTTCTCAGATAGAAATACGTCACAAACACCCCCACTGCACCAAGAATATGGAGTGACATGACTGACCTTACCTTGCCCAGCAAAGCGAGACAGAAACAAATTAAATAAACAAGACTGGTGAATAAATCACACAGGAGTCTTGAGTCCCGAGACCACCGTCACCCCGCGCCATACTGCATTAACACCACGAAACCCTGGACCATACCGCATGAATACGCCAACTGCAACATCGTTTAAACCCCTGGAACACCTCAACCCGACGCTAGCGGGCGCACAACAGAGCTCGGCGAAAGGGACGATAAATGGACAAGACTGGTGAATAAATCGCACAGGAGTCTTGAGTCCCGAGACCACCGTCACCCCGCGCCATACTGCATTAATACCACGAAACCCTGCACCATACCGCATGAATACGCCAACTGCCCAACGCTAGCGGGCGCACAACAGAGCTCAACGAAAGGGACGATAAATGGACAAGACTGGTGAATAAATCGCACAGGAGTCTTGAGTCCCGAGACCACCAACCTCATTTAAAACGGCAAACGTCACCCCGCCGTCGGGGCCTGGGGCACACAGCCCCAGGCCAACGTCACTGCGTCCGGATCAAACCACAACCACGTAAAATGAATTTCAAAAAAAATCAAAAAATACAAATAAATATAAACTTTAACAAAAACTTTGCAATTTCATATCCGCAATTTTTGCCACCCGAATTAATACCACCCGACTCAAAACTATATGTCGGGGACATAATAAGACTGATCAAAAAATATATAGTCCTCTGGGGGCACATAATAAATTGAATGAAAAGCAGAGCCTTAGATTTATAACAGTGAAGGTGTATACATATTATCTATTTAAATGGTGAGGTGAATAAACTTATATATACTAGTATCTTTATTTAAATTTTAATTAAAATGCATTTAAATATAATAAGATATGGCTGGATGAATTGAATCTCTTACTTGTTATATCCAGATTAATTTTGTTGATCAATTTAAAGAAACCCAAAATCTAAAATAATATATCTAACCCTCTATCAACATAAAAATACCAAATGAATCTATGAAATTGAATCTATAGTTTAATAAATAAAAGAAAATAGAAAAAAAAATTACCCTATCAAATGTTACTTATATATATATAACTGCGTTGAAAACACATCGTATTTAAAGTGTATACATTTCAGGTTTCATGGCAAATGAATCCACGCCACATGTGAACCTAGCCGAGTGAGCCTATGGAATTGAATCTGGTTGGTTAAATAAATCACGTCGAAAATAGAAAATAGAAAATCACGTCGAACTGTTTATTTTGTTATTTAGAAATTCATTTGGGAATGGGATTTAGAAACGATTGAAAGTGGATTGCCCTGGTTTGTTTTTTATAATCTTTATTTTATTTTAATACTATATTGAAGTATAAAATTTTAAGGAAATAGTTTATATATATTTTTAATCGGGGAATCGATAACAGCGAGGGGAAATTACCCGCGCGTTAAAATACGAAAATGTGAATTGTAACCAATTTAAAGTTATATATATATATATATATATATATTCCTGTAAGAGAGAGGGGCGACTAGCTGCGTTAAAATATGAAAGTATGAATTGAATGGTGTAATGAAATGCGGTGCTAAGGAAAGAGGAAGTGGTAAAAAAAAGAAAAGTAGTCTCGGCTCTTTTACATACGATGGAGAAACTGAATTAATGAAAAATATATGGCAAACAGTTCCAAAAAACCAAGCGTTTTAAAATACCGAAATTAAATTGAAAACCCCAAATTAAATTGAAAGATCTGGAAAAATTACAACACCCTGAAAACAATGACATAACAAGCTGATTGGTATATCAGTTCGTCTAGTGAAAAAATGATACTTGCGATTTTACAATTTCAGATAATACTGGCTATTTTAAGGGAATGAATAAGTTTTTTTTTTAATATATTGCTTCAAAGGACAGAGCTCATTTGGATTTAGTGGTTTAAAGAACATTGTGAACCAAGAACAGGGAAGTAATAGAAAGTCAGAAAAACATATATTAAGAGGAATACATAAAATATTGTATTAAGACGAATTTGTAGGTTTATATTAATTTTTTATGAATATATGTCATCAGTTTGGAATTAATGGTTTAAAAAGCATTGTTAACCAAGAACAACAAAATAATAGTAAGAAAAAACACATAAAATATTCTAACTAAATAATTTTATTTCATGTAGGAAACTAAATGCAGGTTGTTCAAGGGTGGACAACCTGTTGCGGAGCTTAATTCACTAATTCAAATGCACACAAAATTAACATAAATAAAGTAAATGAACCAGATGAAGGGCAGTCCGGCTGTGGGTCATTTGACGAACTACAGAGATAAGGTCAGGCGATCGGGCGCTAGGAGTCCAACTCGATCTCCATAGGGTTAGAATTAGAGAGGCGTGGATAGCATTTAGGAATCCGCATTAAAGCAATTATGGGGTTAAAATTAAAGGTCCGTGGATAGCATTTAGGAATCCGCATTGAACTAATTTATATTGAATTTTAAAAGTTAAAATTGAAAAAATAGATAACAAATTGGTCCCAGATAAAATAAATTCATCAGGGTTATTATAAAATAAATTCATCAGCAAAATTTCTTTACTCATATAACAAATTCATCACAAATATTGTAGCAACAAATTTTCAAAAGTATTTTTCTTCAATGATTTTTTTTATACTAAAAAGACAATTAATCTCTCTATAAGAAAGTAATATAAACAGAAAGGGTATTTTTCATTCTTGAACTAAAATTTTTCAATAAAAAACAAACTATTAAAGACTAAGCATCCATTGAACGAAGCATCCAGCTGTTTGAAGATTTCTCCCTCCTAATTCTGTTTCCCTTCATAAATATTATAACCAGAGTGAATAATCTCGAGGCTTCTATTCATTAACCTAACCAGAGAAAAGTAAAGACTAAGAAATACCTGTAAAGAAAAGCGGTCAAAGGAGTTCCTTCTATTGGCCTGGGCACCGTGCATCCATTGAACGCAGCATCCAGCTGTTTGAAGATCTCTCCCTCCTAATTATTTTTCCCTTTCATAAAGATTATAACCAGAGTGAATAATCTCAAGGCTTCTATTCATTAACCTGACCAGAGAAAAGTAAAGACTAAGAAATACCTGTAAAGAAAAGCGGTCAAAGAAGTTCCTTCTATTGGCCTGGGCACCGTGCATCCATTGAACGAAGCATCCAGCTGTTTGAAGATCTCTGCCTCCTAATTCTGTTTCCCTTTCATAAAAATTATAACCAGAGTGAATAATCTCGAGGCTTCTATTCATTAACCTAACCAGAGAAAAGTAAAGACTAAGAAATACCTTTAAAGAAAAGCGGTCAAAGAAGTTCCTTCTATTGGCCTGGGCACCGTGCATCCATTGAACGAAGCATCCAGCTGTTTGAAGATCTCTCCCTCCTAATTCTGTTTCCCTTTCATAAAGATTATAACCAGAGTGAATAATCTCGAGGCTTCTATTCATTAACCTAACCAGAGAAAAGTAAAGACTAAGAAATACCTGTAAAGAAAAGCGGTCAAAGAAGTTCCTTCTATTTGCCTGGGCACCGTGCATCCATTGAACGAAGCATCCAACTGTTTGAAGATCTCTCCCTCCTAATTCTGTTTCCCTTTCATAAAAATTATAACCAGAGTGAATAATCTCGAGGCTTCTATTCATTAACCTAACCACTGTTTCCCTTTCATAAAAATTATAACCAGAGTGAATAATCTCGAGGCTTCTATTCATTAACCTAACCAGAGAAAAGTAAAGACTAAGAAATACCTGTAAAGAAAAGCGGTCAAAGAAGTTCCTTCTATTGGCCTGGGCACCGTGCATACATTGAACGAAACATCCAGCTGTTTGAAGATCTCTACCTCCTAATTATAACCAGAGTGAATAATCTCGAGGCTTCTTATATTCTATTCTTTTCATAGACAAACAGACAAAGCCAACAGTCGTCCGAGATCATCGCGAGAGACATGCCCACAGTCCTCTCCACCTTCGATAACCGTCCACCCGGAAAATAGAGTTTCACAGAATTCTAGGATCATAGCATCATAGACACACACAAAAAGAAGAGATGATTTCCACACTGAGGGAAAGACACAGGAAACATAATGAAACTTTATAAAGCAGTGAATGGCGGTTCTGGTAGCAACGGCTGCAATTTTGAATAGCTTTTTGTGAGATATATTCCACTTGCTAAACTAACCATTAATGTAATGTCAGAGACGGCTGTTTTTTCGTGATGTTTAATGTCAGAGAATATGGAGTTACGAAAGCCTTATATGAAAGGAAAAGCCAATGTCCGTAAGAAATGGAAAGAATATTTTATGAAGTGATGTCTCTGCTGTAAACGGTCAATTTTTACACAGTCGCTAAGACTGGAATTCACCCGTTACTAGGCTTTGGACGCTTTTTCTCCCTCTCAGGGAGAGGGGTTAATTCCACGTCATCGAAGTTCAAAACTGCACAGCTGACCTGGCAGTTATGGCTATGATGTGTCAAGGTGAACATTATACACATTTTATTAAAAATTATCTTATCTAAAAAATAAATTCACACAAATTGATTATGTCAGCTTCTTGACCAATTCAACCTTTAATATCTAATTATTAAAAAAAAAAATTAGTTACAAAATCCTTCATCTTTTTAAATATCCAAAAATCAAAATCATTCATCTTTTTAAGTATCCAAAAATTAAAATATAATAAATTATGTATACACCATTCAAATTAGTTATTTATTTGTTGTATGTGATAGTGTAAGGGAGATATTATACACATTATAATAAGGTATTAATGTGTTTAAGCTGTTTTAATATTGTTAAAAAATTAATAGTGCATAAGAAGAAGTGTATAAAAAAATCTTAGTTTTATATATATTTAGATGTGTGTGTTTTATATTGAGATGATAATTATCTAATTTAAAGATATATATGATAGATTACAAATATTTTTAAAATAAGATTCTTAATTAAGAATGAATTAAAATAAAATGGTTTTTTTTTTAAATTTATATAAAGATAAGATAACATAATATTGAGTTGCAAATATTATTTTTACCTGTCTGGTTAAAATGAAAGCAATTATCTTGGACTCTCTTAAAGATGTGAAACTGGCCAATTATTTTAGACAACTTCCATATAAAATGCCAAATGAATCCACGTCACATGTGAAACTGGCCAAGTGAGGCTATGCGTATGGAATTGAATCTGGCTGGTTAAATAAATCAGGCCAAACATCGATTAAAATATAGAAAAATGGAATTACTGTAATGAATATAATCAAATGCAATGGTGTCATAATGCTGTGCGAAGGAGAGAGGAAGTAATCAACGAAGAAAAGTGTTATCTGACAAATTGCAAGCGGTAGATTAGGCTCTGGGAGTCGAACTCATCTTGCGTAAGTAACGGTATATGGGGTTAGAATTACAGGGCTGTGGATAACATTTAGGAATCAGACATTGAAACAATTACCAGGTCATAATTAAAGGGCCGGTATATGAGGTTATAATTAGAGGGCCATGGATAGCATTTAGGAATTAGCATTGAAGCAATTATCTGGTCAGAATTAAACGGTCGTGGATACAATTTAAGAAGCAATTACCGGGTCAGAATTAAACGGTGGTGTATAGCATTTAGGAACCGGCATTGACCAATCAATTTTCAAAATTGAAAGAAATATATAACAAATTTGTCCAAATGCTTTTGCTTGTGTTTGTGTTTGAGTTAGTTACACACAAAATTGTACAGAAACGGATTGACAAGTCTCTGGTTAAAATGGAAGCAACTATTTGTATGTATATGTTTTCAGGTCATGTCGTGGTTTCTATTCCCACAGACATGTTAATAGTAAGTGTGTTCTCTCCACCAATTGTGTTGTATCAGTTCAATTACCACAGACGTTGTTAACCATAAGTATGCTCTGTCCATAGTTGCGTTGTGTTTCTACTTTCTTTACCATTTGTCTATCCTTTGACCTACTTGTTCACTTGCTTGAACTCCTCTCCAGTTGTCTTCTTTGTTGTTGTCTATCTGTGATCTCCATCCTGTTCTTGATGTTATGTGAAGTTCCTTATTTCTGTCATTAAAATAGATACTTGAAGTTACCTTTGCAGGCTTAGTTCCTGGGGATGTAATGATTGAATCTATCCATTATGAAGGTTTTTAGTGTTTTCAGACTTGCAAACTGGATCTGGGTCAACATGCATTTCCCTACCTAACAAAGAAATCACTCTAGAAATCACTGTAGCACTAAGCTCAGTGCTACAGGTTATGGGGAAAGATTCTTATGATGAAACTATATGCTTTGAGCCACTCCTTGATAAAGCTGGTTGAAGATTTTTCTGGCTTATGATTGTCACAATGATGTTCAACGGCTACAATTATCTGGAGCCTAGGAAGCCGGTGTAAGATATAGTGAGATATGCTTCGAGTCCACGTTATGATTCGAAGTAGTAATCTGTGTTTTCAAGGGTTTGGGATAGCAGCTTGATACAGGTGGTGTTTGTTCCCGATGACCAAGAGGTCTACTTGCTTTATGCATATGGATGTCAGAATATGATGTAATATTTTTTTATAATTTTAGCTACAATTATCTGAAGTCAAGGAAGTTCGTTGTGTGAAGGAATCATGTCCTTTTGTGATAATCTTTCGATCATTGTAAACTGCAGGAGTGACATATGCCCGCAGCCCCGTCTAATGGCACACAAATTCCACAAATTTATGTAGAGGTCATTCTCAGCCATTCAATGAATGGTAAATAATTAAATCCAAAAATAAAATAAATATAAGCTATAGTTAAACTTACCACAATAAATCCAAGGTAATGAAAGATTTCACAGCATAGAGAACAATGGAATCTAGTCATTAAACGTGACGTGATTCATGAGGATACGTTCAACTTATAAATTCATTAAAATGACTGATTGACATATACCAGATCACTGCTTTTAAAGATAGATGATGTGTCTTCCATTTCCATTTCCATTGCAATTATATATTTCACATCGGAACCTAATTTAGCTTCTAGCTTTCACTTCTATTCTGTTCGTTGACATAGACTTGGTGGGTGGTGCATGTTTGTTACCAAATTTAATAATGAAGGTTACATCATGAGGCACCCATATCCAACAAATTAGTCTTAAGAAAAGAATAAGGAATGAAACTCCCATGTCATCGGGTATGAACAGCATCTTCAAGTGAAGTAGATCCTCGTATGTTTATTGGCTATTAGTTTAAGGAGACTTACGATTTAACAGTAGCATGGAAATTATGAATGCAACATAATAAACCATCAGCTCTTTCTCGATTCCCGCACCTGTGCAAATATATTTGAAGGAATTTGAAGTGTACTCACCTCCATTATCGGATCTCAACACTACAATATCTTACCTTCTTAATTTTCAGCCTTGGACCATACAATACCTCCTTCATCACCAGTGGTTTTCGTAATACCTCCAATTTTGACTTGGAATGTAATTATACCAAAATATGTAAATGATGTAAATGATGTAAATATGTTAGTGTGAATTCCTAGTGCTGAGCTCAAGGCCAAGGCCCACCTAGTGAATTTCTAGGCATGTATGATGTATATATTTTATTTGGACTCTTTGGTTGGCTTTTATGCTGATTTAGAATATTATGTAAATATTATGTGCAAAATTAATAAAATGGTCCAACAATGGATGTGTAAAGAGCACCAAAGGGGCTATGATTCCACCAGAGGGGAAGAGGAAAGGGGGCCCGTGGGTAACTAAATCCTTGCTACCAAGTATCAACCTTATAACTCACCCAAAATTCTGTCATGTGATGAGAATAAGCCAATTATCTCCTTTTTTGACCATTTTCCCAATCATTAATGCATGTGTGTGGTTGGTGCGAAAAGTAACCTCATGTAGTTATTGAAGCATGGGTCTGACTGCACTTTTGTGACAATTTTGTCATGACAGAGTCAGTCTACAGCTGCCAGGAGTCCTTTTTTCTACTGCCGGAAGTTGTATCAATTTGTCTGTTCACCATTTTCCCATATCCTTTGGAGTCAACTCTCATTGCTCATTATTCTTTCACATAGATTCAGAGAGGCAGAGCTCTCCATTGTTGTCCAGAAACATTAGGGAAGTTTTGAGGTTTAAAATGGGGCTCTTAAGGGTTCAATAATAAAATAAGAGTTCTAAATTTTAGAGGGGGAAAAGAAAAACTACTTTTTCTTATCGTATTTTTGGCATATCTCCTTAACAGTTTACCCAAATTTCAAGTTTGGGTACTCGTTGAATGCGGATTGTAATTCCGCATCCACCCATACCCACACTGCATACTTTCGAAGTGCCCACAACATGAAATAATTTATTTTATTTTATTTCATGTCGTGGGCACCTCGGAAGTATGCAATGTGGCTATGGGTTGGATGAGGAAAAAAAATCCGCATCCAATGAGTGCCCAAACTTGAAATTTGGGTATACCGTTAAGGAGATATGTCAAAAATACAATAAGAAAAAATCATTTTTTCCCTCCAATTTGTTTTATAAATTTTACCCTTATGGTTGACATCATCGTCGTAAATCCTATTGGTTCTTATAAAGTGACTTTTTATGGTACATTTTTTGTTTTGAGGCCCATTTTTTACCTCAAAACTCCCCTAATGCTTACCATGTTGTTTTGAACCCAGAAATTCGAATTTGGAGACCATGCTGCAGATTGGGAAGTGAAAATAATTGGTTGTAGGTGAGCAGAGAGGTTGGGCAAGCTAGTAACCCTTACCCATGCAGTTATGTTGCTCGTAGGTGCTTGAGAAGCCACAAATTGAGGCTACAGGTGGTTCTATAGAAGCCATAACAGGTTGGACTTTTTCTATGCACACACTAGAAGAACCCAGCAAGATGGGTCACCCAAGAGAACCGTGAATCGGTGAAGGGGATTCCTGAGCTAGAAGGGTGTTGTGTGGGGCAGGTATTGTGGAAGCCAAGGCTGTGAGGGATGAGTGATACCCTTGTAGAGCTCTGTATGAGCATTTGGCTAAGCATAGAAACCAGAATAGGTTATGGGCTAAGAGTTAGAAGCTTGTAGGTGTTTCCTTTGCCCTGGTGGCCTCATAACCTAGCTTGGGGGTGGCCTCACAGTAGAAAGAGAATATGCTAGACGGAGTGCCTATGGTCGGGTGGAAAAGCGCTCTTACACAGCCAGTTGCTTGGATCTACATTGGTTAAAGATAATTATTATTATGCATTTGATTATGAAGTGTTTTTATTTCATGCATGTAATGTTATGCTTGTGTATTTGCATGATAGATGTGTGTGGATAGATTTTAATTCCTTTGTGCATGTTTACTTACATTTTTGCACACATTGCATTTGTTGAAAATCGTATTATGGACTTGGGGCAAAATTTGAGAGCCCAAATTTGGCCAGCGTCCCCTCCCGGTGGTTGGATTGGGTGAGGGGCACATTACAAAGCGGTATGAGAGATTCTGGTTGCAATACCAGAGCTTTATGGGCCAGAAATCACAATTTACAGGCAAAAAAAAATCAGAACTGGTTCCGTAGGAAATCTGTTTTATGTAAAATGGCAGTTAAGGGTCGTGGAGTAAGTTTGAAATCAATTTTGAAACATTCCCCTTATTTCCCAATCAAAAAAAAAGTTGCATAAACCCCAAGAGCTTTTAAAAATTGGGAAAATTTAGGTTGGACCCACCAGTGCCAGGTGTCAGGGTGACGTGGAGGAGCCACGTGGGAAAGAGGTCTGATGTGGAGGAGTTGCGTGGGCAGAGGGTGTGATGTGGACCAACCACATAATATCTATGTGTGCAGGCGACTGTAATGGATGGAGTGTGAAGGAGGAGAAGATTTGACCATTGAGCAGTAAGGCAGATCGACGGTCGACACCGATTCAGGCTCGCAAAAGTGCACAAGAATTAATCTGTTTTTGCGGCCTTGTTGAAGCCTATGATATGTTGTAAATGTACCAGACAAAAACGCAAAAGAGATAACCTAGTCTGAAGGCTTCAAATAATCCTATGCAAGTATTATTCTATCATCAAATTGTTTGGTATAACTAACTCTAATGGATATTAGGTCTCCATTGGAACTCTGAGAGTAATCAAGTGGAACTTTCTTCCTTAATGGAAGACCTAAGAAGTTAATAGCAAGTTAATGAAAGCATAAAGAAGACAAGTAAAAACTTTAACCTAACTACTGAAAGAAAAAAACTTGACTTTGAATCCTCAGATCAATCAGATCAAGGAATTTAGTATTTATAAACCTGATAAATGACCATTTAAATCAAATCTAATAGTACCTTCTTTGATAAAAACAAAACACTTAAAACTATTTTATCGTCATTCAAAGATCTATATCAGATGATTGTTCTGAGAAAAATATGTTAATTGACAAATTAACATTTAGAAAAGACAATTTTGCAGTTACAAAAGATATTGAATAAGATTATACGAAACAAAGAAAATAATTTCATGTTACTTTATCTTCATATGAATCATAAATGAAAAATCTAATGCATATTCATATACTTATGATTTTATAACCTAAGAAAAGTGAATCATTGAATAAATGCAAGGAAACTTGCGGTCATCAAGAACACTTGATAAATAAATCACCAGAAAGAAGACATAAGAGAAGAATAATTGAATTTTAGTAAGTATTGTAACAAATTACAAACTCCATATGCAACAGTATGCCTCCTGTTCTTTTCTCCAACGGTTTCCCCTCCTTTCTTGATGAGATATAAGTCTCTTTAAATAATAGATACAATAAGTTACAAAGAAACTAACTTCCCATGAAATTGGGGATTACAAAATATTAGCCTAAGATTTACCAAGGGCAGATTGCCACTTGGAAAAAATGTCCAAAAGATCATCAACATCCTGATATTGAGCATGTTCGAGCTGTAGTTGATCTTTGCAAAGGAAAGCTTTGACCTATTTCTTTTTTACTTTTGACCATTCTCCTAAAAATGCATTCACCTTTAACCCCGAAGAAACTGGTAACTCAACTAATTCTTTGTTCTCTCCTATGTGAACATGCTCAAGTTGTTCAATGCGTTCTTTAGACTGCAGATGCTTTTCTTCAAATTGCGTGACCAGAAGCTTAGGTGGAAGAGCACTTTCTATCTATTTCATAACAGAAAAATCCAATAATCCTAAGAGATTATTAGAAGCAAACCATTGTTTCCTACAAGCTTTATGTCCTTCTTCAATGGTGGTCTCAATTATATCACAAACATTTTCCCAAGACTGCAGAGAGATCTTCATTCTCCTTATCTTGATATTGTCTAAAATAGGAACTCCATTAGGCTTGTCCTTGATATACTTCTACCAATCAATAACATCTTCATAGGTGTTTGTAGCATCATTCCTTCATTGATTATGATCACATAGAATGACAGATAAATGTTCAAAGGGATTGAAAAACTCTTGAATTCATTCAACCCTTCAAATAATTCAACTAAGAGCTTTTTATAATCATCATTTATTCTAAAAACAAATTCTTTAAATTCATCCTTAGAAAACTTTGAAAATGACGAAGTAGCATAAATTGATTGGGACAATTTCAGTTGTTTCTCCAGAGCTGTCAACCTCTCAACATACTGTGTATTATGTCCTTGGTCCTCATGAAGTTTCCCTTTCAAATATTCATTCTTTGACTATAGTTTCTTAATTTGAGATTCATATTTGTCCTTTGATTCCTGCAATTCAGATTGATATTGTTGATCCAATTCGATCTGTTTCTTCTGAAGACCTTGTAATTCATATTCCTTCTTTTCAATTTCTTTGTTGAGCGTAGTGACATAATCAAAGTTGGCACCAACAAGGCTCCCATGGAAGCAACTGTTTCTAAAGCTTTTTTTTTAACATCTATGGAGGCTCTCTTCCATATAATTTGGTTAGGAAGAACACCTTGGACCAATGTTCCTTCTCTAGCTCTTTTAGAACGTCTCTTCACCACTGCCTTTTATGATTTGCTCCAAAAATATTCACCCAAAGAAACTACTGCATCTTCACCAAAGTATGCCATCACTTCAAAAGTGGATGAAAATACTTCTAAGAAAGTGACCAAAGGCATAGGTTGTGAGATAACCGGGGTAAGGATAAGCATACTCAGTTGTGATGAGGAGGTAGCATTTGTTGAAGTGGTTAAGGATGGAAGAGAAGAAATGGAGATTATGGATGAAATGACAGGATCTGTAGATACATAAGAAATTTGCATTTCTTCTGAGTTAAGGGGTGTTTCCATAGAAATAGTGGGTTGATCAGATGAATATATAGGAGGAATAGCAGAATTTGATGATGGTACAGATGGTAAAATAGTGGGAATGTTGATAAGCAGAGGGGATGTTGTAGTCAGGGTGGTAGGAATATCAAGAAGGGGAATCTTTGAAAGAGAATCCTCTATCAGTGAGTTTTCAACTAATTCAGGAAGAATTTGGGTAATTGAGGTGGTCAATGTCAGGTCAGAAGAAGCAAGAAAGGATAATGATAGGTTGGTGAGAGATAACTCTTCATCAAGGTCACTGTCATCAATTTTGAGTAAGTCATCCCCTACTATTGATACTTTTGTTTCCTGCTTCTTTACTGGAAGTGTTGTAATAGTATCTTTGGTTTCAAGAGAAGAGATAATCAAATCTAAACTCTTCTTCATGTCTTCAGCTGATTTTATCAGAGCATTAATATTTTCTAAAGTTTGAGGCTGTTGAGGATATTCAATTGGAGTTTTTCCCTTCTTATC
Source organism: Larix kaempferi (assembly GCA_027924585.1). Lineage (NCBI taxonomy): Eukaryota > Viridiplantae > Streptophyta > Pinopsida > Pinales > Pinaceae > Larix > Larix kaempferi. The sequence goes on from BSBM01000010.1 coordinate 17,126,110, forward strand.
CTCCTGTTGATAAGTCAAGAGTAGAGGAGTCTTAACCTGCTTTTTATGAGCTTCACGTGCTTCTTTTTCGACAATCTCTTTCTGATTCCTTTCGTCATTTGATAGCTTGAGCTTTCTATCTTGCAGAATATTTTGTTTAAGCTTTTGCTGATACTGAAGGATGAATCATTTTTCATCTAAGGTGGTATCCCTGCTTAAAACATCCTGAAATGAATTTGCATTTTCATAAATAAAATCATTAGGATTTGTTTCATGCACATAGTTACTCTTTATGTGTTCTTTAGAAAAATGATTTGCTAGGAAATATTTGGGATCATGCATCCTTTTGGGATCTTCTCCAAACTTCAAAGTTGTAACCCTTTTACCAAGCAAGGTTTCATGTGTAGAATTCTGAATGACCAAAGGTCCAAGAGAAAGGGTAAACTTAGGCCAACCATTCCTCTTTGATCCAACGAACCGAGGGAAGACACCTTCAATAACAATCTGAAATGAAATCTCCTCTATGACCATCCTGTCAAGCACAATTCTAGGAAAAAGGTGAACTGTTTTGCTGCCCCATATTCTGATATAGGAAAAATATTCACCAATATACCAATCTCCCATCGTAGCAATCAATCCTTGGCCTGTGAAGAAAAATTGGGGGCATCCTATTTGAAGATCATAAAATAAATGGAGCCAAATAATTGATCACAAATGTCATGGATAAGAGGTATAAAATTGTCTTCCCATAAAACTGAACAATAAATATGGAAAGGTGGTCCTTCTCTGGTCCAATTCCATCCCATGGTAGGAAAAGAAAAGGTTGAAGAGAAAACATCCATGACTTAAAGAGATAGGTAAAATGTAGGCTTCTCATTCACCAGTGATGACAATGTGATGTGCCACAGGTTCCCACTCTACCTTGAAGAACACACGGTTGGGTAACCCATATAATATGCATAACATAGCTGCCAATAAAGAAAAGGGTTCTTTGAACCAAGCAATAGGATACTGCCTATCGAATTTAGGGACATAAATGGTAGGGTTTTCCATCCAAGTTTTCACCATTTCATCCAAATTGAAACGGCTTGCGGAAGACTCTAAGAATTGTTTTGAAAGAAGTTGCTTGGGATTTTTGAGCGCATAAATCCTAGCGAAGAATTCAGGTTTAAACAAAGCTAACAGATTATGGTTGATATTGTTCAAAGAACAGTCAAGAGGGTTGGCATTGTCCACAATCCATTTGATAGCATCAGTATAAGACATTAGGGGTGTCCTGGCCACAATTTCATGAATTTGGGATTCGCTAATGTTCATGTAAGTTAGTTTGTCATGTTGGATTTCAGAAAAGTCATCATTGTCAAATATGGATTAAACCCTAGAGCAATCAAGGAAAAAGGTATCAAAAACCCTCCCATTGGTATCAGAAAAGATTCCACGGTTAGGGTCTTTTATCCTCAATTCATCCATGACTGGCTTAGACCTAGTATTCCTCCATATAGCTGATAATGAGTTTTCTGAAAAATGATGAAAGAAAACTTCAATAAAAATCTTGATTCAAGTTCAAATTATCACGCAAATGATTTGTAGGATTGAGAAAAACACTTACCTATAAAAATGATGAAGAAAAACAAAAATCGACTGCAGGGTAAAAACTTCAGTAATTCTTTTGCGGACGGTAAAATCGAAGCGTAAAATGGTAAAAAGAAAAAACTAATTTCGAGTATTTAAATTGGAAGAATGTATTCATTTTAATGAAATTAAAACACAACCGTAGATTTAAAACAAACCAACGCTCAAGATTAAAACAAATTTATGAAAAATGTGGAAGCAGAGAGTCGAAAAATGATCCTCGAAACTCACCAATTTCATCCTCCCACAATCCACAATTGGAATGCGGGAATGCGGGAATAGTTTTAGAAATTTTATCATTTCCGCAATCCGCAGTTGGAAAGTTGGTAACATGGAAGTACGGAAATGGGGGAATGAGGGAATGCAAAAATGATTTTAGATAGTTTATAGTCTCTGCAATCCGCATTCCATAAAACATTTTCGGAATCAGAATAGCGACATTCGATCAATTTACTAGATTGCTTTTCGACTTCCGTAATCCGTAATTCACAATGCGAAAATGAAGAAATATTAAAATCAGAGTTTCCACACTCCGCAATTCCCAATTTTCACAAAGAAAATATAAACAAGAAAATGCGAAAAAAGAAATTGTTTTCAGTCACATGTTTAATGTTGAGAGCAAATGATAATTGACCAAAATGATTTATTGAAAACCTTAGAATATGAAAATAAATATAATAAGCATCTAATTTACCTAAATCAAAAACTAAAATGGGGCTCCCATTTTCTTTTAAAAAATGGGATCTGTTGTGCGAGCAACAAGTGGTGACTGGCTGGGCGAAGCAGTTATCTCTGCAAGAATAATCTTCAAAGATCATGAAGAACCATAAAATTATGAGATAATACTTTAGTCTGTAGCTTGAAAATGTCTTCATAAAATGAAACAAAATATGCAGAGTTAATTTATAACAAAATTTCCCCTTCCTTAATCAAAACCAAATGTTAGAATATAAAAATGAAAATTAGCATAGGGGGAAATGGTGTTTTCTACACTAATATGCAAGCATGAGGGGGCAGTTTAAGATAAACCTTAGAAGAAACTTTCCGCCATTTTCAATTCACCAAATCACCAGTCATCTTGAATTATAACTTTTATTAATTTATTTATATACATGCAAAAAATATTCTTATTATATACATATATATATATATAAGAAAAAGATAAGACTAACTTTGTTGAAATAAGACCATTTCCCTGACTTGGTAATCAGGTTCTGGCAATGGCATTCACAAATCCTTTTCCAGAAACTGAACAAGCTAGCTCTATCAAGAGACCCGTTGTCTTTTAGGTTTTCACTAAAAGCAATTACTATGGCTTGTTTACCACATAATAGTAATTTCAGTCCAAAATAGGAACTGCGATCATGGTCAGGTTGGCTTGTAATAAGACCCCTTGTCCTTCAGTCAACAACTATATTTACAAAAGAACACAAAAATTTATTAGTTTGTAAATTGCAAGTCACTACCTTGGCTTGGTAACCAAATTCTAGTAGTGTCATTCAATGATACCTACAGATCATGAATGGATCAACCTTTGATAAGATCTTCCAACTTCCAGTAAATAGCTTAAAGTCATCTCCCTAGCTTGGTGACCAGATATGGAGATGTCATTCCACCAAATATCTTCGATCATGGTAGTTTGGCTTGTAATAAGACCCCCTATCTTGCAATTCACAATTATTTAGGTGAATTTTATTAAATTCTAAGATGACAGAAATGGAAATAAAAAACAGTGAAAAGAAACACCAGATTATAAGAATTTATTGCGAACCACTATTGGAACATATAACAGTAAAACCATTTACTCCTATGACTAATTCATCAAATGAGGTATTATAAAATGATGGTTCAATAGAAACAAGGTAAATTTACAATCTACATGAATTTTGTTACTTTTTATAAGGAGAACACCTTCAGATATAGACCAAGCAAAGTGTAATATGTTATGGCCATCCTAAATATTTCCAATTCAATTGATATGAGATAAATTGATCAATCAGCTTCGGCCAAAATGCTTCATTATTGACACACCTTTAAAGGAAAGAAAAAGAAAAATATTCAAAAGAAATGAAAGAAAACAAACCAATCTTATGTACGGATAAGCAAATGCTTATCTCAAACAAAATATTTCTTCAAAAGATGAATGTTTACTGGATAAGTTTAAGGAAAACCTTCCAGTGTCTATAATCTGACAGTAGTAGGGCCAAGCTTTTCTGCAATGAGAAATGGCCCTAGCCACAAGCGTTGAAACTTAGTGTAATCATTTTTATCTTTGTGTTTGTCCCATTTTAATACCAAATATCCTACTTGAAAATCTCTTTTGGTTGATTATTTCTCATCAAACCATCTTTTAACTAATTGTTGATGTTGGTATAAATGTTTTTTGGACTTCTCCCTCTCCTCTTCCAACTTAAGCAATGATTCAATTATGTTCTTAAGAGGAGAAGAATCATCATGTTGTAATGATTGGGATAATTGGAATGAAGGAAGTAATAGATTCGAAGGTAAAATAGATTCCTTACCATAAATCAAACAGTAAGGGGAATTACCAATAACAGCTTTTCGAGTTACTCGATCTTCCCAGAGAGCGTTATAGAGTTGAGTAGGCCAATTTTTATGATGAGTGGCCACAATATTCTTTAATATATTTACCATATTCTTATTTGAAGACTCAGCTAGTCCATTTCCTTGTGGGTAGTAATTGGCAAGTATTTGAGTTTGATTCCTTTCTCCAGAGCATCCTTAAGGGGAACTGCTTCTACCCATCTGGTAAAGTAATTAGTTTCCGTCACGATATATCAGTGTTTCAATGAAGAAGTAGGGGTTATAGGACCAAAAAAATCCAAGCCCCACTGCAGAAAGGGAAACTGGACAATGATTGGTTGAAGAGGGAAGGTTGACTTCTTTACTTTACGAATGCCCTTTTGACGAGCTTCACACTTTCTAGCAAAGGAATGTGCATCTTTAAACAACATTGGCCAATAATTCCCAGGCCACAATATTTTATGAGTTGTGGTTTCTCCTGCATAATGTCCTCCAATAGGTCCTGCATGCAATTGTAATAAAATATTATCAGTCTCTGCTTTATCAATACATCTGAGAAATATTCCATCATAATTCTTCCTAAACAAAACATTATCAATTAATTGATAAGGTGCATCCTTTAATATCAAAGCTTTGTGTTTCTTGAATTCTAAGGTTTGAGGAGCAAACCTGTGTGTAAGAAAGAATTTAATATCATCATACCATTCTGATGCAGGGGAAGATATCACATTTACAGTGTCCTCAAAAGCACCTTCTTCTTGGTTCCATTCAAACTATTCTTGCTGAGGATCATTAGATTGAGAAGCGAGTAAACACAACCCTTGTCCCTTGACAATCTCAGTAGGCCTTATTTCCAAATCATACTCTTGAAGGGCATTCATCCAATGGGAACGCTTTTCACCAAGTTCCTTCTGTATTAAGACATTGTGTATTGTTGCATAAGGAACAATGATTTTAGTCCTGGATTTTAAGAGATATGGCCTGAAATGTTTTACATATTTGTAAACTGAATAAGCTTTCTTATCAATTTGAGGATAATTCATTTCAGCTCCTTTGAATGTAGAGCTCATAAAATAAATGAGAATCTCAATGTCTTCAGCATATTTCTGTGTCAAAACTGCAGCATAAGAAAAGTCAGTGGCAAATGTATAAAGAATAAAATCTTTCATAAAATATGGTGACATTAATGAAGGAGCTTCTGCAATAGCCTTTCTAATTTCAACAAAAGAGTCTCTTTGAATATCAGACCACTTAAATTGAACATCCTTTTTTATTAAATCATGTAAAGATCTAACTATATGAGTAAAGTTTAGAACAAACCTTCCGACAAAATTGATCTTCCCCAAAAAATATTGCATAGATTTCTTAGAACTTGGAAGTCTAATTTTAGCAATGGCATCAGTTCTCTCAGGATCAATAATCATGCCATGTTTAGAAACTATAAATCCTAAAATTTTACTTTCTGACACAGCAAAGATGGACTTCTTCGAATTCAAGGAAATACCGTACTTCCGGAATCTTTCAAAAACCTATCTAAGAGATGATAAATGATCATGTCTCTTGTTAGAGTAAATAGTTATATCATCAAGATAAAATACTACAGAATTATGCATAAGGCCTCTGAAATCTATATCCATATCTCTTTGGAAAGAAGCACCTGCATTGATTAGTCCAAGGGCATTTTCCTGTAAGAAAAAGTTCCCCAAGGTGTCCTAAATGTAGTTTTGAGTTGGTCAGAAGGAGTGACCAAGACTTGATTGTAACCAGAGAAACCATCCAACAAAGAAAACATATTTGCACCAGAAACCTTTTGTAAAATTTGTTCCATGGGAGGAACAGGATAATTGTCCTTTTCTGATGCCTAATTTAAATTCCCGAAATCCACACAAAGTATTATTTCCTTATTCTTTTTACGAACAGAGACTAGATTAGCTACCCATTGTGTATGTCTCACGGGAAATATGATTCTTGCTGCAAGTAATTTCTCTAATTCTTTCTTAACAGAAGGTTCTAGGATAGGATGCATTTTTCTTAACTTCTGTTGATATGGTTTGACCTGAGGTTTCGTAGGAACTTTATGCTGGATGATTTTAGTGTCAAATTTTTTAAGATTATCATAAGTCCATGCAAAAACATCTTTGAATTCCTTGAAGAGTCTGACGTAGGCTCTTTTTTCATCAGGTGAACAATCAATCCCAAGGTTAACCAATTAAGGGTTCTGCTTAGTTCCGAAATTAACAGGATGATAATTCAAAGAAGAACTATGAGTTGTGTAGTTGGTATTATTTTTGAACTTATCCTGCAAATCGTAAAATTTCTCTAAATTGATTACTGATTTAGGAATTAGGCACTAGTAGATTTGAACCCAAAATCTGATGAGAAAATTCGACAACCTCCGACAAAATGGATTGTGTCGTCGGATTTTTCTTTGAAAATTACTTTTTTTTGTTTTTTTTTTATAAATTTCGAGAGGTGTCCATCGGATATCCGACGTACTTTTGAATATCCGATGAGGCTAGCAGGCTATCCGATGGCTCTGCTAATATCCGATGCCTATTCGGATATCCGACGAAATGGATGTCGGATAACCGACTTCATTTTGAACCCGAAGAGGTCGGATATCCGATGGATTTTTTTCCCAATGGTCACTAGATTAGTGTCATCGGATATTCGATGTAGGTTTGACTTTTTGACTTTTACAATTTATAAATATCAAACCATTCCGACATGTTTTCCATACCAGCGACGGTTTGCGGATGTTTTTTTTGTTCGACAGACTGTTTTTCATTGTTTTTGTTATTCAAGTGAGCAAAGTACTCTGGAGTTTCATTTTCTAAGATCGATAATCTTCATTTAAGCTCTTTACGAGAAAATGTCAACTACGAATATTCCTGATCTAGACGAACAAAATCGACAATTGCTTGCTAGATTGTGGGAAGGAGTTGAAAGAAGGGGTGATGGTAAATGCTATTGTCCATGTAATCAATGCAGAGGCTTTAAGAGGAGAGGAATTTTGATCACAACAGCCACAAAACATTGTAGGGAGCATGGGCACACTGAGGGGGGACATGAATACCATCCATTTGTAAGTTTGCATTATATATGTTTTTATTTTGATTGCTTTTGTAAATTTATGTATTATTATAATATTTCTTATTTTTTACCAACAGTACAATTGGTCATTGTTCTTTTCATCCCAACAGTACAAAATTTGTTAAATTTTTAATGTATCACATAAATTTTTACATTTTGCATTTGAATTTCTTATATTAACTTTTATCTATTGATTGTTTCATGTAATTATAAAGGAAAGACATCCTACAGCATATCGTCCGGATCAGCAAGTGCTTCCAGAACAAGTACAGGAGGAACATGGAGCTATGAATATTAATGGAGAACAAGTTAATGATCACATTGAAGAAGATGATCATACTGATAACATAGTTGAAGATGATGTTACAAATACTTTGATCCATGATTCATTTAATGTTGGAATGGATGATGATGATGATCATGAAAATGATGAACATTTTGATGATATTCATGATATACCTCTTCTTGACAAGGCATACGAACCCCTTTATGACGGCTCCAAGACAAATCTTCTCTCTGCTATATTGTTGGTAATGAACTTGAAGGTTATGAATTGTCTTTCAAACATATCAGTCACACGGATGTTAAGGTATGTAATATATTCCATCACAAAATATATATGATTGTCATGTATTTTATTGTTAATTCATATATAAGTCAAATTACTACGGATGAAATTTGTTTCATTAATATTATTTCTATATTCTATTAACTAGATTTTTATTTTAATTTGTTGTAGCATGATAGGTGAATATTTGTTACCACCTTCAAATATTTTACCTCGCACATATCGAGATTTATCTGCCATCATGTAAGAAATTGGAATGCAGTATGAAGCAATTCATGCATGCCCCGATGATCATGTTCTTTATTACAACTAGCATGAATTTGCAACAGAATGTCCTGAATGTCATATCAGTAGATATCGCACAGATCAAGTAACTAAAAATGTGCCTCGCAAGGTTCTACGTTATATTCCCATTATTCCCCATTTGCAACGACTGTTCAGGTGCAAAACCATAGTGCAGTTTATGGATTACCATGCATGGAATAGAAGTCAAGACGACATTATTCGGATGCCTACAGATGGGTTTGCATTTAGAGATATGGAGGAAAAATGGCCTCACTTTAAAGACGAACCTCGTAATCTTAGGATTTCTTTGGCAGCAGATGGTGTCAATCCTTTTGCAGAGATGAGATCTGTTTACTCGGTGTGGCCTATTTTTGTTATCAACAACAACATTCCTCCATGGTTGACAATAAAGAGGGAGAACATAATGTTGTCGATGATTATTCCAGGTACGAACACTGCAGTTTTTTTTTATTGCAGTGGTATATTCTCATTTGTTGTTTTTTGTCTCATAATGTTATATATATATTTAAAGTTTTTCTATTGTGAAATATGGTTTATATATCTAAACGGTACGTCTCATAATCAGAATATTTATTTTATATGTTCAAATCAATCAGGTAAGTACCAAGTCAAAGATATGAATGTATATATCGAACCTCTTATTGACGAGCTACTGAAGTTATGGAATGGCATCACTATGTATGACTTATCTAGACCAATACGACAAAGGCAATTCCAATTCCATGCAATGCTTGTATGGACAATACATGATGCCCCAGGGTTAACCCATTTATGTGGTATGTAATTATAAGTTCCACTTTAGCTGCATATAATTTTACAAACTACTAGTTAATATAATGCGCATGCATGTTTTTCTAAATAATCCAGTCATTTTTTATATAATTATAATAGACATTAATATTGATATTCCATCTTTTTATTTAGGTCTTCAGACAAAGGGGAAATTTGCATGTCCAATTTGTGGTCCTAAGATCAAATCTCGTCGTTCAAAAAGCTTATGAAAGGAGGTGTTTGATGAGTATAGGTACTTCCTCTCCAAGAATCACAGGTATCGAACTACCGAAAAACATCTTTTCAATGGCAAGCAAGAGACTGCATTAAAACCAAAGAGAATGACACCTCAGCTATGGAAGTTGCAATATAATAGAAATCGTCAAGGTATGTATAATCAATCATTGTATATGATCATATTGTATTTTATTATATTATTGTGTGTTGTTTAGTGTAATTGACATTGATTTAATATTTAATTTCATCATTGTCGTTCATGTGATCATCATGAAGGCATTAATGGGCTTCCACGAGGAATGAAAAGTTATCCTAGACAATTTAGTAAGTTGCCCTATTATGAGCACCTACAAATTGCTCATCTATTTGATACAATGCATATCGAAAAGAATGTGACTGAAACATTATGGCGAATATTGGATGGAAGGAGTGACAAAGAAAAAATTGTCAAAATTTGCAAAGACATTCAAGATAACAACCATGCAATGAAAGACGTCATTCAATTTCATAGCAACGGAGAGCAAATCAATATAAACTCACTTCCATGGATGTTAACGGATCAGCAAAGTAATGTTGTAAAAGAAGTCATTCGAAAAATTAAATTTCCCACCGGATTTTGTGCGAACATGAAGAATATCATAACAAAGAAAGGTGATTTCGTGGGGGTGAAAACGCACGATTGGCATGTCTTCATGAAGGTAATAATTAATATGGTATGCATTTAATAATTTTTTTTTTCTTTTTCTAGTACTCTTTTTCGATATACTGAAACTATTTGTATATTATTGTTACAGTATGTTCTACCTCTCTCTATCCCGGACAACTTTGACAACAATGTCAAGCAAATAATATATAGTCTCGGGAAATACATGAGGTAAGTGGTGATTTTTCCATGTGCTTACTGTTTGTTTAATTCAACATAGAACTTATTCTTAATTTGATTTTCATTCTCTACTTCATGTTACATAATATAATGACTTTTTTCTTTAATCTCTTGATTGGACGGTTGTCATGTCACTTGTAGATAGTTTCCATCTAAAGAATTCCATAAAGAAGACATAAAGTATTGGAGGAGAGAAATTCCTCGTCTCATGTGTGAAACAAAGAAGCATCTACCTTCAACATTTTTCAATGCACAGGAACACTACCTCATACACCAAGTTGAGGAGATTGAACTGTGTGGACCTGCGCACTCAAGGTCCATGTGGATGGTTGAGAGGCACTCAAAATTTATGAAGGGTTTGGTCAGACAACGAGCATATGCTGAGGGTTCTATGATGGAGGGATATATGGTATACCAAAACATGTTGTACATTAGTGAATATCTTCCTATATTGGTGTCAAAGCTCAATTTACGTCGCATTTGTGATCCAGAATCCAAAAACGATTTCGAAGGGGAGTACCCAAAGGGGAAAGGTAGATCGAGGAAGGTGAAAGCTAATATAAAACATTTCACTGGTGATTTTTATGTTTATATATCATACATATATATTCTATTTTTTTATTTAGTATTTTGCATCATTTTATATTGTAATTATATACTTTTTTAAGTGACTAATATACATTTTCATTGAATTTTAATTTTATCGTCATCAAACAGTTGGTCGAGAGTGGGATGGGATTCATTTATACATCACAAACAATCTTGACTGGATGAAGGTATGGATCGAAAAATGTGAACAATCTGGTCATGGAATATCATGGGAAGGTGTGGTTTCATTGGTTAAAGTTGCACATCGCGATGGAGACACCAATGTAACACAAAGGGAAATCGATTTAGCAAGAGGTTTAAAAGATAAGCAGGTAAGCATATTAATCAATGGTACTATTTATTTATTTTTTTAAATATTGTCGTTGTACGTCACACTGGTTATTTTCCTTTTATGGCATTATAATAAACATGCACTACTTTATCATAAATATGGTGTGATCATTATGCAATCTTTTCCTGTATGGCTTGTTGTACTAGGTAAAACACCATAAGGCTATGTGGTGCAATGGATGTAGATATCGCATCAAAAAGTTGGATGAAACAAAGAAAACATCTGATTGTGGGATATCTGCAGTCTTTGAGGTGACCAATGTTTCTTCTAGAAGTGACAAACATCCAGAACTATCTGAAAATCGATACTATGGGTATCTGGAAGACATTCTTCAGTGTGACTTTAACTCCTTCAAGGTATTTTTGTTCATTGTCAAATGGTACAGGTGTTGAATGAATCAACGTGATCCCGATAGAACAATTATTGAACATGATAATGGTTTTATCATGGTAAATACAAGGTTGTTTGAGCCAGGAACGGAGCCCTATGTTCTTCCAACCCAATGTGAACAGGTATTTTACTTTGAGGTTCTAGGTAGAGCGGGTTAGTCATTTGCTATGAGACATGATCCAAGGGGAAGGCCGGTAAAGTATAATGTTGATGAACGTAATGAAGACATTCTCAAAGAAGAATACGTTGCAGAAGATGATCATGATCAACATTATATGATCATGGTCCAGAAGAAGATGTTGAAGAACTTATTGAATCAGATGATGTACTATCAGACAATGTCCATGAAGATGATATCGACGATGACATGTTGATCGTAACTGACATCAACGACGAGGATGATATGGCCAATCCTTACAATGTTGAATCTGGATCATCAGATGATAGTACAGACGATGACCCAGATGAAGAAGATGATGAAGGCCGTTGAAGTTTACGAGGTATGCAGTAATAATAAATTAATTGTTTTGTAGTGAGTTTCCATTTTCCTATATGATATAATTAGAAACATTGCTTGTTTTAGAGTATGTCAAAAAACACATTTAAAGTTTCTAGTGTACATAGATATTTTTGTCGGGTTATGGGGAATTGAGAGTGATGTGAGGGGGGGGAGGGGTCATAAGAGCTTCCACCTTCACGTGGTTGGCCCTGTTTAGTAGAGAATATTAAATTATTCTTGAAACAGAGAGAAGCTTAGTAAGGAAATGCACAATTATCAAGACTCAAACATCATCATCATCATCGTCGTCGTCGTCGTCATCGTGATCATCTTCATCATCATCATATTTTTCTTCTTGATCATCATCATCAGCAGCAGAAGCAGCAGCAACATCATGTTTATCGTCATCATCACAGCCACCATCTTCATCATCATCGTCATCATCGATTGTCTTCATCGTCATCATTGTCATCATCGATCGTCATCATCATCGTCGTCGTCATCATCATCGTCATCATCGATCGTCTTCATCATCATCGTCATCATCGATCGTCTTCATCATCATCGTCATCTTCATCATTCTCATCATCATCATGATCTTCATCATTCTCATCATCATCATCATCATCAGCATCATGTTTATCGTTGTCGTCACAGCCACCATCATCATCATCATCATTGTGATCAGCATCATCATCATCATCCTCACCATCATCATCATTATCATCTTTCTCATCATCATCAACAATATATTCATCATCATTGTCATCATCATCGTCATCATCGATCATCTTCATCGTCATCATCATCATCATCGATCGTCATCATCGATCGTCATCATCATCATCATCGTCATCATCATCGCCATCATCGATCGTCTTCATCATCATTGTCATCATCGATCATCTTCATCATCATCGTCATCATCATCATGATCTTCATCATTCTCATCATCATCATCAGCAGCAGCATCATGTTTATCATCGTCGTCACGACCACCATCATCATCATCATCATCATTGTGATCAGCGTCATCGTCATCATCCTCACCATCATCATCATCATCATCTTCCTCATCATCATCAGAAATATCTTCATCATCATCGTCATCATCGATCGTCTTCATCGTCATCATCGTCATCATCGATCGTCATCATCATCATCGTCGTCATCATCGATCGTCTTCATCATCATCATCATCATCACCGTCATCATCTATCGTCTTCATCATCATCGTCATCTTCATCATCATCATCATCCTCATGATCTTCATCATGATCATCATCATTATATGATATCCGACGCAGCTATTACCTAGAAAAACCAACGGTGTTTGTCGTCGGTGATTTAGTGATCTCGTCAGATTCTTTTGAAGTCAGAAGTCTGATATTAGATGCATGCGTTGACGGTGTGGGAGGGTTTCAAGACTCGAATGAATGACACTCACCATTGCAGCATCAGAAACCATACCTATAAATTAAATAATGTTATACATGGGGCCAATGTTGAAATTTTTAAATATGTGTTGGCTTGGACTGAAATTTGGCATGGTTAGACTAGATGCATGCATTTACGATGTGGGAGGGTTTCTAGACTAAAAAATGACTGACACCAACCATTAATGGAGCATTAAAAACCATGTAATGATACTCAACAAGGAGTAATTTGATCATCATGGTTTCACTCTGAAATAACTTATTTTTTTGTGGACTCGCTAGTACCATTGCTTATGGACCCTCACAAGGAAATCCTCTTAGGTCATTGATTGTGTTGCGATAAATCATCACTAGCTTGTTTGATGGACCTAATGGTCCCATGATAAACACTCATAACATGTAAACTATAAAGGACATACAAAAAATGGTTGATTCTCTCACCCAATTAGTTAGCAAAATGGAAACCAAGAATCACTTCTCATTTTCCGACCCTTCCAATAGTATGATGCCTCATTTTTCTGAAGTAATTCTAAACAAGTTTGGTGGGTCAGATCCGATTGGTTGGTTCGATCGATCAAATGAAGCACTAACTTTCCCTTAATGTAATATTTTATTACCTAATGAAATTCATTATAGGAGTCATCAAAGTTCATTTTTTTTTTCATAAAAATTAATTGATTATTTTTTAAGCAATTCCTTATTAGTGGTCTTAAGAAGGAAATTAAATCCCACTTAGAGGTGAACCACCCTACTACTTGGTTGGAGGACAATAATATTTATTGTCATTCCTATGTTATATCCTATGCTCAGTCCAAAATCCCCAACTTTATTTCATTTCCTTTCCCCAACTATGGTGGTTCTTCAACAACCTCTTCCACCTTTCAAGGTCCATAAGTTGGCATAGGACAAAATGGAGGAACATCAACTTAAGGTTCTATGCTACAATTGTAATGAAAAATATTCTCTTGAGCATAGATGTAAGGAACATCAATTATTTGTGGACATATTTGAGGACATTTATGATGATGAACTTGATGGAAGAACTCAAAAGGAATCCCATCCCATCATTGAGGAAGTTTTTCTTCCTAACCCTGTGAAGAACCCTATATCTCCCTTAATTATTTGACTAGTATTTATTTCTCCTCATTAATGTTCAAATGGGTGATTACTCCCGAAAAACTAACATGTTTTCCATTGAAATGGGTGGGCGTGATATTGTTCTCGATGTGAATGGATAATAAGATTATGTCATATCACCATGGATTTATTGGAATTACAAATGAGAGAGCATGATCATAGCATCTTATTGCTTCATCGTATCCTCCCATCCAATGTGTGATCATATTGTCATACTTTTGAACAAAATAATATATGAAATTAAAAATATTGTATCGTTGTTCTTAGCTATTGGTATCATTCATCCTAGTACCAACCCGTACTCTTCTTTGGTTGTCATGTTCCTTAAAAAACAAGTCACTTGGCACATGTGTCCCAATTTTTTTATCTCTTAACTCCTTGATAGTGAAAGATAAATTTCTCATTCTAGTCATTAATTATCTCTTATATGATACATGGAGATAAATTCTTCATTGATCGTGACCTTTGCTCTAGTTATCGCCAAATTCACATGAATGAAGAAAATATTCCTAAATATCTTTCCACAGTCATTAAGGTCAACATGAGTTTTTGGTGATTCCTTTTATTCTTTGCAATGACCCTTCCACTTTTCAGAGCCTGACATGAACCATATTTTTTAAGCCCCTTCTTGAAAGTATGAGGAGAAAGGGTGCATATTTTCCTTATCTTCCCTAGTAGCCAATTGGCTATAGGAGGTAGTTAAGAATGGTCAACATATACCAAGATCATGATGATGGCAATGATTATGCAACAAACATTAAAAAAAACATTATATATATAACAATTAGATAATAATTAAAAAATCGTTATATATATAACATTATATATAACAATTAAAAAAAAACATTATATATAACAAAAAAAACCAATTAAAATTAAAAAAATGAATATATAATAAATAGAATTAAAACATGAATAAATAAAATCACAACATAAATATATAACAATGGTTTTTTAATTTGTTTTTAATTAAATATATATATAACATTATATATAACAATTAAAATTTAATTGTTATATATAATGTTATATATATATATATTTAATTAAAAACAAATTAAAAAAACCAAAAAATAAACATTACATAACATATATATTGAACAGATAGAAAAGTCGGCGGCCATATGCATTTCACAAACCTGCGATTTGCGATTTGGAGTGACCTCGATTTGGAGTGACCTGCGATTTGGAGTGACCTCGATTTGGAGTGACCCTCAATTTGGAGCTGTGCCTGTGCGATTTGGACCTGGGCCTCTGCGATTTGGACCTGCTATCGATTTGGATTGGACTGTTCGATTGTGGGAGAGGCGGTTTGTGATTGTGGCAGGGGAGAGGGAGTGACCCAATGACCAAGCAGTGGGAGTGACGCAACGAGCAAGCATTGGGAGAGGCGGTTTGGAGTCCAAGCAAATAAACTATAAGAGGAGCCAGAAATGCCTCCCACGTCCGTGAGTACCAAGCCCTAAATTGTTTTGATTTGAAAAATTTAAAAATTTGGTAGCAAATCACTGTGGTTTCATTGCTAATTCGATCTTCTAAGAGGGTTTCATTGCTAATTCGATCTTCTAAGAGTGTTTCATTGCTAATTCAATCTACATTGGGGTATTTTTATCTTATTTTTAGTTTGATGGGTGAACCCTCACCTCTTTGTAGTGAACTGAAAATGACGGCCTTAATATCTCATAGCAAAAAGAATGTAGTGACTTTTGCTTATTGCCTTGCATTTTGATTCTAGAAGGGCCTTCATCAGAATGAGAGTACTGTGGTTGACGAACATAGGCTTGTTGTCCTTGGGCAGAGGAATCAATGTTCAACCTTCGTTGAAGCCAAGCACTGTGACCAATATCATGAAATAGATGTATTAGATCAAAAAGTTGAGGTTCTTGCAATGGACTCCCTTATTTTATCATGAATGGGGGGGGGTGGGGGCTATTACTAATGACCCCGATAAAGCAGAGTTACCAAGCTCTCACTGTGACTGAGTACTTGTATTCACATAGGCTCGAGTTAAGGTTTCCATTATTGCATTAAAGCACCAATCCGAGCTAATAGCAAATAATAATAGGTCGGGCAGAAACTTGCACTCATTCCTCTTATCATAGGGGGGAAGGTAGGATAGGGAACACCTATTTGCATTGACTGAATCTAAACCTCCATAGGAAGCTACGGCTAGACTGGAAATAATTACTTTAATAAGATGCCCATAGACCTATATCGTGCTTTTTAAAGGCCCCCTATGAATGAAGCAACAATTGGGTCAAATTATTATATTTAAAATGCGCAACATTTCAAACAGATGATTTCCTATGTTGATTCAAAATAAGATCCACAAAGTGTCCAACAGAAGTTGGCAAGTGATCATCAATTTCATTTGCATGCACATCCAAATCAGTTGTGACACTTCTGGAAACATTGCCATCATCTTTCTTTAGCAACGCCTTTGAATCCTCAGTAAATGCAACTTGCCATAGTATTTTTTGATGTATCATCCCAATATCAAGAAGCACATCCTTGCTATCATTTCCAAACTCTGCCGTTAATGCTACCAACCATCGATTCTCTTTAGTATCATCAGCTAGAAAGACAAAAAATTGTACCACAAACAAGCACCAAAATACTTTCCTATTTAGTCCATCTTTTGCAACTAATAAATTAGTCCCTGCAACATGATCCAAAACATTCAATGTAGTCTTGAGATGTTCCTTTAGATGAGCACAAAATACATTTGCAAGGGCAACTGAGTGTTGTTGTGTGAATGCTTTGCAAACTACAACCATGTGCATAGCTACAGACATCCCTTTTGAATATAGCGGAATACTTGGAAGAGTCAAGAACCTCATAAGGGCTTCAATGCCCTTTTTCTCAACAAATATTCTACAAGTTTCAGGATTTTCCATTGCCAGATGCACAAACACCATGGCATGTGAAATGCTTAATTTTAGAAAGCGTTCATTACTCATATTTTCAAGAGACAATCCACTAGTTCCAACCTCGTCATTATGCTTATCTTCAGAATCAGTATCCATAGGAACAGGACTATCCAAACTGTCTTTGGCCTCTACTCTGAGCCTATGGGCCTTGATGGGGCATACGTTGTTGATCCCTGGTGGCTGTCAGCTATTGCAGAAAGGGTTTATTGAAAAATATATCTGATTATAAGGAAGGTCTAAACTAGCATTACTGATGCTAGTTGTTAGTTCTGTTTAACTTGTTCATTACTTTATTAATGTTGTTGTTATTTATTGTCCTTGTCTACTTCAACTTTAACACAGGGACCTTTGGGAGTGTTAAAGTTGAAAGAGATGAAAATTATGTTTAAATTTATATTACCTTGTCACAACTGTACTATTTTGTTTCTAGCATTGATTTAGGAATTTATCTATGCATTAAAGTATAAATATTTTAATTTTTTTGCTCCAAACCCTAACCTAACCCAATTTTCAACTCATATAACAAGCTGTAGCCTCTCTTGAGCAGACCTCAATCCCAAAACAGTCCCAAAGTAGTAATTTTTGTAAACTAAAATCACCATACTTTGAACTTTCCTCAAGTATCGGCATGGAAGCAGCCTCCATCTCCGATTTTGAAATGAATGCCTCAGCCTCCACCAAATTAAATGAATGCCACAAAATATTGTTGTGAATTGGAGGGATGTTAAATTAACCAACCAAACCGTGAATGCAAAAAGCAAGACTTAAGGCCACCCACATTGTATTTTTGAAGGTTCCCTGTGTTATTAGTGAAGTAGCAGTGAATCCAGATATGACTTGGAGTTTTTTTTCATGGGGCCTGTCAAGGCTCCATAGAGTAGTGCAAGATCAGGTTTTCTCTATATATCTCCGATACCCATTTCTTCATAGATAAATCCTACTTGGGGGCTAGGAAAAAAAATATGGGTGAGTTCAATTTGCTCTTCTATCTTTTGAAATTTGTTGTAGAATTGGGTCTCACCCAGATTCAAGTCATACGGTCTGCATGTTAAATAACTCAACAACAAATTAAAGATCAATCTGGTATGGATGTCAACCAAATCATCATCCTCTTTAAATTGCCCTGTCTCTATAAATTAGATTGCCCTGATATGCGAAGGATTAGGTTGATAACTATACTACGGCTAAAAATTGCCCTGTCTATAAATTGACATATCCTTCCATGTAGATTATAAAAATTGCAATTAGGTCAAGTTCTCCTTACATGGTTTGGATAAAATTGAAAGCTTCAATTTTCATACAATTAGAAAAGTTTGGGCAGTGTAGAATGTGAGGAATGAGAATGTATCAATCATTGCCACTATATGAGTTTTGAAAGTAAGATTAATTGGCCCCATCCCTTTATGAAGTAGAACCATGTGAGATAGATCCTATAACACCATTAGCATCATGATATAAGCAAAATCGAAGTTCCGTTTTCCATCGAGGCTGCTTGAAGATGATAATTTCCAGAAAGTGGCCCCAGGGTACAAAGTAACGAAACATTTGACGGATTGGAAACGTATATATATAAAAGGAACAGAATTATATAGGCCTAAAATTGCGGTTGGTGCCATTGCAGTCAAATTTAAATCAATTTGTAAGCCACCTCGACGAAAAACGGAACTTCAATTTTGCTTACCCATTTTTGTTGTTCTGGTTTAGGAAGTATTTCAAGCTATTATGGTTTGTTTTAAAGTCTTCATCTTCTTAAAATTGGCTTTCATTGTATCATTCATCAGGGTTAGTAAATTCATAAAAGGTAAGCATGCATCATCATACTTTAGACTTCAATCAAACCATCATGACTTGGATTGTGGCAATTTTAGTCTTCGACTAGGGTAGTACTGTAGCAGCTTTAACACTTAGAATATAGTAGCTTGGGGGAATTCATGTCAAGGTACTCAATGCAAGTTAAAGGGGAAATGATTAGTATTGCTCATGATGTAAAAGTAAAGGATGTATTGCTCATGATTAGGATACTCTTGTATTTATAGTCATAAAAAAACAAGTTGTGGTATAGCTTCCCCAGTTGTGGTTACTGTTTTTTTATTAAGCTCATGAAGATTTATATGCAGTTTATTGTTTCTACTATCCTTGTGTTTTTGTGAAGAATGGTTGAAGAATGTTATAAGTGTTCCTAGAGAATTATGAACATGGATATGTACAATTCCTTATATTTATTATCACTGTGTTTTATGTGATGAATTCATTTGCATGACTTGAGTATATCTAAAGCTCTCCTCGAGGTCCCATGAATGAACTTGAACACTTGTTGCATTCATTTAATTTGAAAGAATAATTATAGTTTGAAAGAACTCTCTCCTTACCTTTGCTAGCATTCATTGAAAGGAAAGGCTTATTTTATTCATATGCATTTGCATGGTTTGAGTCAGTCATCACACCACGAGTTGCACTTCCATCACCCAACTAAGACAAATATTCTTGGGCTTATACTTATGAGATCATTCTATAATTTAAGTCTCCTAGCATACATTAAATGGGTTTTAAATTGAAATAATGTGTCCTACCATACACAATTATTCACAATATCACAATGTCATGCTTATGTTTGCTAATTAGGTTTAAACATTGTCATGCATTTTAGTCATTAGAAGTAGAAGAAAGTTATTGTTAATGGATTCATTTAATTTGAAAGAGTAGTTATAGTTTGAAAGAACTCTCTCCTTACCTTAGCTAGCATTCATTGAAAGGAAAGGCTTATTTTATTCATATGCATTTGCATGGTTTGAGTCAGTCATCACACCACGAGTTTCACTTCCATCACCCGATTGAGTAATACAACCACTAAGATTTACACCCCCTAACTAAACACACCATAACCTCACTTGAGGAAATCAAAAGAATTTGGTAGTTAGGTAGGACACCGGGGATAGGCATCCAAATAATTCCCCCTTGTCATTTTTCATCTGAGACGTAGTCGTTGTCTTTAGGGAACCAAAATCCTCTAGTATTTGTTGACACGGTCATGACCAGTTTGTAGAGGGGCCTCCTGTTGTTTCATGGGTTAAACCGCCGCGAGATCGAGAACCGGATGGACTATGTGGAATGCCGCACTCCACTTAGCCCTAAGGCAACATCGATCATTGTCTTCCTTGTATTCTCCAGACACCATACTGGTGATACAAGGGTGATAAGGCAGAAGTGTCGAAAACCTTTTCCGACGTGTCATGAACGAGGTAGCTTAGTGACTTTTCTACTAGGGCTCTTTTACCCAGGATCCCTTTCGGTAGAGGGATATCCTTGAAATTCGGTCTCTCACTTCGTATTGTTCGACTTGGATTTCATCACCTTGCGAAGGATATGATTTGTCGAGGTCTCCAGCTCCTAGTTAGGAAGTTTGCTTGCATTTTCACCTTTTTAGAGGGTCGTTTTCTTTTTAGTGCTACTTGTTGGCATTCTGGCCACTTTTGTTTCAGCTTGCTTACTATGACATCAGTCCCAGTATAGTTTTTTGAGCTTGTTTTTTTGGCCTACGAGCCTTGTCTTTTCATAGCTCCCCTTCTGCACGCTCGGTTGCTTTAGGGTTTTTGAGTTCATACACGTTAGTTACCAATACTTATTTGATGATGTGTGATGTCCTCTTCTCCTAGGTCTTCGAGATGGTTGAGTTAGATGGTCTTCTGAAGGGACTGAACACCCCTTCATGGAGCCACTAACGCTTGACCGTAGGAGTAGTCTAGAGGACCACGTGATCACATCACCCGTGTGGACTTTTCCGTTTACTGTGATGATGGTCTTTCAAGTTATATGGAACAATGGTACATTTGAGAGAGAGATGAATGGTTGTACCCCACCTTGGTCGATTGTCTTATGGTCCTTTCATTTTGTCGATAATATTTTTGTGGTACCTTTCCTTTTAGCTTTTGGGTGTTTTACTGATATTGGGATATCTTGTGATTTGTACCACCTTTTATGTTTTAGGTCTTGTGGGTACTATGGTAGTTTGTCCACATTTGAGGTACACCCACTTTCTCCAAATTGTTATGTGTCTTTATACCCACTTCATACCACCCTCCTGACCTTAGTTTGGAAGATTGCAT
Organism: Larix kaempferi; assembly: GCA_027924585.1. Lineage (NCBI taxonomy): Eukaryota > Viridiplantae > Streptophyta > Pinopsida > Pinales > Pinaceae > Larix > Larix kaempferi. The sequence goes on from BSBM01000010.1 coordinate 17,147,558, forward strand.
GCTATCATACCTTTTGGTGGTACTATTTGAGTTACAAGAGGTAGTTACAAGGAGATATTGCATATATGAGGTAGTTACAAGGAGATATTGCATATATTGATTTGTACCACCTTTTATGTTTTTGGTCTTGTGGTTATAACTATGGTAGTTTTTCCACATTTGAGGTAGTGTACACCCCCTTAGTCCCAAGGGTTGTGAGTCTTTATACCCATTCTTTTTTTTTTACTTGTACCTTACTGGTTGGTCTTTGTACTGAGCCTTTTTACTGTCACTGAATTTCTTTGATTGACCATACCATAGCCCAGTCATCTCTCTCTCTGGTTTGTACTAGCCATATCATAGGGTCACATGGTTCCTAGAGTTGACTAGCCTCTAAGAGGCACAGTCATTTCTGAAAGTAACTCTTCTGAGTATATTACAGGAAACGTCTACACTAAGGTAATCAAATATGTGGTAAATAGTTTTCGTTAAGTAGCCAGGACTTGTAGCATTAGAGGAGATCCTGTAACGTGTATGTGTAGTGTTTCATGTGTGCTACATGTGTGTTACATGTGTGATGTAGCGTTAAATCAAATAGTAATTTAAACAACTCATAAATATTACATGACTTTCTACTCTTAAGAAAGATAAATTGGTCGTCTTCCGATCATCACTTGAATGCCTACATGTTGACAAAGGGAATGAGGATCAAGTAAAATTATAAAAGGCGATACACGTCAACTTTTAAGAGGCGCTATGCCTTGCGGTCGAATCTAAACTTTTTTCCAATGGTGCAGGTAGAACCAAACAGGTATTTGTCTGAACTGTCTTCCTCGAGCGAGGGGAGTTTAGGAAGGCTAGAGGAAAGTGAGACATCCAGTAGGTCTAGAAGAATTATATCAACTAGATGTCAAAAAACCAAAAGAAGATTCCATAGACGTAATGAATTTTTTCATGGTCAAGGGGGGGCATGTTCCTATGGTGATGAGACAAAAGACGATGAAGAGGTGCCCTTGAGGTACAGACATTTAGTGAAATAATGGGTACCGAAGGATCTTCCTCCACCGAACACTGATTTTTGTGTGAACGAGAGGAGATATCGAATTGCACCGTCGTCGATACATGGTTTCGAGTTGTTTTACATGGATTGCATCTTGGTCAGTTACGGGACATGTACAAAATTGATGGAGTATGTTGGACCCATATACAACTACAGCGATTGGATGCGCCTTGTCTGATATACAAAAAGTATGCGTAGCTATGGATTGTCAACAAACTATTTACAATTGAAAGACAAAAATCAAAATAAAGGAGGAACGTTGTACATGGATGGAAGGCCAAAGGCCATAGGGAATATTGCGGGGTTTATAAACAGTACACAACCAGGGTCTACAATTAAGCAACCAAACTGCGAATTTGAGGGGCGTGAAGGAAACCGTGTTTTTGTAGTTGCTATTAAAACAATATCTGCAGGGGATGAGTTGCTTATTAATTACCCTGTCAATCGAGTAGATACAAACAAGGTTACTATATAACATTTTACCCAACCTTTTAGTAATAAATTAAACATCATAAGGATTTTTTGTTAGTTTATTTCGTTTAAATTTCCCATATTTACTTCGCAGGCCAGTGATCGGGATAAATCCCTGCCAACAAATGGTCAAAGGAGAACTTCTTCCTCGACGAAGCAGGTATACATCTTTCTAATAGTACAAATATAATAAGAAAAAAGAGTTTTTATTTTCTTTCTTTTTCCATTAGTAATAACTTGGTTTGTTTTATATAATGAAATTTATATTTGATGCAGAACGTTGATCGGGAAATACACCCGTCGAATGTTGATCAGACGACAATGCCCTCGGGGCAATAGGTAAACCTGCTTTGAATTGTACAATTAAAATATGTCAAAATGTTTTAGCATTATATTAATGTTTCAATGAATATTTTGGTTTCGTTTACGTAATTTTCTAGTCTATGTTTTTGATGCAGGTCGGTTCCATAAGGTCGGCCACACCAGGGTCCGTGCAACGGGTATACATCTTTGTAATATTAAAAATATAATATGAATAATAATTTTTTTGATGTGTTTTCTCATGAATAGTTTTGGAATCGTTTAGGTGACTTTCACTATGTTTTTTTATTAGGGTGTTGTTAGGGGCAGCTCCCAGATATTAACAGATGGGGGCAACTTGCCTATGACCATTGATCCAATGAGTGGATCACGATCCTCGAGGTCGCAGGTATATTTCATTTCAATTGTACCAATATAATACGTAGCATAATGTTAATTTTGTTATGTATTTTTCATGTGATATACTGGTTTCGTTATGATAATGTAAATTGTGTTGTAATTTTATGAATCTATCATGATAGATGTGTTATATACGTTAATATAAAATTTGGAATCTATCAATAGAGAACTCAGTAGTGCTTTATATATGTTTGTTGCAGCCCACTAGTGAATCGCAGTATGAATCAGCATCGCAAGATTTTTCGTTAGACCTTGAAGTGGCAGAGGTGCTTCACGATTGCGAAAAAATTGGTGAAGCCGCACACCCACTAAAGATGGCAGAGAAATTGTTGAATAGATATACTACAGAAATCCTTTCTCTAGTAATCCAGGTTCCGCAGACAAGCGTAATTAAAGAAAGGATTGCATTGTTGGAACATAAATCTAATAACTTGCGAGTAAGTTGAGGAATCTTGAATCATAGAATAATTCATTTAAATCTTTATAATGTTCTCTTTTATATGATAGTATTGAACGTATAAGACGTGGTGTGTATTTACAAAATTATAAGGGACCACACAATATTGGTCAAGGTGGTGTTGGCCCCAGCAAGGCTCGTGGAGAGACTTCACATCACGACCAAACGACTCCACGTAGTTCGAATCCTTCGCCATTGTTGTCGAACGAAAAGTCGGCAACACGTTCCGAAACACCACGGACCCCTGCTGTGAGTGCAACAACCGCTATTGACCAACACACAACAGATCGTCCACAAGAAGGGGTCGACACCGAGTCCCCTATCAATTTTGATGTCGAACAAGCTACATTTCCAGAATCTTCCCGTGTCAAAAGCATGGGAACATTGGAGACAACATTTTTGGTGGACGAAGATCTCGTCCCAATAAAGATATCGACGATCCCAGGTAATTAATCATAGTTGATCAGGTTAATTAGTGTTTATAATTTCATTGTAATATACCGATAAAACGTTTTTTATCAACTAATTATGATCATGGCATGATCGTTGTGTAGGAAACAATGTTTTCTATAAACATATGAATGACTTTTGCTTGGAGATCTTCGAGCCCACCATCCGAACAAGGTGGGATAGACAACCGAAACATTTAAAAGATGAACTCACTAATCGGTTGGTTGGCCTATTCAGGGAGAAAACCTTCAGTCATGCCAATGTCTTGAAAAAGGCTTGTCAACATGTGAAGGTTGTCCGAGACCAATATAGGACACACCTCGAAAGAAACCATAGGTATGAACGCCCACCAATGATTCCAGCAATGGAGTGGAGAGCTCTAGTTGAAGATGGAAAGGAGAAGGCTCAGAGAAGAGAAGGCAAGCTAACACCAGGCACAGGGAGGTATGCAATACTTTCTGCAATGTAATTCTAAACCTTATTATCCTTGATTTCTATATCTAACTTGGAACATATAACATATTTCAACACTTGCATAGGCTACCAGACACATCAAAGGCCACAAAGGAAAGACTAGAAAAAATAGGTCGGCACAAGCTTGGCCCTAGTGGTTATTCAAATTTGGCGGCACGGTTTGTAAGTTTCAAGAAACCAACAATGAATACAAATAATAAATTGAAAATTATTTTTCGTTTTATTGCACCGTAAAATGTTAATTAACGACGATAAGCAAATATGCAGGCCGATCGATTCAATGAAGTACCCACAGAGGAAGACATGAAGCTTGGCTTCTAGGAAGGCTTTGGAGTTGTTGTTGAATGTAGAAGAAGCTTATCTGGGCAAACGCAGTCTTGTGGTACCAATCCATCCAGTGCACAGGTATATAGAATCTATATAGTTTAATGAAGATTTGTCGCTTGTGGAATATTTTCATTCCAAATACTTGATGTAAAATATTGACTCTGTTTTTAACAGGAAAGTAATGATCCCATTAGTGTCGAGGAGGGACAACAACAAATCGATGATCAAGCTTCAAATCCCGATAATGAATTTATTCATATGTTACAATTTTATGTATAGCATTGCAAATGGTGACCATTAATTGTAGTTCACCGTATTTCAACTACAGAGCATGTAGAGGGTGAAACTATACAGGTTGAGACTAGACAAAAACATCAACAACATGATTTGGTCACACCTGGTAAAAAACACCTTCGTAATGAATTTTTTTAAATGAAAAACTTGTCATTACAATAGCAAAATATAACGATGTAACATTTTCACATCGTTGTAGCAAATCCGAACCCCTTGCCGCAAAATCCAGGTCTAGAACAACAATCAGCTAGGATATTGCAAACATCACCAAAAGCGCTTGCTAAAGAACCAAGAACTGGAAGAGAAAGTCCAGATGATGTAGATGGTCCTCTCATATATTATATACCACTGAAGAGAAGAAAAACTTATAAAAAGAAGAACGGGAAAAACAGCGTCTAAATATTTTTGATAACAATATATCATCCACTATTTTTGGTCTAATGAATGAATGAATGGTTTAATGAATGTTCTAATGTTTTAATGATTCAGTGTAGTAAACTGTTACCTTCATTGAATTTCAACTTTTATTGAATGAATGTGTTGACTGAATGATTAATGAATGGTGTATTGAATGTTATCTTTTATTGAATGAATGTGTTGATCGACTGAAACGATGGTTTAGTGAATGTTAGCATTTATTGAATGAATAATGGATGAAAGTTCATGATGAAATATGGATGAATTTGCACATTTTTTTTTTCAAGTACATGCATTGGGTATGGGGAATTGAGAGTGATGTGAGGGGGGGGGCGGGGGGCATAAGAGCTTCCACCTTCACGTGGTTGGCCCTGTTCAGTAGAGAATATGAAATTATTCTCGAAACAGAGAGGAGCTCAATGAATGGCTACGATGCCGGCTTTCTACAACCCACTCGCGTGTTGTCTAAATTTTGACAATTTCTTGGAGCTTGTTGTGAGTTTTGGTTGCTCCTCATAACCAATTTCCAGTTTCCACAATATCAAAGGTTGAGTAAATGATGCACTGGAATCAATATCCTTAACCTTCTCTTTAATTTCCTTGGAATCAATATCCTTAAACTCACATTAAACCCTTCCAAATTGGTATATTTACCATTCAAGGCTAGCTTCTTCTGAAGCATGATATTTGCAACTAAGCTAGCATACACTGACAACAATTAGAGACATGCTGCTTGTTGTGAATGTTCATCTTTTTTTAGGAATGCAACTTGACTATAATGGCTCCTCCTACGCTAGGGAATTAAAGTCAACAGCAAATTTAAGAAAACATATAGTTTGCATCGAAAAAATAACAGGGTACGAACTGAACTGAGGAGATTCGAACCTGCGACCTATGTCTAGTCCCAAGGCTACCACCTTCAAGCTTGAAGTGCAGCTAGCAAGGGCGACCACCTTCAAGCTCGATTAATTCTGCATGCATTTCACAATGGGAGATGGTGGGCTACCACATTCAACCTTGATTCATTGTGTATGCATTTCACTATGCAATCGTCTCAGATTCGCATTGCGTTTTCCCTCTGTTAGTTTATCAATTCGGTATGACACATGCCCGCTGTCCAAGGAGTGTTTCCACGGTCTTGAGTTCCATCCTAACAACGGTGATGATTCATTCTATATTTACGTTTCCCTTAAGCTGCAATATGGCAAACTCATAGTTCACTATCAAGATTTCTTTGACCGTCAGCTTTGTCAGACAAACCTTAATAGTGAACTATGATTTTGTCATTTGCAGTCGAAGGGAAACGTAATACCATGAATCCTCAACCGTTTCCAGGATGAAACTGAATACCGCGGAAACTCATTGGATGGCAGAAATTCATTGAATGGTTTAATGAATTTTCTAATGTTTTAATGATTCAATGTAGTAAACTGTTACCTTTATTGAATTTCAGCTTTTATTGAATGAATGTGTTGACTGAATGATTAATGAATGGTTTATTGAATGTTATATTTTATTGAATGAATGTGTGTATCGACAGAAACAATGGTTTAGTGAATGTTAGCATTTATTGAATGAATAATGGATGAAAGTTCATGATAAAATATGGATAAATTTGCACATTTTTTTTTTCGAGTGCATGCATTGGGTATGGGGAATTGAGAGTGATGTGAGGGGGGGGAGGGGCCATAAGAGCTTCCACCTTCACGTGGTTGGCCCTGTTCAGTAGAGAATATGAAATTATTCTCGAAACAGAGAGGAGCTCAATGAATGGCTACGATGCTAGCTTTCTACAACCCACATGCATGTTGTTTAAATTTTGACAATTTCTTGGAGCTTGTTTTGATTTTTGGTTGCTCCTCATAACCAATTTTGAGTTTCCATAACTTCAAAGGTTGAGTAAATGATGCATTGGAATCAATATCCTTAACCTTCTCTTTAATTTCCTTGGAATCAATATCCAGCTTAACCTCAAATAAATATAAGCGAACAAAAGAAAATGCAAGAAAGAGATTAAACTTGCAAAATATAACACTTGTATTAATAAATTCAAAAAGAGAGAGTAATGTTCATGGGCCTCTTGAAGACGATGATCTCCTTTGAGCAAAGCTTCAATACAATACCAATCTTTGACAAAACAATATACATCCTTCTAGCATTATAAATAGTTTCTTAATAACTACCAAAACCCTAACTACTTTGCAATCTCAAAATTAATGACTACCAACCACCTACTGGTTCTTATTTAATAAAAATGAGTCTTTTACATTAAGTAACTACCCATTAACTATCTAATGAGCCTTATTCAAAGAATATGATCTCATACATGAATATACAAACTCCTCAGTATACCAAATTATAGAAGTTAGGTAAGAGTACCTTGACACAATGGGAGCACACTACCATCTCTTTGTGACGAATATGCCACAATGTTACATAAATTCCCAGTCCTGTTATTCTGCTACATGGAAAGCCTGTAGTCCATACAGTAAGTTCCATAGACACTAGCACTTGAGACTTAGAGTACAGTATTGTGTGCCACCTTAATAGGCACCCACTAGCCTGTAGGTCCACTTGAATAATGATTGACTCCGCCGCTTAATACAATGACTCTAATACAATGGCTTTATTACAACAGCTCTATTCCCTTAGGCTACTCCACTGCTAATACAATGGGAAGAGCATAATGGGGTTCTCAGTTATATATATATGTAATTATTCTACATATTTCCACAATAGAGATAGAATATATTGATTTCCTGTAGTATGAAAAATTTTATTTGAAAAATGCTATTTTTTTTTTAAATGTATTGGGTAGTCGCTTAACCGACGACCTAATCATGACGACCGCGGGGTAATATCCGACGGTTTTGCAATACTTCTGATGGCTCGAAACGTCGGATCCATTTTTTTTTCTATGTTATCCACGTCACTTAACCGACGACCTATCCGACGATTGCAGGGTGATATCCTACGCTTGTGCTATATTTTCGACGGCTCGGAACGTCGGAACTGACTTTTTTTTTTATGGCAAACACGTCGCTTAACCGATGACTAAACCGACGCATAATCGATGGAGAAAGGATGGTATCCGACAAATATTGGAAGTTAACACTGTCGCTTATCCGACTACCTGTGAAGCTGGAGGAAGTCGGTTAACCGACGAGGTATGGTAGTTGAATATTCGACGTCTTGAACTATGTTGGATTTTAGCTGATATCCCACCGATGATAAAAAAAGACTGGAATTGTCGGATAGTCGACCATAGGTTGTAGCAAATTTGACTTTTTCGCCGTTGGATTTTGGGTCAAAAAAACTTAGTGAGGTAAGAAGGAAATTGAGGATCCAATAACGATTTCTCATGTCCAGCTTCATAAATAGCTATGTCTTTAAAAGTGTCATGAGTTGTTAAGAAATATAAGATTTGTTGATCATCGTCAAATACCTTACAGTTGGTAACATTGTCTTGAATTGAAGGTATGTACATCAAGTCAATGGAAAAAGGGTCTGGGGATAAACCCTCAGGAGGAATTAATATGGAAGCAATGTTTGCTAACAGATAAGCATCAAAATTTTGTGATCTAGGAATAGACCTAATATTAAATGGTTTGAAAAAACTAGTTAAGTCTCGTACTTTTTTTGATAGTTTATCAAATGAAGAGATATGTAATGGATTTTATTTCTAACTTGTTTTACAATAATATCAAAATCTCCATAGCATTCTATAACTTGTGCACCTAAGTCGATTTCTTTTCTAAGACATTGAATGAGAGCTTCATATTCAGCAACATTATTTGTACACTCAAATTATAACCTACAAGCAATCATAATTTTGGTGCCTTTTGGATCTATCAATACACATCCTACACCAGCACCTTCCTTTGATTTAGAACCATCGAAAAATAAAGTCCAAGAATTTACTTCTATTCTAAAATTTGTATTTACATTATATACATTATGCACAATTGTACCAGAAAAAGGGACAACATTATAGTTTACAATTTCATATTGACTTCCAAGATTTTAAGTGGGTCACACATCAGCAGGAATATTTCCAAAAAATGTGTCAAACGTGTAATGTTCAATATGTGTGCTGAAATAAACAGTAGGCTCACTAGGATCATTTAAATCGGTGACCATCTGTATCATGCATGGATCTCTATTGATTTTAATTTTATTGGGTTTACCGTTATATGGAAGACATAAATGGGACCAATCGGTAGCAAAGTATCCCTTCAATTTCTCTGACCATTCTCTACTTAGCCACATGCCATAGGCTTCAGGAATATCAACAATTACAATGTCAATAGTCTGATGAATTCTGGGATCAGCAGATAATGTGATAAGGAAATCTTTTAGTTCTCATACTACCCTGACTCTTGATCTATCAAGTTGGAAAATTTGGGTAGGAGAAGGTTCCCAAGAGACATTGAGTTTTTTACAAATTGAAAGAGGCATGACATTAGATGAAGCACCAAAATCTATCATGCAATTATGCACATTCCTATTGAATATCTCAAAAGTAAGTAAAAACGGAGGCGTCCTCTTCCCAGATGGTTTTTGGCCACTTGGCTTTGCAGAGGTTTCTAGACTGCTATTTTGAACTTCTCTAGATCTATTAAGAATCATGATCCTAGGTAAGGTTTCCCTCACGACAGATATCTTAAGGAGTTCAAATAATGAAATATTAGCCTTCAATTTTTAAGATCTTCAACTAAGTTATATTCAAATTCAGGAATGATCATTTCCTTCTGCGTTGTAGCTTTAATTTTGTTGGAATTAGATGGTGATGGATATTCTTGTGACACTTTCCCTTTACCACGAGTGTTGTAAGGATGTTGTACATTATATATTGTTTCTGGCTCACATTCTTCTTCACGCATGGGTAATTCAGTGAAATAATTGATCGCATTAATATGTTGATTTTGTTCTTCATCAAGAGGTTCAGATTCCTCAGTATCTTGTTTTTGAAGGATTTCCTCTTTATTATCAGGGACATTTTGTGACTCACTGACTAGATATTTGAGAATGGAATAAAGTTCTTCTGAAGACAATCCCTCATCAAGGTGGGTGGAATTTGATTTTGTGGGGGTTGATAAGGCCTTCTGAAAGGTTGCCTTAAAAATCCTCTATTATTGGATTGACCCTCAGTATTTGTTTTCCTTAAATATACCATTTCATTTTATATCTTCTATACAAATTTCTTTACACTATTCATATCAAAAGGATCTTTTTTTTGTACGGTACGTTTAGGGATATTTTCTTTCTTTTTTTCAAGATGTGGAGGGTTGATTGACTTGAATATTTGTATTATCTTCCAGACCAAACATATCCTTTTCTACTGATATTGCTTCAATGAAAGCTTCTTGCAAATTGTTCTTATGTGTTCGTTTGACCCACATAGCAATAGGTATGGGTAGACCTTTAACATAGTAAGCTACCAGTAATTCTTCAGCTGGAAGAACATTATTGGGAATCATGTTTTTCAAAGACGAAAATATTTGGTTGAATTCTTTGACTCTTTCTTTTCCTTTAATTTTTAATGAGGATAATTCTATGACTAGATCTTCAGGGGTTCTGTCATCCCCAATTTTTTCAAGAAATAAGTTTTCAAAGACAGTCCAGGAAGTGATGGACCCAGTTGTTAAGGCGAAGTACCATGTGGAATATTTTCCTTCAAAGGTGTAAGGAAATAACCTACAAACTACATCTTCATGTACAACATTTATGAGTCTGATGGCTTGCATAAAAGTCTTGATATGATCATCTGCAAGTGATTTATCATCGGGATTAAATTTAGGGATCCACTTCTCTGGATTTTTAGGTAAATTATGCTGATCTCCAGGAATGGCTACAACATCCTGATCTAAAGATGGCATATTTTTATTTGAACCACTTATAGTATGAAATGAGAACTTTATACTATGAACGAGAACTCTACCCATAAAAACGATGATTTTTGCAAAAAATACACCAAAAACACCCCCCAAATAGAAAAGTGTCAATACCAGTATACACATATTTATTTTCATGGTAAAAAATAGAGCCATGGCCTAAACATCCCATACTGTTGTTTACAAAAACTTTAAAATCAACCCTAAATTGGAAAAAAGTTTTTTTTTCTTCAAGAGATAAATTACAACTTTTTGGAAACTTGCATATTAAACAAAAAAACAAATTTCATAAATAATTTCACCACTCTAACCATATAAAAACAAATAAATTATGATGCAATTCATAATGAAATAATATATTAGACCATACAAGAACAAATGGCTCATATAAATATTCAAAAACTCCTCTAGAGTTTCAATTACAAACACCATACTAATAAAAAACATCTAAAATGCTTCTTCAAATTCATCCATGGATTCTGACACCCCATCAGAATCTACATTTTCTACAGATGAAGGATTGGATGAAGATGTAGATGACCAATACTCTTCTCTATTATCAATGGGTGCACCATCTGAGTCTACATCTATGCCCATCATTCTAGATGTCATATTCCTTCGGGATCTACGACTTGGTTTAACAGACTCCCATCTTGCAACTTCTTGCTTTGGAAGCAACCTCTTAATAATCTCTATAGTATTGGAGTGAAGAGTGTCTTTCTTTGTCAACTTGAAACCATAAAAAAGTATATCAACTTCCTCTAATTTCAAGCTTTCAATGCGGCGACGATTTATTTTTTGACCCTTTATTTTTCTCTTTCTGCAAAACTTTTTCTCAACAACCGTCTCTGCCTTGTACACACCATCAAATGGGTATGTATCTATTGCATACCTATGTACTTCTACTGATATTACTTCTTCATTTTCTTTATTGACCTTCATATATTTTGAAATCCAGAATGGATAATGAAGTGCATCATCTGTAGCCAAAACTGCAATCATGCAACCCTCCTTGATATCTTATACTGATACCCTGTAAAGGTCTTCCATCTCTCGATGCTTTGCGGATGATCTTTTATAGCCAATGCACATTTCTCTTTCCTCTACTTGAGAAAACTCAACAACTTGAGGTTCAACATTTGTTACCTTGTTTTCATTTGATAAACTGTGTGGCCAAGCAAATGGAGACTTCAAATATATGTCTCCATTTGTAGAGTTTGAAATTGTGTCACTCTGCTCCATGAAAAAAGACTCCCACCAAACAGAATCAGCAACATCAAAGTACTCATATGTATCTTCAATAGACTTTTGATTTCTTCCAAGCATTGAGAAGAATCAACATCTCTACTATGTCACCTTGCATTATGAATCTCTGCAAATGATTTCAATAACAATAAATTTGAAGCATACATTTGACGATTTGGGATGAATTTCAGAAATGCCAAACCTGATGAAGGCCCCCATTCTGTGCTAGTTGAGTACTTTTTTCCCCACAATAGTGTTTTTCCATCAATATTTTTTATACGAAATTGATGTTGAAAGCTAATGTCACTATGTTTTTCAATGCACCTTTCTTCACCATGTGATCCAAATAGAAATCTTTGCATGTCAACAATTCCTTCCAATTTTTGTACAATAGGCTTTGGATGGTATGATTTTCCTATAATTTCAATCAATGATGGTAGGCTCCTGGATTTCTTCCTCCTCAATGTCCTTGCAAAATGGTTGAACATTATCAATATGATCATGCATATGCCAAAAAAGAAGGAAACCAACTTTTACCTTTTTAAAAATTCCAATTCAACAAGCATGCTTAGATAACCAAAAACGACCTGATTTTTGTTTTCTATGCTTGTGTTGTCCAATTGTAGATATAGAACTTCAGGAAGATCACCAGTCCAATGAGTAATGACATGGTGAATTATGGTGATGGTAAAATTTGCATCATTGTGAATATTGAATATTTGGAGCTGTAAAGTAAACCCTTGGAATCATTTCACTATTAAAAACCATACACCCAACCAAGTGAAACTGAATAAAATTTTCTTCTAAATTCTTTGGCACACGAAAAAAATGTGGCAATAGTGTTTTTTTTTTTATCCATGCCATCAATTATCAAACCCATATACTTATGTGGAGCATCATAACACTTCTTGCGATGTTTGTACAAATTTTGTCATTCATTTGATTGTTGATTGCAATGTTCTTGCAGTGCATTGATTATGGAATCTACAAACAACATAACAAAAAAATATTGTTAATTAGCTTTAATGATTGACATTTATCTATAAAAAATAAAAAATTGTAAACATACCTCTTTCTATCCCTTCCGATCTATCCCTTCTTTCTTTAAGAGAAGCACATGTACTGTAGACCCCCATCCTTGAACTCTTTGGAATGCGGACGTTGTTGAACTTATTTTTCCATACTCTTGTGAAATATGCATATATGATGAAGTTTCCATTTCCTTGACCACCTTGAACATAATTCTTGTATAAGTTGTAGATTTCATACCTTGTGAAATTATCTGGAATTTGTATTGTTTCTCTATTTGGCATACTCTTTCCATGCTTGGAAAAGAAATCATGCATCCATGATATTGCAATGTTTGTTGATGGCCTAGTGTTTCGTCCCTGATAATCGTCAGAATAAAATGTAGGGTCCTTTTCCAGTCTTGTTTGGATTCTTGATAATCGAAGATTACCAATTGAGTGAATCCGTTTGAATTCCTTTCTACAAAGCATAATTTTTCCAAAGCGATAATCATAACCAATCCTAGTAGAAACATTGCATGCCACTAAATATGAATTTTGCATACTTTTGTTCATTGATAGATGCATCTTTCCTTTCTCCAAGGCATAATTATATCCTAAACTTTTCAAACAACTTTTGTGGCAACACTCACTCGAAAACAAATGAGTAATGGAACTTGGACTTGTGAGCAATTATTTCCTAGACCTTGTATAACTGGAATGCTTTGGATTGACATAAAAAGGTATAGTCCTACACTTAATCCTACTCAACATTGGATTATATCGCTGCATTTCCTAGACCATTATGTCTGCAACAAAATCCTCATTAGAATGAATGTTTTCATTGTGATTCATATGACCCCCCTCATTGAAACTCTCATCACCAAATTTAGTATGAAAATTATTGTCATGATCACTAATAAGTTGATCAATTGTTGACAGATCAATGTGACCATCAACATTATTTGTGCCACTAAATTCTTCACTGAAAGGGAACTCTTGAGATTCAGCATTGACATCATTGGTGCCTGTAAAATCCTTACTTGGAGGAGAATCATTATCTTCATCATTGGTGCCCGTAACATCCTTACTTGGAGGAGAATCATTGTCTTCATCATTTGTGGCTTCATCGTCAACAGAACTATCATCAGTTCCATTGAAATCCTCGTTCGGAGGATAATCATCATCTGTGCCATTGAAATCCTTGCTCAGAGTAAAATCATCATCGGTTCCATTGAAATATCCACTCGCAAGAAAATCATCATTGGTGCCATTGAAATCTTCGCTCATAGGAAAATCATCATCGGTGCCATTGAAATCTTTGCTCGGATGAAAATCATCATCGGTGCCATTGACATCCTCGCTCAGAGGAAAATCATCATCGATGCCATTGAAATCCTCGCTTGGAGGAAAGTCATCATCTGTGCCATTGACATCCTCGCTTGGAGGATACTCACCATCGTTTCCATTGAAATCCTTGCTTGGAGGTAACTCATCATCGGTGCCATAGAAATCCTCGCTTGGAGGAAAGTCATCATATGTTTCATTTAAATCCTCGCTTGGAGGAAAATCATCTTCACCATTATTGATGTATTCTTCCCCACCAAAATCATCACCTGTCCCATTAAAATCCTCACTTGGAGGAAAATCATCATCAGTCCCATAAAAATGCTCACTGGGAGGAAAATCATCATTGGTCCCATTAAAATCCTTGCTTGAAGGAAAATCATCATTCGTCCCATTAGAATCATTTATATGAAGAAAATCATCAACATTATTTGTACATGCATGCTCGGAAAAAGCATCATTAGTCCCATCAAAATTCTCGCTTTCAGGAAAATCATCATTGGTGCCTTGAAAATCCTCACTGGGAGGAAAATTACGATCATATTGCTTGTTGTATTTAGAATCCCCACTTGGAGGAAGCTCTTCATCATCATCACATTCTTGCCCTTCATTACTAGTGTCTTCAAAATATTCATAATTAGGAAGTTCTTGAATAACAAGCTTGATTACATTGCTTGCACTGCCAGTATCTTGGCTAGATGAACAATACAACTTTTCATTGACATTGGAATTTAATTCAGATGAGTCCATGACTTCTCACTAAAAGATAGAATTATAGAAAAATATTAATAGATAAGACAATGAAATTTTACCACAGTCCTCACCAAAAAGTAAAATGGTACAACTGTCAACCAACAATCTTATAGCTATGAGAATGAAAACATCCCTCCAAAACTTCCCTCCAAAATTTTCGTTCAAAATTTTCCCTCCAAAATTTCCCTACAAAATTAAAGCGCACATTCATAAAACTAATAAAAAAGACAAATTTATGATATAAAAAAATTGAAATAATGTATTAACTAATTACATATTTATATCCCAGACATATAAGTCTAGTGAAATTTCTTGTAACATTTTTTATATACAATTTGTAATAAAGTAAAGCGCACATTCATAAAACTAGTAAAAGACGAATTTATGATATAAAAAAAATTGAAATAATGTATTAACTAATTACATATTTCTATCCCAGACATATAATACTAGTAAAATTTCTTGTAACATTTTTTATATACAATTTGTAATAAAGTAATGGCTATTTGCATTTTTTTTACTCTCACATTCATAACATTAGTAATATTTCGTTTAAACCTATCTTATATAAATTTAATAATAATTCAGTAACTAATTTCATTTTTGTAATCCCACATTCGTAAAACAAGTAATGTTAAACCTAATCTAGGCTATATAAACCATTTAGATTTCCTACTATTCATCATTTAATTTGGAGCAATTTAGTAACACTTTCAAGGGTAGTGTTTTTTCTCTTTTTAATAAATTAGTTAGTTTTATTGTTAATTTTGCAATGATTATTTTATGGCTTTATTGATTTGAAAATGCTTGTTTTATGGCTTTATTGATTTATTCTTTTACAATTTTGTTTATCTCACATTCTTAAGAGTGGTAAACTTAAACCTAATATATCTTATTAATAGACTATTGTTTATACTTTGGAGCAATTCAAGAAGGATTTCAAGTAGAACGAGAAGATTGCAGAGAGGAGCTTGTAGCACTTTCAAGAGAGGAGGCTCTACCACTTTCCGGGTTAGTTATATATATGTGTGTGTGTGTGTGTGTGTGTATGTGTGTGTGTGTGTATTTGTTTTAAATGAATGTAGTATTAATCGAGGCAAGGCTTGCCCCCTATACCACAAATATTAGCATTGGGTTTAAAAAAAAAAAAATTACCTACATTTACAATAAAATTAAAACTACCCCACCTAACCTACCCACTAACCCTTCCCCCTCCTCGTGCCCCCTCCCTCCCTTCCTTCCCTTGCCGCCCTCCTCCCTGCGTCCCCTCCTTGTTTTGAACCCATAAATTCGAATTTGGAGACCATGCTGCAGATTGGAAAGTGGAAATAGTTGGTTGTAGCTGAGCAAAGAGGTTGTGAAAGCTAGGAACCCTTACCCATGGAGTTCTGTTGCACGTAGGTGCTTGAGAAGCCACAAATTGAAGCTAAAGGTGGTTCTATAGAAACCATAGAAGGTTGGACTTCTTCTATGCACACACTGGAAGCACCCAGCAAGATGGATCGCCCAAGAGAACCGTGAATCAGTGAAGGGGATGCATGAGCTAGAAGGGTGTTGTGTGGGGAAGGTATTGTGGAAGCCAAGGCTGTGAGGGATCGGTGATACCCCTGTAGATCTCTGTATGAGCATTTGGGCGCTAATCAGAGAGAGCAGAATGGTTTGTGCGATGAGAGATAGAATCCTACAGGTGTTTCCTTCGCTCTGGTGGGCTCATAGCTCAGCTTGGGGGTGTCCTCCCAATAGAAATAGTATATGTTGGATGGAGTGCCTATGGTTTGGTGGAAAAGCGCTCTTACAAAGCCAGTTGCTTGGATCTGCATTGGATAAAGATAAGTATTCTTATGCATTTGATTCTAAAGTGTTTTTATTTCATGCCTGTAATGGTATGCTTGTGTATTTGCATGCTAGCTATGTGTGGATAGATTTTAATTCCATTGTGCATGTTTACTTACATTTTTGCACACATTTCATTTGTTGAAAATTGTATTATGGACTTAGGGAAAAATTTGAAAGCCAAGATTTGGCCAGTGTCCCCTCTTGATGGTCGGATTGGGTGTGGGTGACGTTACAGTTTTCCATACTCCCTCTAGAATGCAATTATCCCCAGGCCTACTTCCTTGCACTTGGAATTGTTTCCAAGTTCTATATGAAATTCCAAGTTCCTCTCAGTCAAACTGGTGAATCAATATCATACTCTAGACATATGACATGAAGCACCGCTTTCTATATAACACACCCTAATGGTCACAGTGCTAGAAAGATAAGCTATCAATGAGGAATCACTCTCAAATCTTGTTGCAAAGTCATCTATCTCTAGAGAAGAAGCCACTTGCGATTTAACCTTGTACTTCTTTTTGTTTGTACATAGTCTCGCATAGTGCCCGGGATGATAACAAGAAGAGCACTTGACTTTTATCATGTCCTTCTCCTTCTTCTACCCCTGTGCAGTTGCTCCAATGCTAGAGTATTTCTTTGCGTTTCCTTTTCCCTTACATGTTAGAGATAGATTCTCTTCCTATTCACCCTTCTTCCTCTGCACTCCATGTTGAGACCCTTCTCATATCTCCTCCTGAGTGAAATTGTCCCACGGTCTTTCCCAAGTGGGAAAGTGCTATTTTCCCACAAAACACTTCACAAACACATCCCACTGCTTTGTAAATCTATTTAAGGCTATACACACCAAATCTGGATCTAGATCAATCTTCCCTGTGAATTCCCATCCCTCAATTGTTTGTGTGATCTTAGTGAGATAGGAGGCCATGTTCTCTCCCTTGTCCATCCTTGTACCATAGAATTTTTCCCTAAACATCATTTTTTTATTCTATTCGTCACTATAGTACAATTTGGTGAGTGAATCCCACATCTCCTTTGTTGGTTTCTTCTCATCCAAATGGGGTATCAAATGCTCTTTCACCCCATCTAGAATAATCCTCGGTGCCGTAGCTTTTTTCACCTCATGGAGGTCTAAGGAAACGGGATCTGATGTAGGTACTGGGACTTTGGTACTAAAAAAGGTCCATAGTTTGTTCTCCTTAAGAACAACTATAATCCTGACTTTCCATTGAAGGTTGTTGGGTATACCCTCAATCCTATCCTCATATATAACACGGGTTTCCATAGTGACTCGGGCTAGTCTAGAATGCTCCATAAGGACTTCGAACTCTCTACTCTTGGACCTGTGCAATGCTTGGTACCTTTCCAGAGGCAGAGCTTTAATGCCATGTTTGTTTCTTCAAGCTCATTTTTAGATTGATGGTTTTAATCAAATTTATTGCTAGGTTTAAGGAAAATAAAATCACTTCAAATATGATTTTATGAACAAAAAATACTCTTGGATTCTAAGAGTAAATATTAGTGGAAGCAAAATGAACCAGCAAGCACATTAACAAGACAAATTTACCTTGGAAACCCTAAGATTGGGAAAAACCAACAAACATGGATTTTTATTCAGCTTACAAAGAAACATAGAAATTAATTACAATAGTAAAGGAACCTATTACATCCCTTTGTCTCCTTGAAAATCGTGTCCATATTTCTATGATCAAGTTTCCAACAAATAACTAGTCACCTCGATTTATGTGCCACGTAAAAAAATATTCACATTCCTCCTATACTTGCTATACGAACTGTACATCAATCCTATCAGCAGACAGTGATGAAGATATAGCTGGTATGACCTCTCAACAATTCCTAGCAATAGATTTATGACCTGTACGACCCATGAAGAACACCCAATAATAGAAGTATGATCTATAGTTCCCTCAAACAATACCCAACGATAGAAAATTTCCCTATAGCAGTATGGCTAGTCCTCTAGCAAATTCAAAATTTGTGCCAAGTGCATAAACTTCAACTTATTTCTCACTAGCAATGATCTCCTCTGTAAATCACTTTCTCTTGTATTTATCTTCTTCTCGACATTTTCTTCAAACCATGTCCATTCAAATGGTGCCTTTCTCTCTTTAGATCTTCCATTTTATTACTTTTCCATGACTAACCATATCTCCAATGGTGAAGATCTCATCTTAGACTTAGAGATCAATGGCTATGACGTATTCCCTCATTGGCATGACTTAAGTCACCTTTTAGTCATAAAAAATAATAAAGTGACCTCAACATTATAAAATAAGTTTGACACTTAAAGATTAAATTTTTAATATGTTCTCACATGTTATACACCAAGGCAATGTGAGAACACGTATCCAAGCTAACTTTTCAACATTATAACCTAAAGGGATAGATTTTTGGGGGACAAGTTTATCCTGGTTAAATGAATACAATTCAACTATGTATATGGTTGGATCAAAAGTTTCCCACTTTATAAACTAACTAACACTAATTGTTAGAGAACATTTCCATTGTTTGTGCGGTTGCATGTCAAAAAATATTCCTCCCACTTGCCACCATGAACCCACTCTGTTGTTTTCCATAAGTCATGTGTCTTTTTTTCAGTTTGGTTGGGTATCTTAATTAGGAACTTGGAAAGAATTGATATCACAATGTAGCATATAGAAATGGAGAGGTTGCTATGATTTTTCTTTAGGTGGGCATTATGTGCTATGACTCAATGACAAATGGGTTTTGGATTTTTCTTAAAGATGGCCTTGGTCCAATGATAAAATCTCTAGCGGGTAATTGTTTTTCATTATCATTTGCATTTTTCTTATTGTTATATTTAATTAGATTGATTATATATATATAAGAAAATGGAATTATTGTATTGATTATTACAATTATGCTTACCATTCCCATAGCAATTGGATGACTCTCTTGGTCTTGTTGTTGATTTATCCTTATACTTAGTAGCCTCATATGCAATATTAATAGTCAATATTGTTTGCACCTCCAAAATCCCTATGTCCTTTCTCAAAGGAGACCCCCATCATATGTCACTATCTTATCTCCAAGCTACCCTAACCAGTTCATGCACTACATGGTCAAAGGGTTCTTGTTTCATTATTATTAACTTGTTAAAAATTCCATGTATGTAATCCCATAGCCATTGATTTAGCCTATTTTTTATTAGAGTATTCTACAATGTGCCATTTTTGGAAAAGGAAGTTTTCATAGGTAATCCTTGCACTCTTATACATGAAAACATATTAGAAAACATACTTTATTTCTTAGAGTGTGAGTGAAAGTTAAGTGTTCAAACTTGTTGAAGCATTTAAATTAATACAATTTGTGTCGTATTATTCTCCAGTTTTTAATGATTTGGGGAGGCCCTAATTAATTGTGATGTGAGGTATGCGAGTTGTAATGGTGCAGGTTGTGTGGACGTGACTTTCTAGTGGGAAGCTCGCGTACCTATCCACAAAAATTGTTTTTATAGATGAAGAACTGAAAATCTCCAAAAATTTTGTAGGATTCCTCTTGAATGGAGAGAGAGGGACCATGATGCAATAGAAAACGAAGTCTTAGAGAGCGATGAGGCCTGAGATGCCCTATGACAAAGTGGATTGTTAAAATTCTTTGAGTCTTCAAATATGTGTGCTCAAAGAAGGTTACTTGAAATGCTCATAGGCTACTGGAATGGGGATGTTGAGGCATTCATATTGGAGGTCCAACCATTGGAAATTGAAGTGGATGACATTTACTTCCTCACCGATTTATCCAGTAGGGGCGATATTCCAAGTTCCAAACCCCAAATTGTTGGAGGCATGTCAATCGAAGAATACATGGATATATATTTTGTTCTAGATGCACAAAAGAGTGGCTCCCAAATGTTGATATGATATATTAGCATACTTAGCTTGAATATTATACTTCTTACTATTGAGTGAAACCAAGGGGAAGCCTCACAACACCAAGATTCTAAGATGAAAATGTTTTATGGAGTGCAATGTTTGGAACCAACAATATATGATTGGTGTACATGTTTGCTCGGATGTATGAAATCCAAATTGATCATTTTTAAACAATGTAGAACCCGACACTTTTGGTTTGGCAGTATACTCTGCATCCTTTTCTCAATCGAACCCCATACTCGATTAGACCTTGCCATGATTCAATGGATGGGACTGATTGTTCAACTTGGAGGAGTGTGAGTAACCATCCCCTTTGATGATGACTAATTCTCATGGTGGTCACGAAAAATCATTTCCATTGACGACAAGCCATATATCGGGATAGATTTCAGTAGGGACCCAGACATGGTAGTACTACTAGGCAGTGCTCTTGGTGCCATTGGTAAGTTTTACTTTTTTTAATGTACAAAATTATTTGATTTTTATGTTTTTTTGTATGTAAAAAAATCAAAAACATATATTTTTATAGATACCAACACATGTATTGTAACGTTGCAGACATAGCCCCTACTTAACCATTTGTACTTCCCTGCTACCATAGGAGGTTTTGGAAAGGAGAGGGTGTTGATGCAGGGATCGTTATGGAGAATGTTCGCTAGAACTTGGGTAGTTTTAACACTAGAGTACCCTTGACCAACATATGTAACATGCTTGAAGCACTTCAACAATAGGTGGTTGGGGTACCTAGGGAGTGGCTCCGGTATTTCCATAGAGTGGCTAAAATATCGATGTACTTCCATAGGGTACAGGTTCTTGTTGACCCATAGTCATAGGATAGTAGCATATTGAGAGGCTTAGGGATGCCTTACTTTTTGGACATATGTTGGATCTATTTTTTTATATGTACATAAACTTTTTATATTTCGAGACTTTATGACTTATTCATATACATGATGGGTACTATTTTCAACATTATATTGTTTACATTGCGGATGATTTATATACATGTTATTGTTGTTTATTATTATTGTGTATGAAACAAATGCCAATCAAGAATATAATTAGCATAAGCATCAGTAATCAAGTTTTGATTTCTTCAAATATGATTATATGTGATAAAAATGAAAAATATCGAACTCTTAAGAACTAGTGTAGCAAAGTAGGATCATGAAATCTATACTCACCATTAAGTTGGGAAACAATTAACTGAGAGTCAAGTATTACTTCAAGATATAATATATTATGTGATAAAGAATCTCGGAGTAATTCGATGACAACATT
Source organism: Larix kaempferi (assembly GCA_027924585.1). NCBI lineage: Eukaryota > Viridiplantae > Streptophyta > Pinopsida > Pinales > Pinaceae > Larix > Larix kaempferi. Next base: position 17,169,481 of record BSBM01000010.1, read on the forward strand.
ATACTCATCGCTATTGTTAGTGACCGGACCAAGACGAGCAGCTCCTGGTGAGACTAGTTGACCCATGGGTCAGTAAATCACCCAAGTAGATGAAGCAATATGATGAGTATGGTGATTAGTGCCACTGGAAAATACTATAAAAACTTGACTTGAAGATTAATTCCGAAAGATAGACTATACAAATATACAATTATTTACATGAAAAATTACATGATCTAAGCATAATACTTCTTCAAATAGAGCCCATTTCTAGGTTCTGGCAGCTTGTTCCCTTCATAGTCCACTAAATCATAGGATCCTTTTGTTAAGACACGTGTTACAACATAAGGACCAATCCACATGGGGTTAAATTTTCCTTCCCCTAAAGGTTCTTTTTCCTAGTCATAAACTAAGACAAGATCACCTTCAGAAAAGACTCTAGGTCAGACAAACTTTTCATATTGACACTTGAACCTCTTTTGTTGTGCCTCATTAGCCATGGCTATATCTTAACATTGGTCATTGATATGCTCCAAATGGATTAATATTTCCTCCAAAATAGGAGTCCCGAGTAGGAGTTGTACAACTAACTTCAAGGAAGGGATTTCACACTCAATTGGAATTACTGATTCTAAACCATGTACGAGTTGGAAAGGTGAAAAACCTGTAGTCGTTTTTATCATGGTTCTATAATCCCAAAGAGTAGGATATACCATGATATTCCAGTTAGATTTGATAGCATTAATAGTACGTTGAAGGATCATTTTAAGAGTCTTATTTACAGCTTCAACTTGACCATTAGCTTGTGGATAAAGTGGAGATGAATGATCTTGTTTAAAACCCAGCATGGTGTTCAATTCTAACATCATGTAATTTTGAAAATGATTACCATCATCAGTAAAAATCTCTTTTGAGATACCAAACTGTGATATAATTTGATTGAACACAAAATATCATGTGGTTTCCCCATCAGCCTTAAATGTAGGAATAGCCTCTACCCACTTAGTAAAGTAGTCGATGGCTACTATAATATATTTATTCCCCCCTGCTGACGATGGGTTGCAATTCATAAAATCAAACCCCCCATTTGGTGAATGGGTCTATGGAAATAACGAGAAAAAGAGGATTTGGATGCACCCGCATATTCTTGGTGAATATTTGACATGGATGACAGCGTTTAACTTCTTCCATACAATATTTAAAGATTGAAGACCAAAAATCACCAGAGCATAAAATCTTCTAAACTGTAGCTAACCTAGAAAAATGACCCTCGCATTCTCCACTATGGGAATCATTCAAAATCGACTCTACTTCCTCATGGGTTGAACATCAATGCAAAATGGAATCAACCCCTCTTCGGTACAGAGTGTCACCGATGATGAGGTAATTCTTTCATTATGACGTATTAAACATCTTTGCTCATCCCTTGAAAAATTAGGAGGACGCTTCAAATTCTGATGATAGATCAAAATGTCTCCATATCAAGGGTCTGATGAATAAATCAAAAATATATGCTCATCAGGGAATGATATTTATTCAATTTTATGATTGTATTCACTTTGAAACTCCGAAATTAATTTCGTGAAGGCCAATGATTTCTTCAACTTTGCATATTGAAATTCAAGATCAAACTCTTGTGATATAATAATACATTTATTGTATTTTCCCCCAATTATTCGTTGGGTTAAAACAAATTGAAATGGATTAACATCTGCAATCATTGTGGTTGTTCCCAATAGAATGTAATGACGAAGACTTTGGACAACATAAGAAACTTCCAAGGCCAACTTCTCAACATGAGAATAACAAAGTTCAAGACCTATCAATGAACAACTAAGGTAATAGATAATGTGCTCTTGGATCTGGTCATCTTCCTAAACTAAGACTATACCTATTGTTGAATCTAATGCAACCAAATATAGAAAGAAATCCCTCGTATAATCTGGTGCACTAAGTAAAGGAGCTTTTAATGAAGATTTATTAAGAGTTTCAAAATAATTTTGAGCACCTTCATGCCAAATGAATGGGACACCTTTCTTAAGAATTCGCATGAATCCTTTGGTAATTTTATCATAGTTTACTATAAATTGTCTGAGAAATTAGCCTTCCCTTGGAGGCTCTAAAGCTGAGGAATAGTACAAGGAGGAGGAATATTTATAATAGCCTCAACTTTCAATGGATCGACCATGATCCCTTTGTTGGGTACTATGAATCCCAACAAATGTTCAGACTCAATGGCAAAAATAAACTTATTAATGGGATTCAAATGAATCCTATAGTTTCTACACTGTTCAAACAAAAGGAGTACATGATCAGGATGATCTCATCTCTTTCAATATCGAGCAAGAAAATCATCCAAATAAGGATCTATGATGTGTTTTATATCATGGAAGGGAAAACTCATTACACATTGGAAAGTAGCTCATGTGTTTTTCAAGCCAAAGGGAATCTTCCTATAAGTGAAGGTACCCTAAGGATAGATGAAATTTGTCTTATGTTGGTCCTTAGTTTTAATTTGGACCTGATTATAACCCGAAAATCCATCCATCAAAGAGAATATTTCACTTCTAGCACATTCATCAATAATGTGATTGATAAATGGTGTGGGATAGTTGTCCTTGGGACAGGCTTTGTTAAGATCACGAAAATCAATACAAACTCTAATAGTACTTTGCTTTTTGTTTACTGGAATAGGATTGGATACCCATTCTGTCATCGAAATAGGATATATGAAACCAACTTTTAAGAGTTTCTCAACTTCAGCTTTTGACAGTTTTTGCCTTCCTAAGATTAACCAGATGAATTTTTTTTCGAACAATTTTAGAGTTGGTAAATGTTTGAATTTCATGTTTCACAATAGATAGGTCGGTGCCTAGAATCTCCTCATGCGACCAAGAAAAAACTTCATGAAATTCTTTAAATAAATAGGTATATATGTGAATTTCTTCTTCAGAAGAATTTGCACAGATAAAATTATTTTCCACGACATTAGGGTCATTGGAAATATTGATAGGTATAGTTTCTAAAATATTTGACATATTTCCTTTACATATAATCCATTTTTAACGAAAGGATTTATGGACCTGTCATTATTCCCAGATAGTCTCAAATGAAACTCCTCATTCTCTATTTTTTCTAAGGTTGGAAGAAAATAATACCTATGATGCATATCCTCCTAAGGTTTATCAGGCCCTACCATAGATTCTAAAATAGATTCATCTGTGGGTAAGACTATATATAAATAATCTAAGGAATGAGAAGAATCAATAGCCCATGCAGGCACATAACCAAGGTCCAACTCTTCTAAGATTGGAAAAGTTGGGGTGGAATCTGTAGCAATATTAAGGGTAGATTGATAAGCAATTTTTACCGCGGATAAGGGTACAATCAGTTGACTATGTTGAGAACCTTCTGCTAACTCAAATGAAGTCGGAAGGATCCAAGGATCACTTCTATCATAATTTATATGTGAGGGATCTTTGGATATGGAATCAATATTCTGAACACTAGTCGAATTAATAAAATTAACAAGAGAAGGAAGGTTGAAAGTACCCATAAGATATGGATACATTATTGCACCTAAAATTTCAGTAGACATATGAGTCTGATCAATCCACAGAATGTTAGAATCTAAAGGAGCCGAAGTACTATTTCGAGTAAATTTTAATTGATCAATTGTAACAACCCATCCTTCATGAGGAAAGAATAAAACTCGAAATACAGAAGATGGGATAACTTGCATAGCATATGTCCAACTCCTCTCTAACAATAAATTATATTTAAGGGGAGCATATACGACTTCAACTTCTACTGAAACTCTTTTCCATCCTAACTCAATGTCAGAAGCAGGGAGAATTCCATGAGGTCTAAAATACCTTACGCCAAAAGCAGTGAATAAAGTTGTGGATTAGACCAACTCTAGGGATCCCAAATCTTTCCAACACAAGATAGTCATGACACATGTGGATGAACCTTCATCGACAATAGTTTGTCCAATAGTTTGGGAACCATGGACTATGTCAATCTGAAAAGAAACATGGTAGGGTAATCGAGGTTTAATTTCCATCACATCAAACTTTGCCTCTAGATTATTCATGGAATTAACTTTTCCTATAGCATCCAAATGTGTGTTCCATTGCAATGGGAAATTCTGTAGCACTTCTAGAGAAAACATCGCACAAGGTGTTTGAGCCAAGTCTTCAACAATGGAATAATTGGTAGGTTCCTTAGCATTAGGGTTATGTGCAGCTCTTTTGTAGACACTTTTCAGTATATTTGGCATGGTACCTATAGGTTTCTCTATATGAAGAGGAGTCTGCAGTTCAAGATTCTCATTCTCCTTAAGCGGTGGTTCATGACTATAGTTTTTTCTCTCATTTGTAATAAAGTTCTTGAACTCACCATGTGAATGTAGGATTGATTGGATAATGAGGCATTTTGTGTACCTCCATCAGAAGTAGAGTTACTAGAATCCATATGTTGTTCTTTATTAAAATTATCCTTTAATATAGCAGGTTGTTGTTGCTACAAGAGCTTCTAAGCTTGATCAATCAAGGGGCATTTTTGTGTGAGGTGATCTCCTTTGCAAAGTTTACAAGGGTAATTAACATTCCTACGTTCTTTCTTACCCACTTCAACATTATTATTGGTTTGGGGTTTGTTTTGATTTCCCTCCCCTTTCTTTCCCTTATTGTTGTTTTTTCTTTCTACCAAGTTTTTGAGGACCTTTTGAATGGACTGCACATTATGTACACTAGTAGTATGAGAAGGGGAGGTATTAGCTACAGTTGCACTCACTGTAGATATTTTGACATATAAAGCTTGTATTTTCTTTGCAAGTGCTTCTACAGTAGGATTATCAATGGAACCAACAATGCCATTAGCATGTGGTCCAAGTTTTGGTTTCACAAGATCAATATTTGGCCTAGGTGTGTCATGAATAATGTCATATAAAATTCCAGATTAGATCAAATTTAATTGTTAGTTTTTAAAAATGGCCTCCTCTTCATTAGTAACTCCTGAAGTAGATACATCTTTTGAAATATAAGCTAAAAGATATTTTAGAAACCATTCTAGTAAAAATTTAGGAGGTATATTAGATTTTATCATTCTCTTCCTTCTTTTCCACTCTTGGATATGATCTGATATATGAGTGGCTTTTTTTTTCCTAAAAGTAGACAATAGATCTGTAATGGCATCATATAGAACAAGAAGTTGGAGGTGATTGAGAAGAACCATTGCCAAATCATGGAAACGATGATAAGTAGATGATGGCATTTCAATGTACCATTTATCCACTATCCCCTGTAAGGTTTCATTGAAATAACCTTAATCTTATCGAATCATGATTTATCGAGTTCGAAGAGAACCACAAATGGAAATTTGTAACATGGTCCCCTGGATCCTGACTAATTTTTCTTTCAAATTTTGGGATATCTGAAGGCAACTTGGTAGGAACAGGAGGCCAAGAAGGATTGTGACACACTAGGTCATTCATGAGTTTTGACAAATTTGGCAGGTTCAAAGTTTCTAGAAAAGGAAGTCTAGGTTGGGTCGCAAATGAATTTGCAAGTGGTCCCATATAGGGAATATTTCCAATTTCTGTGTTTCCAAAAAATTGTGAAGGCATGCCCACATACATTCCTTGTAAAGGGTGTACCCCTTGCAATGAATTTGAGTGATTTTGGAAGGGGTTTCCCCCATACATCCCATTTTAAGGGTGTATCCCTTGAAAAGGATTTGATTGATTCTGGAAGGGGTTTCCCCTAGTTGGCATAGGTTGGGAGAAATTAAAAATTTTCCCTTGAATACCAAAAGATTGGGTAGAACTAGTCCTTCCCAGCATATGAGAAAATGGAAAGGAATTTCTTTCCATACTAGTATTAAAAGAAAAAGGATTCACACCAAATGGTTGAAAAGCATTACTGGTTTGAGGATTCCATCCCCCAAAGGGATTGGTTCCAGTTGTGGCTCCAAAAGGAGGTCCATTTCCTAAAGAAGGAACTGAGAAAGGAATATGAGAACCTCCCCAAGATAAAGCTTGGAAGGTTATTGATGACATTCCCATTCCCATACTAGTACCAGAAAACATGGGGAAAGAGGTAGGTTGATTTTGGGGAAGACTAACACTTGTCATCCCAAATGAAAAACTATACAAAGGAGTAGTTGTTGAATTAATATTTGATTGGATAGCATTAGACAATGGTGTTGCTGAAATATTAACAATTGTATTAACAGTTGAACTCATATTAATGTAATAATATAATTCAAACTAGGGATATGGGTAGACATAATAGGAGGAGAAAATCCCCCTAATACAATAGCAAAGTGGGAGTATGAGGTTTACCACTTTATAAAACTTCTCTAGTGTTATCCATTGGAAATACCCCTAAGTAATTAAAAGTAGTTGAATCAAAATCTAGTGTAACTGAAATTGCTACTAGGAGAGGATCGTTAATATCCACTAAAGGTGAATTATATGGTCTAAGGAAACCTTCAGTTTCAAGATCTTCTACCCGAACTTGTTCTTGTGATGAAGTGTCTCTTTCCATAGGTGAAATTATTTCAGAAGAACCCACTCGTTCAAATGAACCAGATGTATTCAGCTAGCGCCTCCCATTGGGAGGTGTGGGCTCCACTCTTAAAGGTGACATATTATGTAATCACCTAGAATGACGAATCAAATAATCCACCACACTGAAAGATACTACAATCATGAGGTTCAACTAAAATACAAAGAGAAAATAGCACACCTCTAGAAAATGTCCTAAGGAAGTCAAACACACATACATATAATCCTCTCGAAGTTTGGAGCTAAGTGAATAACAAGCAAGTTCTACCTTAGACTACATGCCTTTCCTTCTGACTAGGTGCATGAAAATGCACTTAACTTATCAATAGAAATGAGCATCATTAGCTAATGAACGAAAGAAGAAAAAAATCATTTTTCCATGAAGAGAAAAATTGCAATTTTGAAAAATAAAATCCTCATAGAAATGGGCTAATGGTATATTTATAGTCTAAACTATACTAGGAAATGCCAAAAATTAGATATATAGTCCTAAATACAACAAAGCAAAGGTTCATGAAAACTTCCCTAGTATGGTCTCAATTCCAATGGTGGGTAGTTATGTGCAATTTGAAAAAACAATCCCTCAATAGTAGGTTGGTTAATTAAGGCAGATAGAAACATAAATTAATAATTACACTATTTTATGTTTTTCTAGCACCAAAGAAACAATAAAACTAAATTAATGATGATTCAACTTGTGTAAATTGAAGTGATCCTATGGTGATCCTCTTATGGACACTTCACCCTTGGTGTTGAGCACAATGAGGAGGATCTACTAACATATTCAACTTTCAATGATCCTACACACTTTACAACATCCAAACCTATTCTATTATTTCTTTGTAATGGTTATTCCCAATTATTGTACTCAAATCCATTGAAAATTATTGAAACAAAGTGACAAATTATTGTGGGGGAATGAAAATTAAGTATTTGTATTATCTCAAGTGAGAAAAGTAAACATAATGTTTCAGCTTGACAGGATTGAAGGTGACCTCCAATATTGTTCTTTCCTTAATACGAGCTCTCTCCAATTTTGCAACCATTTTAGCAACATAACTTCCTAAGTGATGGCAATGTTGAGAAAAGGGCTCAAAAGCGTGATGATATGATTGTTCAAGAGTATGATCCATGAAAGTGGACACTTTAATTCTTTGAAAACTCTAGCAACATAACAATCTCAATTTGGAGTTTACGAAAATGCAGGAAGGCTTCTATTTACAAATACATTGGAATTTGAATGGAAATCCTCTTCTTATGTGAATGTAATAACTCTAAGGAGGCTAAGGGATCACAAATTAAACTAGTTAGGATAACTATAATTAGCACCATTAGACCAAATGTCATCATTAAACGTGACTAAATCATAAATTAACCACATAATTAATTTTTTACATTTTTCAATTATCATACACTTTTCGAAGGCTTAAGTATGAGATGGCAGACACAATAAAAAGGTAAGTATAGGAGCCTTCACAAGTTAAACTGGTAAAACTATGGATTTTGACTTAGGATTTTCTCATAAAATGGGCATGTCCCCCTATGTTTTGAATTGCATAATTAAGGTTTTGAGGTTATAAATTGTCATTGGAATGATTTGGAATGTATTCAACAAAAAGCACAAAGTATAACAAGAGGATGAAAGAGACATGTTAACAATTGGCATGGTTTACTTTTAAATTATAAAATATTTCAAATCTCCAATACCATATTTGTTTTAAATTTCACTTTTTAAGCCCCAAGGCTTGCCTCAATTAGTTGAACCATATTCCCAAGCAAGTTTTTGATGAAGAGGTCACAAGTTCAAATTTTACAATGTTCATTGAGTTTAATAGCCACTATTGTGGTTGGAAAGTGAGTTACCCTCCATCTACAATTCTAGGGAAGAGTGAGAATTCGCACAAGGTCTTACTTTGAAAAAATATCAATGTCTCCCTTCATTTTTGACACATTTTTGAAAGGATATATTCATGGAAGATGGCATAGAATCATAGAATTCAATTTAAAGTTTATACAAATCTAATTTCTATTTATTAATAATTGTTTGATGTTCAACTAAGCATCTTGAATTTAAATTTCACTTTACAATTTATAAAATTATAATTAAAGATAAAATTTGAACATCAAATATTAAATATTAAATTTATGATGACTAAATATTTTCACTACCCTTTAATTTTGTTGATGCCTACCCTTTAATTTGGTTGATTCCCCGAAGATCGCAACATCAAGCAGAAAGAGATTCTCCCCGGTAAACTATCCCAATTAGATTGTCCACCATTTGGTATGGGGAATCCGTCCGGTTAGCGGTTCCGGCTACCGTTAGATTTGCTTCTTTTACAACGGTTATGGCCCGATCCACAATTCTTTTTTAATTTTTATTGTTAAAATGATGTGCAAGTGCCTAAGCTAATTTAATCTAAATGCAGAGCTTGAAATAAATCTGTATCTAAGACTGAAATAAATCTAATCTATCCTTGCAAGGAGCAAACTGTAAATATGAGCAATGTGCTAAAAGAAATATCTAAAGATTGCATGGATAGCCATTTAAATCATAAAGAAACATTTTCAGCAGAAGGTTAAAGATATTAAAGATAGCTTTAATCCATATAAAAGCATTCCATTACTCATTTAGGAAAACATCATTGCACATAAAATAGTGAGATCGTTCATCACACAGAAACAATTCAGAGCAGCAAAGAAATATCTCACAGCAGTGTCAGAATGTCATAAGAATAATCCAGCATGCATCGAGTCCACATTTCCAGGCAAAACAAATGTCTCCCTCAGGCTCTTTATTAGGCAAAATCGCTTTCTTGGAGCTAATTACAAAATAGTTTGTACAAGCTAAGAAGCTTCTTTTCCCTAAAAAAAGTCCCTCTCTATTCCTTCTAACCTTCTATTTATAACTTTACAAAGCGCCCCTTGGGCTGACAAGTGTACCCTAATTCTATAACCTCCTTTATGGGCTTTCATCTCATCCGTACAATGCCTATGAATACGTAGAAGGTTTTACAAATAGGACAAAACTAGGGACCAGCTGTCCTTTTAAAGCAATTATACAAAGGTAGAATTTCAACTTTTCCGGTTGATTAAAACAAAATAAGAATGATCTGTCTATTCTGGTGGGGCTTCTGCCTATTGACTTGAAGACACGTCTCTACCAACCGGCTCGCTTGAAATTACCGGGCCATCTATACTTTGAATGTATGAAGTCCATTGGTTGATATCCTTTACGATGAGCTTGCTACGAGAAGATACTGTTTCCTGGGACGCTATTTCATGCTTACGAAGGTCCGATTTGATCAGCACTTTTCCCTCTATGGCCTCTTTTGCCATTGCTTCTAGGAAGTAAATATGTATTGCAGGCTGGCAAATGAACTATTGAAATTCGTCCTGAGTCAATACTTCTATCTTCTTGATATATGCCAAGTCTTCGTCCAGCTCGTTCTGCAACTCGAACAATAGGTCTTCTTCTTTTGGTAAATCATAAATGGAAGCGGGGAGAACCAGATGACACATGCTGAACAATTCCCTAAGCGTGGAGTAGATCGAACAACACTTGCGGACCATCCTTTTGATTTCCAAACTTAGCTTGGTACCGAAATCTTTGGTGAATTCAAGAATTCCTATATCCATGTCCAATTCATCCCCTGTAGGGGCGCGCAAGTGTGAAGGGAGTTGAGATTTTCCCTTTTTCCACTCAGATTGTTGTTTCAGCTCCTCTACATGATTTGCGAACTTTTATTGAGTTTTTAAAGCTTTGGTTTCAATTGTTGTCATTTTCTTGATCAGCTCTTTCATGCTCCAAATCTCTTCTGAGATCAGTACTAGCAGCTGATGGATTTTAATCCGCATATCACATGCTTGTTTGTGAAATGTGGACAAATTTTGCTGGTCTTCCACTGCCTCTTTGAGCTGTCTTGCTAGTTGTTCCTTTTCTTGAATCAACCCTTCATATTCATGCTGGTGGAGCTGAATTTGCTGAGCCCTGCTTGCTTCGAGTTCCTCCAACTCTGTTATCCGAGCTTTTAGATTCTTCAGCTCATCTTCAGAGGTATCCAACTACATTTCTAAGGAGTTCTTCTCATTCTCAAGCTGGAGATCTCCTGAATTTAGCACCAGATGCTCTCCTAACAACTCATTGTATTTCTCCTTCAGTTTGTTTGCTTCCAACACCTCCCTCTTTCTATCATCTCTAATCTTAAAGCATTGCTCCCTGTAATGCTTTATCTTTTCTTTCAAAAAATCAATATTGGCTTTAGTTGCCTTAGCTGATGCCACAGTGCATTGGGCTTGAAATGTGGGGTTTACATCAGTTCTTTGTACCAATGTTTTCTCTGTTATCCATAGCTCATATTCATCCTCCTCGGTTTCCACATTCTTTGTCATGCCCTGTATTTTCTGTACCCTCCTATCAATAATGGCCCTTTTCCGCTCATGGAAATAAACGGTATCCAGGTCTGCTACTTTGCGCTGCTTCCTGGGGTTATATGGGGTCAGCGCTAAGATCCCTGAATAGGAACCTTCTTCCTGAGTCCCCCATGGGGTGTATACCAATGGTGGGTCCACCTCCATATCTGTCGGAGTCGATGGCTCCGGCTCAGGAGATTTCTCTGTCTGCACTTTCCCTTTCTCTCCTTTAGACTCTCCTTGTTGTGTCTGCAATCCATCTACTCCTTCACCCAAGGGACTTTTCTCATCCTCATGCTGCTGCTTGGAAGCTTGCTCTTGGGATACCTGATCTTCTTGTTCTTTCTGGATCCTGGCAGCCTCCTCCTGCTGTTCCAACTGAGAGGCTTGCTCCTGCTGTTTCCTTGCAGTATCTTCTTGTTGAAGCTTGGCAGCTAGCTCACCTTGAATTCTTGCTCCTTCTTGGTCTTGTCGCTGCTTGAGGGCTTACTCTTGGAGCACTCTATCCTGCTCCAATTCTAATGGATCCCTTGATTGTGAGGCTGATGCCTCCCGCTCTCTTTGGATTAAACTGACAGGTTTGGGGCTTGGATCTTTCACAACTTTCGTATTGTAACGCTTTCCTAACTCAGTTAGGTTGAGGGTGCTCCTGAAGAATTCTTCTTCTTGGTCCGCCACATGAGTGTATTCAAAGGAGATCTTGAGGTCAAGACAATGCATGCTTACCGCACCGTTGGGGTCATGCCTTCTAAAAGGGACTGAGCCGAAATGGAAAACTCCTAGGCCTTGAGCGTAATTTTTTCCGTCTCTTGCTCTTGGGAGGATGTAAACTCCTATGGTAAATGGCGTGGGAGGATACATGCCCTTCCTCCGGTCTATTAAGAACTTGCTTATGGCACCGGTGCCGAAGAGTTGTCTCATGGCCTCCTTATGAATTACAAAGTCTGTAACATACCGAGGGAACATAAATGGCTCATGAGTTCCTCCACTCATCCTGATGTATGTGCCTTTTGCACTATGATAATAGTCCCCAAATTGTTCGATGATAGGCATTTCATTCTCTGACATACAATCTGGCTCTTGTATGAAGATAAACTGGTACAATGGCATGATAAACCTCTCGCAAACCATCTTGTAGTGGTTTCCATATTTACTTGCCCATGTACATTGATAAGCTATGAAGAGAGTTGTTTCATTTGGCTTCCATGAGCAAACCAAATCCGGGAACAAATGCTTGCTTAACAGGCAGTCAATCAGGTATGAAGACATGAAGAAATCTGCCTTCTTTTGGTTCAGTCCTCCTTGGGCTGCTGTTAACTGTGAGGCCAAGCAATCTGAAATTATTTCAGCCCAGTTGAAGATGGTGCCTTTCGTGGCTATATGAAACATCACCGGCACCCATCTGATTTTAAACACATTTCCATTAGGCATGCCAAAGAGCTGACTCAACATCAGGACGATGAGTCTATAAGGGGTCTTCAGGAGGTTGCTTTCATATTCATTATTCTGCCTCCTCCTAATCTGCCTATCATTTATCGTCATCTTGCGGGCAGATTCTAGTGGTTCCATCTGATGATTTGCTATCCAGTCATCATCTAAGGAAGCCCTGGGTGAAGGCAATCTGTAGGCAGCAGTAACATGCTCGAGAGCGAAAGATGCCAAGATCAACCCATTTTTATCAGTCATGAGCCTTGTGTCAGTCCAGATGTTAGGAATTAGCCATCCAACAACTTCAGAACAAGGGAACAACTCTAGCTGAGTTGTTTCCTTATGCAAATAAGACCTCCTGATGTTGACATTTACTAGAGCGTCCTCTATAGAGGTTGTTGAACTATCTTGAGCCATGATGAATTTGTATAGATCACCCCATTGAAATTCAGGGGTGGCGCTCACAAGGGAAACACCAGTGGTAGCTTGCGTGTCAGCAAACATCGTGACGAGAGAAGTATCTAGCAGAATTTCAACCTCTGAGTCTGAGATTACTTTCTGCGCTTCCTTCTTCTTTGCTGACTTCCTATTCATGGTAATCCTGTGGCGAGCAAGGAAATATCACAAAGACTTTAGTTAGACCATTGTTCCAAGCATTAGCAACACTCTATGGCGAAGCCAAAATATAACATTTTCACAAAATAGAGGTTGTCTTAAACAATCATAATTATCTTCATTTCATGTTTAAGCTTAATTCAACAATGTCCCTTCATGTTAAAAACAAAGACAAAACATCAGGACAACGGGCAAGATCATTTTGGGTCTACGCCATTCATTTTCAACTTGCAAGTACCCCTTGAATTATTACACACACTTGCACTAGTCTGATGAAGATTTCTGCGCTGGCACCTAAATAGCATTTTGCGCCGCGCTTGGGATTCTGCACGCGCTAAGATTAGTGATCTAATGAGCGCTGGGGTATAAGTGGGAATTTATGCGCTAAGATTTAAACGTTCCATGCGCGTCGGTGCCTAAGATTATTTGGGTGCCAAGTGATAATGCATTCTCTGCGCTGATACCTAAAATATTTCGCGCGTCAGCGCCTTAATTTTTTCCACGCGCCAAAGCTAAAAACATTCATGCGCTGGCCCAAACAATTTTGCATGCACTATCCTGACTTTATTTCTGCGCTAGCGCTTAACATTTTACTGTGCGTCAGTGTTTAAACATTTCATGAGCCGATAACTGATAGTGGAGGTTGTGTTAAAGACGAAAAAATCCCGCAACCGCGGGCCTTTATCGGCTAAGGATCGGACCTGACTTCGAGTTTCTAAATGGGCTTGATGGGCTGATTTAACACATCCCCACGACAACTTTGGCCGAGTAATATGGATTTTATGCAACGCCGACATGAATAAACCTCGCTTTTGGTTGAGCAGGATATCTCAGTGCTTATAGCATGAAACTTTAGCTGCAAGGAGCAAGAAGGATCGAGCCTTACGCGCAGAAAATGCTTGGTAGGGAGTTTTGCAAACAAGGCCTTAGGATGCTACAGCTTCTACAGGTTTGAGTGAAAAAACTCTACGGCTGCTAAAATACCGCTGGGACGATTCGACCTCATGGCCAGAGCAGGGTAAGCACTTCATATTTTTTAGAAAATAGAGACTCTACTCATGGAAGATGAGCTTAAACAGAAACAAACTATCACGCAACCAAGAAAAACATATAAGAAACTTTCAAAAGCGGTCGTGGGGAGACGCGGGTTTCGCTTGGCAAACAAAAGCTCTACGAGGAAAACCAGGGAATCCAAAAACGCGACAGAGGGGAAATACTTGTGTGCCTTTGAGATGGGGTTGTCTCTGCCCTGGTCTGAAAGTGGTGGCCTCGTATCCTCATGGGGAAAAGAACAGTGACTATCCTATGCCCTCTCTAGTTTCATGCAAAGTAAAACGAAGGCCGTTTGAGCTACTTAATCTGTGCGTGGGTGATCTTTAAACCTACTAATCCAAGAGCAGGATTGGGAAAAGAGCCTACTTGTCAGTAATGTCGAGCGTTCTGAGACCTCAACCATTTGCAGCAAATGGCAATCTCAAACCTCGATGCACAAGGCGAGCCCCGAATGCAAATGACTAAATAAAACCCAAAACTCCGTTGCATGCGTTAAATAGGGGGAGAGTTAAATGCTCACATACGTTTGAAGTTGGTGGGGTTATGAGCACGGGGCTCGAGAAAACTGTCATTAAGAGAGGCACATGGCCTCATTAAAGGCCCTACCAACTCCGCTGGTGCACAGGGATCGAGGAGATCTTTTTGCGCCGAATACCGATTTTAAATTTTGTGCCAAGTGGGGAGCATAATCTTTTGTGCTATGTGGCAAACACATGTTCAAAAATAAACCTTGCGCTCAAGCGACAATCCTGGCATTAGGGTTGCGCTCATAAAACTGTGCCACACATGAGTTATCGTGAAAGACGAAACGCGGATTTGCGAGCAGGAAGGATAAGCGCGTCTCCAGCACTTGGGACGTCGACTCTATCATCACGGTCTGCGCCGGGGAGGAACGCGCCAACTTTGAATTCTTCCAGGGAGGGGAAGCAAGATCCAAGACGGGGAGTATAATGGTAATTCCTACTTCTTTGGCGACTGAGAAAAATTATCTCTTGCGCTAATGGTGGCTGGCTTATTGTTAAACATGCGTGCCAGATAAAAGACTTGGGACTTGTCAAAAGGGAGACTTAGTTAGAGCTAAAGTCTACGCCGAGCGAGGAACTTATGGTTAGAGGCGCGTCAAAGCGGCGACGGACTTAAGGCTAAAACTTGCGCTACAGTGGGGAGTTAAGACCAAAATCTGCGCTAAAGGAACAGGATGACTTTGCCTTAGACAAAATGAGAAAACTCTTTTGGAAGCGGGTGATGACATTCTTCCTAGTTAGAGAAAAAAAACCTGAAACGTGAAGTAAAAGCTTGCTACAAAAGTGTTAAAAGGAGGGGCCCCCAAATAACTTCAAAATTTTGGTGAAGGATGTTGCAAGAACAACAATTGGCGAATCGCTGGCGAACACAGATCTCTAAAAACTATCTCGTTTATCGAAAGAATTCCTCTTAAAATCTTTTCACCCTATGTGCAGCAGTTGGCTTAAGCGTTCAAATCCCGACAAAGGAAGAAGTCACTTTATCGATTGGTCATTGGGAGAAGGAAGCTTCGATGAAGACATCTTTAAAACTTTCCAAGGGCCAACATATCGGGTTCATTTTAGAAGATTCATCTTTCAGATGACCAATGCTATTGGACTCCACAGGATTTTGCAACAACATCTCATAGACACCATTGCTCTTGTTCCTCATTCCCATGTCGCCTGCATCCGTTTAGATGATCATACATTTGACAGCTTTGTTGTTTGAGCCTTCCAGAAATATTTTGTTTAAAATACGGTCTTTGATTTTGGCTCCTCAATCCATAATGTCCTTTTGTGTGAGTGAGAGATTTTATCGTTTTATCAAGCCTCACGGATGGAGAGGAGCCTAGATTGAGCTGAGTATTTTGGACAGCTTTCTTGACTTGTATGCTTTGCTTTTATCTCAGTCGTGCTTTGATTGAGGCGAGAATCTCTGGAAAATAGACCCTTGATTATAAGCCCTTTTGGGTTTAAATTTGCAGCATGGAGTCATTTCAATACCCTATGCCTTCGAGATGCGCTACTCTTCCGTGGGTCCAACCACAACAATCTTCTTGAGATGCTTTTAAGTGTGATGGTGGATGGAGCCCGAAGATAGTGATAAAGATAATCATAGACATCTGCTATTTAAACAAGGGTTAGTGTGACCAATAGAACAGGATCTCTTCATTCTGGAGAACGATCAGCAAAGCCCCAAATGCATGGGTAAACTTTCTTTTCAGGATACATTTCCAGCTTTATGAGTTGTGAGATTCTCTTGCGAGATCTGCCTTCACGAGAGGCCCAATTGCAGGTGACTCAAGGAGACAAATTTGTACAAAAAGTTCAAAAGCCAAGGGAAAAAGGAAATCTAGCTGAAGCACAGAAAACAAAGACTAAAGTAAAATAAAAGAAAAACTTTATTTATGTACAGAAAGTCTCATTGAGGCTATGCAAAGTATTGTTTCAAGGCGAGGCCATTGAGAGGAAGGGTTACTTCCTCTCCCTGGAGGTCTGTTAGCTTGTAAGTGGATGGGCCGAGCTTTGCATAAATTTGGTAAGGGCCTATCCATAAGTGTTGGAATTTTGTGTGCATCCCCTTGCCCTCATGATTATGGTCCCATTTCAGGACTAAATCCCCTACTTCAAAACTTCTTTTACTAGATTTCATTTTATCGAACCATCTTTTGACTATATCCTGGTGATGATGGAACTGGCCTTTAGCTTT
Source organism: Larix kaempferi (assembly GCA_027924585.1). NCBI lineage: Eukaryota > Viridiplantae > Streptophyta > Pinopsida > Pinales > Pinaceae > Larix > Larix kaempferi. The sequence continues at coordinate 17,186,255 of BSBM01000010.1, forward strand.
TTGATGGGCTTCTTCAAGTTGAAGCAAAGTATTGATCCTAGATTGTAAGACTTGACTACCAGACCCCCGAGAGGCTTGGGACAACTGTAAGGATGGAAGCAAAATATTGGGAGGGATAATAGCTTCCTTGCCATAGATGAGAGTGTAAGGGGAAACCCCTAATGCATTCTTTGGAGTTACCCTATCTACCCATAAGGCGTTTGGGGGAGCTATATGCCAGCTTTGCTGATTTTCTATCACAGTCTTCTTGAGAATTCGGATGAGATTTTTGTTTGAAGATTCAGCTAATCCATTTCCTTGAGGATAATAATTGGCTGAATAATGTAGTTTAATTCCCCATTCATAAACAAATTCATTTATTTTAAAAGACAAGAAATAGGTGGCATTATCAAATACTACGAAAATTGGAACCCCAAACTTGGTTATGATGTTCTCTTTCAAGAAACTGATGACTGCATCTTCGATGATCTTGCGCAATGGGATAGCCTCCGTCCATCTGGTAAAGTAGTCAGTGGCTGTGAGCATGTATCGATGTTGAAGAGAAGAATTTGGCTTTATCTCTCCAATGACATCTATACCCCATTGTTCGAAGGGTTCTGAGATAATAACCGGCTGCAAAGGTCCTGCTGCTTTAGGTAATTTTCTAGCACTTCTTTGGCATATATCACAGTTCCGTGCATACGCATGGGCGTCTCGAAATAAAGTGGGCCAATAATAACCAGCTTTGAGTATTTTGTGAGCTGTCGTTTCTCCTTAATAATGTCCACCAGCGGGACCATCATGTAATTCTTTGACAACTTTACTTGCATCTTCTTTCTCTAAACATCTGAGAAAAATTCCATCGTAATTTTTTCTGAAAAAGTATACCATCAATAATTTGATAAGCTGCTGATTTCAAATGGAGTGCCCTTCTTTGCTTAGAACTCTAGTGTTCTGGTAGATATCCTTGCTGCAAATAATGCACTAGATCTCTATACCACGATTCAGGAGCTGTGAAAATGGGACAGACCTCAACTGAATTCAGCTTAGCTTCATTCTTCCAATGTTGTTCTTCATCAATTGGATGCTCTGTAAGCAATCTACACAGGCCTTGTCTCTTAATGATGGTAGTTGGTTTAAATTCTAAATCATATTCTTGAAGAGCCGTGACCCAGTTTCCCCTTCTTTCTCCCAATTCTTTTTGAATGAAAAAGAGATCTAACCGCTGGGTGAGGAACTATAACTTTAGTTCTGCTCTTAAGAATATATGGTCTGAACTATTTGACCGCTTTGCATGTTTGTCGACCACAGGATAGTTCAGTTCAGCACCTTACAGACCAGTGCTCATAAACAAGATTAGATATTCGTCTCCTAACTCTACCTTTTGCGTGAGTACCGCTGCAAGGGAGTCATCCGAAGCAAAGGTATACAAGATAAAATCTTTGTCGAAATCTGGGCTTCTTAAGGAAGGAGCCTTAGCTATGGCTGCCTTAATGTCTCTGAATGCATCCTTTTCTAAGTCTGTCCACTTGAACTGTATGCTTTGCTTGACCATTTTCTGCAAAGGTTTAACAATTTGTGCGAAATCTGGATCAAACCTTCGGACAAAATTGATAGTGCCCATAAACGACTGCATGGATTTCTTGTTATGAGGCATTGGAATTTTATTGATAGCTTGTACTCTTTCTTGATCTATTGATACTCCTCTTTTGGAAATGATATGGCCCAGCAGTTTACCTTCGGGAACAGCGAACACACTCTTCTTGGGATTTAAAGAGATACCATATTTACGGCAACGATAAAAAATATGTTTCAAATGAACAAAATGGTCTTCTCTTTTCTTCGAAAAAACTGTCACATCATCTAGATAGACAACGACACAATGACCTCCCAATCCTCGAAAGGCGATGTCCATTGCTCACTGGAATGTAGCTCCTGCGTTTATCAGGCCAAATGACATTCTTCGGTATGTGAACGTTCCCCACTTAGTGCGGAAAGTAGTCTTAAGACGGTCTTCTTGAGCTACCAATACTTGATTGTAACCAGAGAAGCCATCAAGAAGGGAGAATAGTTCAGATCCTGACACCATCTGGAGAATTTGTTCCATTGAAGGGACCAGATAGTTGTCTTTATCTGAAGCTCTGTTTAAATTTCTGAAATCAACACATAGTCTTATCTCTCCTGACTTCTTTCTCACGGGAACTAGGTTAGCAACCCACTCAGAATGTCGAACTTTAAAGATTATTTTAGCATCCAGTAACTTCTTCAATTCCTTTTGAATCAGAGGTTCAAGAGTAGGATGCATCCTTCTTAATTGCTGCTGAAATGGATTGACACCTGCTTTCATTGGTATGACATACTGAATAATGCGGATGTCATATGTTTTCAAATCTTCATAAGTCCATGCAAAAACATCCTTATATTGTCGAAACAGTTTGATGAACTTATCTCTCTCTCCCGGTGAACAACATTTTCCAAGGTTAACAAACTTTGGTTCAGCCTTGGTGCCCAAATTAACTAATTCATGCTACATTGATGAGCTATTGGTCTTGGTATTTGCTGGCCTTTTGAACTTGCTCTGAAGATCAAACAGCATTTCAAGCGACCTCACCCCTTTGGGGATGAAATTTCCTTTAGTTGTATCTTTCTTTTGTAAATCGGAATAGTGTTCTTCTTCATCTATCACAGCTTCTTGGAATATGTCTTCGTTTGTTAGAAAATTGATAATCTGTTCATCATCATCGAAAACTCTGAAGTTTGTGATATTGTCAGGGACAGAAGGCCTGAAAATCAATTCAATTGAGCACTTGTTATTAGTTGGTACCAATTTGGAAGCGGATGTTGCTAATAAATCAGCTACAGAATTTTGCAGTCTAGGAATAGACTTTATATTGAAAGCATCAAAATGCATAATTAAATCCCATACCTCGGCCTGATAACTCCTCAAATGCGGTGAAAGATAATGAATGGTATCTCTTACCTATCTCACAACTATTTCTAAGTCGCCAAATACCTTCAGGTACTTAACATTTAAACCGATGGCTTTATTCAATCCATGGACTGAGGCTTCATATTCAGCAGTATTGTTAGTACAATCAAATTCTAACCTACAGGACAAAAAATACTTATTTCTTTCTGGATCCATCAGAACACAACCGGCTCCGAATCCTTCCAAATTTTTAGAACCATCAAAGTATAATGTCCAAAAAAGATCATTTGATTCAGCTAAGTTAGTATCTTTATGATCTAAGTCAGTGACTAAACTAACTATATTACAGTCAATATCATCAGTCCGAGAAAAATGAAGGAGATCGGACTATTCATCTGATTCACGGCTAATAGTTTCAGGCTGATAATTACCCGGATCAATTTCTAAGAAATAATTTCCCAAAACTGAAGATGAGAAGGCTACAGCTTCATTCTTTCCTTCTAGTTGAGTTACATTTTGTTTCATGTGCGGTTCTCTCAGAACCTTGATCTGATTCTGTCTATTTTGATGTGGCAACCACAAATGGGACCAATCAATTGCAAAGTAACCATTCAACTTTGTGGACCAATCCATACTTAGGATCAAACCATAGGCTTCGGGAATGTCAACTACCATTATATCAATGAACTGAAAAACTCTAGAATCTGCTGACAACCTAATGAGGACATCTTTCATTTCCTCGATAACTTTGACAGCAGTCCTATCTAACTGAATAATCTGGGTAGGAGATGGAATTGTTTGACCGTTGATCTTTTTACAGATAGATAGTGGCATGACATTCGAAGATGCTCCAGAATCTACCAGACAATTGTGCACATTGTGATTGAAGATTTCAAAAGTTAAAAGGAACGACAATGTCTGAGATTTGGATTTCCCACCGATGCTGGCCTCATTAATTTCAGGGTCTTCTTGAGTGTTTGTTAATGGAGTGCTGGGTTGGGATTGAAGGACATTCAACAACTTGTCTCGTTGCTAAGGCAAACTGTACATATCGAATATTGATACATTTTCCTTTACTTTCTTTATATCTTCAATGATGTCATATCCCATATCACATTCTTTTACAATTTTAGTTTGATGGTATGTCTTATTCAGTGTGACCTTTGGTTGTTGAACTGTTGTGTCGATGTTTGGCTGCTTGGTCGTTGTCGAGTTAACTTTGGGTTGTGGTGGAATGACTATTATATGTCTTCTAGGTAATTCTTTTGAAATTTTCGGTTTAGGAATAGTCGAGCTTGGAACTGGATATGCAATGGGACCTTTACTGCGAGTGTTAATGTTTACATCAGAGACTGGTCTTTCCATGGGATCATCTTCTACCAACTCTGTTAAAGGTACCCAATGCCATAGCACCATGGTAGTGTCTGGAGATGGTTCCTCTATCTCAGGGCTTGGTTATTCTGGAGGATCATCTTGATCTGGAATCTATGAATCCAGAGTTTGGTTCATGACTAAACTCATAGAGTTAATCCATTGTGGGCAGCTCTTTTTCGAGTGTGGCTCTTGATGAAATGTGCAAAAGTGCTCCATTCCTATTTCATTCATATTTAAAACAGGAGAAGTATTCATAGGTGGATGAGGTTGATCGTTGTCTTCTCTTTTCTTGTAGAATGGTTTGAAAGGCTTCCTAGATGTACTAGTTGCTTTATCTTTCTCGAGATCTACAATTTTATTAGACAATTTCTACATCATCTTAACTACATTCTCCATGTCTGTCGATGACTCTTCTTTATTCCTGGTGAGTAGCAAGGTCTTTTTACTAGTTGCTAGTTTTGTTTTTGCATCTAAGGCATGTTTGGCAATGCCATCTTCTTCTTCTTCCACCTTTCTAGCTTCTTCAAAATTTTCTATCAGGGTGGTTTTCTTAGACCTTTTGATGAACATTGCTATTGGCCCTTCAAGAGCTGTTGTATAATATTCAACCAGAAATTCTTCTGCTGGTTTATTTGCTTCACTGAAATTATTCAAGAGTGTTGTGAACCTTTGGTTGAAGTCTTTAACCTTTTCTTTCTTTTCCATTCTCATGGAAACTAATTCTTTCATGAGTGTAGCTACAGTCTTTTGATTTCCATACTTCTTTAAGAAACATGTTTCAAATTCTTCCCAGCTGGAAATTGAGCTAGCTTGTAAGCTAAAATACTAGGAAGAAACTTTTGGCTCAAATGTGTATGGGAAAAGCCTACAAACTACATCTTCATGCTGTACATTTAAAAGATTCAAGGCTAAATAAAAACTCTTGAGATGATCTTTAGCAGAAATAGCTTTTCCTGGGTCGAATTTAGGCAAGACTTTCTCTGGATTTTTAGGCAGATTGTGGAATGGCCCAGCTAGATTTAATGCTCCCCTCGCTCTCTAAGCAGGCACAGCCATGTTTCTATGTGGAGAATCAGGTGGAGAATTGCGTGGTGAATTAAGTGGAGTGCTCTTTAGAGAAACAAGTTCTCCAAGATTTTCTGGATCTGAGAAATTTTCTGGGTTTTCAAGATCGTTTTCTTTTAGGGGTTATGTAATTTCTTCCAAAGCTAAATTTACAAGCTCTTCAAAATTCTGCACGAGAATCGAATCACGGGTGTACTGTCTCTCTTTTCTGGGAGTACTTTTCCTAGGGAGGAAAGTTATAGCATTTAAACCACCTAGTTGCTTAACATAAGACCGTGTATGTCTCCTTAAATCTTCTATTTCTGCAAAAGGCACATCATACAAGACTTCTTGATGTTCAGAATCAGAGATGGATTTTTCTTGATTTGTTACTTCAAGGTTTGGGCTGTCTGAAATTCATGTTTTAAGCGGGTTTTCAGTAACATTTTTGACAATGGGATATTTTCCTTTATCAGCCATGCACTTCAGGCCCTCCTTCTAGAGCCAAAAACTGTTGATGCCCCGAAGATCGCAATATCAAGCAGAAAGGGATTCTCCCCGGTAAACTATCCCAATTAGATTGTCCACCATTTGGTATGGGGAATCCATCCGGTTAGCGCTTCCGACTACCCTTAGATTTGCTTCTTTTACAACGGTTATGGCTCGATCCACCGTTCTTTTTTAATTTTTATTGTTAAAATGATGTGCAAGTGCCTAAGCTAATTTAATCTAAATGCAGAGCTTGAAACAAATCTGTATCTAAGACTAAAATAAATCTAATCTATCCTTGCAAGGAGCAAACTGTAAATATGAGCAATGTCCTGAAAGAAATATCTAAAGATTGCATGGATAGCCATTTAAATCATAAAGAAACATTTTCAGCAGAAGGTTAAAGATATTAAAGATAGCTTTAATCCATATAAAAGCATTCCATTACTCATTTAGGAAAACATCATTGCACAGAAAATAGTGAGATCATTCATCACACAGAAACAATTTAGAGTAGCAAAGAAAGATCTCACAGCAGTGTCAGAATGTCATAAGAATAATCTAGCATGCATCGAGTCCACATTTCCAGGAAAAACAAATGTCTCCCTCAGGCTCTTTATTACGCAAAATCGCTTTCTTCGATCTAATTACAAAATAGTTTGTACAAGCTAAGAAGCTTCTTTTCCCTGCAAAAAAGTCCCTCTCTATTCCTTCTAACCTTCTATTTATAACTTTACAAAGCGCCCCTTGGGCTAACAAGTGTACCCTAATTCTATAACCTCCTTTATGGGATTTCATCATATCCTTACAAAGCCTATGAATACGTGGAAGGTTTTACAAATAGGACAAAACTAGGGACCAGCTGTCCTTTTAAAGCAATTATACAAAGGTAGAATTTCAGCTTTTTTGCTTGATTAAAACAAAATAAGAATGATCTATCTATTCTGCTGGGGCTTCTGCCTGTTGACTTGAAGACATGTCTCTACCAACCGGCTCGCTTGAAATTACCGGGCCATCTATACTTTGAATGTATGAAGTCCATTGGTTGATATCCTTTACGATGAGCTTGCTACGAGAAGATACTATTTCCTGGGACGCTATTTCATGCTTACGAAGGTCCGATTTGATCCACGCTTTTCCCTCTGTGGCCTCTTTTTCCATTACTTCTAGGAAGTAAATATGTATTGCAGGCTGGCAAATGAACTGTTGAAATTCGTCCTGAGTCAATACTTCTATCTTCTTGATATAGGAAAAGTCTTCGTCCAGCTCGTTCTACAACTCGAACAATCGGTCTTCTTCTTTTGGGAAATCATAAATGGAAGTGGGGAGAACCAGATGACACTTGTTGAGCGATTCCCTGAGCATGGAGTAGATCAAACAACACTTGCAAACCGTCCTTTTGATTACCAAACTTAACTTGGTACCGCAATCTTTGGCGAATTCAAGAATTCCTATATCCACGTCCAATTCATGCCATGTAGGGGCGCGCAAGTGTGAAGGGAGTTGAGATTTTCCCTTTTTCCACTCAGATTGTTGTTTCAGCTCCTCTACATGATTTGTGAACTTTTCTCGAGTTTTTAAAGCTTTGGTTTTAGTTGTTGTCATTTTCTTGATCATCTCTTTCATGCTCCAAATCTCTTTCGAGATCAGTACTAGCAGCTGATGGATTTTAATCCGCATATCACATGCTTGTTTGTGAAATGTGGACAAATTTTGCTGGTCTTCCGCTGCCTCTTTGAGCTGTCTTGCTAGTTGGATACCTCTTGAATCAGCCCTTCATATTCATGCTGGTGCAACTGAATTTGTTGAGCCCTGCTTACTTCAAGTTTCTCCAACTCTGTTATCCGAGCTTTCAGATTCTTCAGCTCATCTTAAGAGGTATCCAACTACATTTCTAAGGAGTTCTTCTCATTCTCAAGCTGGAGAACTCCTGAATTTAGCACCAGATGCTCTCCTAACAACTCATTGTATTTCTCCTTCAGTTTGTTTGCTTCCAACACCTCCCTCTTTCTATCATCTCTGATCTTAAAGCATTGCTCCCTGTAATGCTTTATCTTTTCTTTCAAAAAATCATTATTGGGTTTAGTTTCCTTAGCTGATGCCACAATGCATTGGGCTTGAAATGTGGGGTCGGCATCAGTTCTTTGGACCAATGTTTTCTCTATTATCCATAGCTCATATTCATCCTCCTCGGTTTCCACATTCTTTGTCATGCCCTATATTTTCTGTACCCTCCTATCAATAATGGCCCTTTTCCGCTCATGGAAATAAACGGTATCCAGGTCTGCTACTTTGCACTGCTTAGTGGGGTTATATGGGGTCAGCGCTAAGCTCCTTGAATAGGCACCTTCTTCCTAAGTCCCCCCTAGGGTGTATACCAATGGTGGGTCCACCTCCATATCTGTCGAAGTGTATGGCTCCGGCTCAGGAGACTTCTCTGTCTGCACTTTCCCTTTCTCTCCTTCAGAGTCTCCTTGTTGTGTCTGTAATCCATCTGCTCCTTCACCCAGGGGCCTTTTATCATCCTCATGCTACTGCTTGGAAGCTTTCTCTTGGGATACCTGATCTTCTTGTTCTTTCTGGATCCTGGCAGCCTCCTCTTTCTGTTCCAACTGAGAGGCTTGATCCTGCTACTTCCTTGCAGTCTCTTCTTGTTGAAGCTTGGTAGCTAGCTCACCTTGAATTATTGCTTCTTCTTAGTCTTGCCGCTGCTTGAGGGCTTGCTCTTGGAGCACTCTGTCTTGCTCCAATTCTAGTGGATCCCTTGATTGTGAGGCTGATCCATCCCGCTCTTTGGATTAAACCAACAAGTTTGGGGCTTGGATCTTTCACAACTTTGGTATTGTAACGCTTTCCTAACTCAGTTAGATTGCGGGCACTCCTAAAGAATTCTTCTTCTCGGTCCGTCGCATGAGCGTATTCAAAGGAGATCTTGAGGTCAAGACAATGCCTGCTTACCACACCGTTGGGGTCATCCCTTATGAAAGGGACTGAACCGAAATGGAAAACTTCTAGGCCTTGAGGGTAATTTTCTCTGTCTCTTGCTCTTAGGAGGCTGGAAGCTCCCATGGTAAATGGCATGGGAGGATACATGCCCTTCCTTCAGTCTATTAAGAACTTGCTTAGGGCACCAGTGCTGAAGAGTTGTCTCACGGCCACCTTATGAATTACAAAGTCTCTAACATACCGAGGGAACATAAATGGCTCATGAGTTCCTCCACTCATCCTGATGTATGTGCCTTCTGCACTATGATAATAGTCCCCAAATTGTTTAATGATAGGCATTGCATTCTCTAACATACAATCTGGCTCTTGTACGAAGATAAGCTGGTACAATGGCATGATAAACCTCTCGCAAACCATCTTGTAGTGGTTTGCGTATTTACTTGCCCATGTACATTGATAAGCTATGAAGAGAGTTGTTTCATTTGGCTTCCATGAGCAACCCAAATCCGTGAACGAATGCTTGCTTAACAGGAAGTCAATCAGGTATGAAGACATGAAGAAATGTGCCTTGTTTTGGGTCAGTCCTCCTTGGGCTGCTGTTAACTGTGAGGCCATGCTATCTGAAATTATTTCAGCCCAGTTGAAGATGGTGCCTTTCGTGGCTATATGAAACATCACCGGCACCCATCCAATTTTAAACACATTGCCATTAGGCATGCCGAAGAGCTGACTCAACATCAGGATGATGAGTCTTTAAGAGGTCTTCAGGAGGTTGCTTTCATATTCATTGTTCTTCCTCCTCCTAATCTGCCTGTCATTTATCGTCATCTTGCGGGCAGAATCTAGTGGGTCCATCTGATGATTTGCTATCCAGTCATCATCTACGGAAGCCCTGGGTGAAGGTAATATGTAGGCAGCAATAACATGCCGGGAGCGAAAGACGCCAGGCTCAACCCATTTTTATCAGTCATGAGCCTTGTGTCGGTCTAGATGTTAGGAATTAGCCATCCAACAACTTCGGAACAAGGGAACAGCTCTGGCCGAGTTGTTGCCTTATGCAAACAGGACCTCCTGATGGTTGCATATACTAGAGCATCCTCTATAGAAGCTATTGAACTGTCTTGAGCCATGATGAATCTGTATAGATCACCACATTGAAATTTAGGGGTGGCTCTCCCAGGGGAAACACCAGTGGTAGCTTGCGTGTCAGCAAACATCGTGACGAGAGAAGTATCCAGCAGAATTTCAACCTCTGAGTCTGAGATTACTTTCTGCGCTGCCTTCTTCTTTGCTAACTTCCTATGCATGGTAATCCTGTGGCGAGCAAGGCAATATCACAAAGACTTTAGTTAGACCACTGTTCCAAGCATTAGCAACACTCTATGGCAAAGCCAAAATATAACATTTTCACAAAATAGAGGTTGTCTTAAACAATCATAATTATCTTCATTTCATGTTTAAGCTTAATTCAACAATGTCCCTTCATGTTAAAAACAAAGACAAAACATCAGGACAACAGGAAAGATCATTTTGGGTCCGCGCCATTCATTTTCAACTTGCAGGTACCCCTTGAATTATTACACACACTTGCGCTAGTCTGATGAAGATTTCTGCGCTGGCGCCTAAATAGCGTTTTGCGCCGCGCTTGGGATTCTGCGCGCGCTAAGATTAGTGATCTAATGAGCGTTGGGGTATAAGCGAGAATTTATGCGCTAATATTTAAACGTTCCATGCGTGCCGGTGCCTAAGATTATTTGGGCGCCAAGTGATAATGAATTCTCTGTGCTGATACCTAAAATATTTTGCACGCCAGCGCCTTAATTTTGTCCACGCGCCAAAGCTAAAAACATTCATGCGCTGGCCCAAACAATTTTACATGTGCTATCCTGAATTTATTTCTGTGCTAGCACTTAACATTTTACTGTGCGTCAGTGTTTAAACATTTCATGAGCCGAAAAATGATAGTGGAGGTTGTGTTAAAGACGGAAAAATCCCGCAGCCGCGGGCCTTTATCAGCTAAGGATCAGCCTAACTTTGAGTTTCTAAATGGGCTTGATGGGCTGATTTAACACATCCCCACGGCAGCTTCAGCCGAGTAATATGGGTTTTATGCAACCTCGGCATGAATAAACCTCTCTTTTGGTTGAGAAGGATATCTCAGTGCTTATAGCATGAAACTTTAGCTGCAAGGAGCGAGAATGATTGGGCCTTACCCACAGAAAATGCTTGGCAGGGAGTTTTGCAAACAAGGCCTTGGGATGCTACTGCTTCTACGGGTTTGAGCGAAAAAACTCTGTGGCCGCTAAGATACCACTGGGACGATTCGACCTCATGGCCAGAGAAGGGTAAGCACTTCATATTTTTTAGAAAATAGAGACTCCACTCATGGAAGAAGAGCTTAAATAGAAACAAACTATCACACAACGAAGAAAAACATATAAGAAACATTCAAAAGCAGTCATGGGGAGATGCGAGTTTTGCTTGCAAAACGAAAGCTCTACGAGGAAAACTAGGGAAGCCGAAAACCCGACAGAGGGGAAAGACTTGTGTGCCTGTGATATGGGGCCATCTCTACCCTGGTCCAAAAGTGGTGGCCTCATATCCTCATGGGGAAAAGAACAGTGACTATCCTATGCCCTCTCTAGTTTCATGCAGAGTAAAACAAAGGCCATTTGAGCTACTTAATCTGTGCGTGGGTGATCTTTAAACCTACTAATCCAAGAGCAGGATTGGGAAAAGAGCCTACCTGTCAGTAATGGCGAGCGTTCCAAGACCTCAACTGTTTGCAGCGATTGGCAATCTCAAACCTCGACATGAAAGGCGAGCCCCGAATGCAAATGTCTAAATAAAACCCAAAACACCGTTGCATGCGTTAAATAGGGGGAGATTTAAATGCTTACGTACATTTGAAGTTGGCGGGGTTATGAGCATGGGGCTCGATAAACCTGTCATTAAGAGAGGCACATGGCCTCATTAAAGGCCCTACCAACTCCGCTGGTGCACAGGGATCGAGGAGATCTTTTTGCGCCGAATACTGATTTTAACTTTCGTGCCAAGCAAGGAGCGTAATCTTTTGCACTATGTGGCAAACGCATGTTCAAAAATAAACCTTGCGCTCAAGCGGCGATCCTGGCATTAGGGTTGCGCTCATAAAACTGCACCACACATTCGTTATCGTGAAAGATGAAATGCGGATTTGTGAGCGGGAAGGATAAGCGTGTCTCCAGCGCTTGGGGCGTCGACTCTATCATCACGGTCTGCGCCGGGGAGGAACGTGCCAACTTTTAATTCTTCTAGGGAGGGAAAGCGCAACTCCAATACGGGAAGTATAATGGTAATTCCTGCGCCTTTGGCAACCGAGAAAAATTATCTCTTGCGCTAACGGTGGCCGGATTATTGTTAAACATGCGTGCCAGATAAAAGACTTGGGACTTGTCAAAAGGGCGACTGAGTTAGAGCTAAAGTTTGCGCTGAGCGAGGAACTTATGGTTAGAGGCGCGTCAAAGCGGCGGTGGACTTAAGGCTAAAACTTGCGCCACAACGAGGATTTAAGACCAAAATCTGTGCTAAAGGAACAGGATGACTTTGCCTTAGACAAAATGAGAAAACTCTTTTGGAAGCGGGTGATGACATTCTGCCTAGTTAGAGAAAAAAAAGCCGAAAGATGAAGTAAAAGCTTGCTACAAAAGTGTTAAAAGGAGCGGCCCCAAATAACTTCAAAATTTTGGGGTAGGATGTTGCAGCAACAACAAATTTATACTAATTACAAACTATGTTTTATGAATCAATTTTATAAATTATTTTATAAAATATAGAATAACAACAATGTTAATTTGAACATTAAATACAAAATGTACAATGACTAAATATTTTCACTACCTTTCCACTCTTTACCAACTATGTACTATGTTTTATGAATTAAATCCCATAGACTATTTTTTTAAATCAAAACTAAGAAAACTTAGATTTAGAGTATAGACAAGTTCTGAGTTGATAAAGATTACAAAAGTCTTGAACACAATGAACAAGCCTTTGATTAACTGTGACCCACTCTTAAGGTTTTACTCTAGTTGCATGTTTGTCCATGTGTCCTTTGGTGTTAATCAACCATGATGGATTGAAGAAAAAAAATGGTTCTGATGTTCCATGTCTCTCTCTCTTATTAGAGGTTAAGGAACGACTCTTATCATCTTTCTTGTAAAAAAGTTTAAAATAAAATCTTAAACTAGAGAAAAGTAATCAAATACTAGCATCATGTTCATGATGGTTTGAATGATCTAAATCCAAAATTAAAAATTCTTTTCGTTCCTATTTATATTTGAAATTGTCATCAAGAAGAGAAGGTTTTAGACTTTGGTTACATTATCAAGACTTAAATATTTATGAATTGTCCTCCTTATCACTATTTGGGGTATTTAGATGTAACAGCCTCCAAGAGTTGGCAAAAACTTGAGGTTTCCCTTAGCCCATGTTGGAATCCCATTAGCCGGAAACCAGTTGCAGATGCATAGATGGGTGCATCTCTCGTCAATGAGAGGGTCATGTGGATTGGGTAAGGTTTCCATGGCATCGGTTGGCAGCCAATGTGGGTTAGAATCCTGAATGGTGTGGGGATGAATCCCACACTGTTAACACCCAAAAAGTGCTCACTACCTCATCTACCCCATTACATGACTCATTTGTCCATATTTTCTACCATATTTACCTTCAGAACCTTAAAATCCCATTAAAAGGCCTCCAAAAGGCTAAAAAACCCCTTTTTCCCCCAAAATTATCCAAAAAAGCCTCCAAAAGGCCACAAAACCATCAAAAAGCCTCCAAAAGGCTAAAACACCCCTTTTTCCCCAAAACTTATCCAAAATTCCTCCAAAATAGAAAAAACCCTATACAACTGACCTAAACCATATGGTTCCCAAAACCATGGGCCAGCACTCCACCACTAAAAACCTATAAATAGGTGATGGAGACCCCTCATTTCATATCCACAATCAAATACACGCTTACTCTGCCAAAATCACTCTTGAAACCCTAGCTCACCCTTGAGCTACTTTCACCATTGAGTGCCCCTTTTGGCCCATTTCCACCCTTTGGAGAAAGAGAAGGAGCAAAGTTGGAGTTTGGAGCAACCCTCTTGGACCATTGCAAGAACTTCACCAACCTTCACATTGGAGGTATAATATTTAATACAAAAAACCATTTATATTTCCATGTTTTGTTATGTTTCTTAATGCTCATGCTAGTTTAGAATTTGTATTGCTTTAGCACTTTCATTTGCTGTTTATTGAACTGCTACTAAGGAGTCCATTCTCCTTAGTAGGTGCTCATTTGCACAAGCTAGGGTGAAAACCCTAGCTACAGTTTTGGCGACTCCACTTGTGTTCCTTTGAATTTCTGGTTATAGTTTTTAAAGTTTCAAATGTTTTTAACTTTTTGCAATATTTTTCTGTTCGGCTATCCTTTTCGGCTGCCGTCAACCACATCTTTTACCCCTTGCAGTTGCGTTCCGACCGCATCTTTCATGCCTTTACCTGTGATCCGACCGCGGCTCTCAGACTATTTCCGGTGGCCTACCGATCGTTTTCAATCTGTTACCTGCGATCCGACCGCGGCTATTAGCTTGTTCGGGGCGATCCGACTGCAGCTGTTCACCCTTTTCACGCATCCCGATTGCGGCTTTCAGTCATTTTCCTGCAACCCACCTGTGCCTGTCGGCTCTTTTCCCGCGTCCCGACTGCAACTTTCAGCCATTTTCCTGCAACCTGTTTGCGCCTGTCGGCCTTTTTCCCGCGTCCCGCTTGCGGCTTTCAGCCATTTTCCTGCAACTCGCCTCCGGCTTTTGACCTAATTCCCGATGTCCGACTGCATATTTCGGCCAAAATCCTGCAACCTGTCCGTGACTGTTGAACTGTTTCCCGCGGTCCGACCGCCCAGAATTGCCACAGACCCGCGGTCTGTTCTCTACACTTTTTTATTGTTTTGAACCCAGCACTTTGCTGCATTATTTTCTGCACCTGCACAGCCATCTGTCCTACCTGCAGCCATAATTCCCTACAGCCTTTTCTGCAGTTTTATTTCTGTTCCATTTACAGAATAGTTTTTTAAAAAAATTTCAGCATTTTTATTGAAAAAGAGAAAATTTTGCATTTCAAAGTTTACATTCTGTCTTGTTATTTTTAGTTAGAAAGTTGCCCACTCCATGGCACTTTTACTTGGGTTCATCATCATCTCACATGCACACACTCTGTCACCTAATTCAAGTGAGCCTTAAAAAACTACTTAACATAACCAACATTCTAACCCCACTTGGGGAACACATAAGAATTTTTGTAGTTAGGTAGGATCAGGGGGATAGGCATCCAAATAACACCCCTTGGTTGCTTACACTTGAGACATAGTTGTTGTCCATTAGGGAACCAAAATCCCCTAGTATTTTTTGACACGGTCACAACTAGTTTATCAGAGGACCTCTCCCCTAGGAGGGTTGAAGTCGCCAGACTGGTTCCGGAGGCCTGAGTGGAATACTGCACTCCATTCAGTAACCGAAGGCTACCTTTTGCAGTTCTCGGGGTATCCCTATATGGGAATACTGCGGTGATAGAACCAAATGGAAGATTCACCTTTTTTGGACGTGTCATGAACGGGGTATCTTAGTTTCCTTTCTTATAGGATTGACTACCCGGTGTCCCTCCCGGTAGGGGGATATCTTTAGCCACTTGGCTCTCCTATCCATATTTTCCGACTTGGATTTCATCACCTTGCAGAGGATATGTCTAGTTGAGTCAGAATACTATTTAGTTAGGTGTTTGCATGCTCCCTTACCTCCTCTTGGTCTAGTGAGTCCACTATTTTTCTTTTTTAGGAAACCTGTTGTTTGTTGGTATTCTGACCATTTCTGTTGATACTCCACTTATTGTAGCACAGTTGTTACAGTAAGTGTTTTGAGTTGGTTGTTGGCCTAAGTGCCATATTTTTTGAGATCTCCTTCTGCACACTCGGATGCATTAGGGTTTTTGAGCTATTTTTCACTCAACACAACCCCCCAAATATTTGACACCATCTGTCACCATTGAGTCCCCGAGACATTCTCGGCGCCTCCGGGGTGAGCCCCCACAGCACGGTTCACTTGACACCACCCGTCATAGACATAGATCTTCATCACTTGATACCACTCATCATAGATCTCGAGCTTTGTCACTTGACTCCACTCGTCAACGACATAGAACTCCGTCACCCAATATAGACGCCCCCTATTTTACCTCTAATTCTGAGGCAGAGTCCGAGAACCCCATTTACATTGCACCAACTAGCCCCATGGCTGGCGTGACTTCCACCCCTTTCTTTGTAGGGACCATTGGTGGAGCATCCACCACCACACCAGCTACCACACCTGCTTTGGGTATGCCCTCGATGGGGCCCACATCTACCATTCCGATCACTGCACCCATTCCAGTAGCTGGAATACCTATTCCCACTCCATCAGTGACTCACACTACCCTTGGCGGCGCAGGACCATCCCATACCACTTTCGTCCCTCCACTTGGGGGAAACATCCCGAACCCAGCCCCTCCACTTGGGGGCATTGGCCCCAACTTGGTCACACCCACTAGTATGTCACATCCTTCTACTAGTTTGCCATTCATGGCTAGCCTCAACCTTCCTGACCTAGCCAGACTGACTAATGATCCCATGAGACACGACCCTGCGTGGCCTCACATGCCCACCAAGCTCCCCTCGGACATCCCTAAGTTTGAGGGCAAGGCAGGTGAGGACCCCCAGAACCATATTATGTCCTTCCATCTATGGTGTTCCTCCAACTCCATAGTGGACGACTCTATCCACCTCCGTCTGTTACAGTGCACCTTCACTGGCTCTGCAGCTAAGTGGTACATCGAGCAGCCCCATGGGACCCATGCCACCTTTACTTCCTTTGCCTCGACTTTCCTGCAGTTCTTTCAGTTACCTGTCCATTATGACGCGGGAGTTGAGATCCTACTGTCTTGCAGACAAAACACAGCTACCCACATCACTGACCACATTCATGAGTGGTGTCGACGCCGCAGCCTCTGCAAAATCAAGTTAGACGACCGTATCTTCTTAGATTGGTTTCTAAAATCCCTCCTTCCTATCATTGCCAAGGATGTGACATCCAAACGACCCCAGTCCGAAGAAGAGGCCATCCTCAAATCCCAGCAATTTGACCTCATATACGCCCAGTCGGGTTATCTCTATACCATCATACCTGACGCCCCTCGCGGTGATTCCTCCCAACACGATGCACCAGGGGCATCCCATGCCGCAGACGGCATCATTGGCCGTGTTGCCTCACATCCCCAACCCTTCTCCATAGCACGTCCTCGCCTTGGTCTTGACCTTTCGCGGGCTACATCTCAATCCAGAGCAACCAATTTGTATGCTCCTATGACACATCACCACCATTCTCATGGACCCTCATGTCCACCTCAGTGCTTTGAACATGCATCCCCGCTTATGCTCCCCCGATCGCACCTCAGCCATATTACCATCCACAGGCTTCACCAGCTCCTGTGTCCTCTCAAGCCCAACATGCTTATTACCCACCACAGGCAGCCCCTGTGGCAAACCCACAGCCCACTCCGCAGATGTATCAGCAACCCCCACAAGGTTCAGCACCTGCGCAGCCTCCACATACTTATTATCCACCACAGCCTGCTCCCGCACCTGCACAACCCCAGAACCCACCTACTGCCCAAGGCAAGTGTACGCCCAACAGAATCCGCAGCAGAACCAAAAAAACCAGCGCCAACAAGGCCAGCAAAACCATGGCAAAGGCTGTAACCATGGGAACAACCCTCCTCCCGACCAAGGCAATCAACCTCCCAATCCCCCAGACAACAATAATGTAGCCCTTGCCAACCAGAAACCTGATCGGCCGCCCAAGCAGGCCAAAAATCCTAATTTGCGAACAAACCTTCCTTGTTCTATTTGCGAGGTCTATGGCCACTACACACATGCTTTCTCACATTTGGAGCGAGCTAGGCAACTCTGGGTTGATGATGCCCATCGCCAAGGGCACGCGGCTCCTCAGGCGCCACCCAACCCCCCACCCCCCTCAGCAGCAACCTTTGGTGCTGCAAAACACCTTACCAACCCAAGGCGTAGTGAAAACTCAGCCGTTGGCTCCCCCTCAAGGAAACGCGCCACCACAACAACAGATCACTTATGCCGCTCCTGATCAACCCATGTTCGACTCAGGTACTCACCACTTGTTGATGATGTTGTCCGCTGATGTCAACATCCAAACCCGTCGAAACCAATATGGCTCCACCCCTGAAGCCCCTCCTGCCGACAAAAACACTAACGCTCATCCCACTGATCAGACGTTACGTATACCTCAGGCTCCACTTGATGGTGCCTCCAAAGCACCTCGCTTCCCACTTCCTCGCATTAACAACAACCCTAATGCTCGTGCTGCGTCAAATTACAACATCGTAGATGACTTAGCCCAATCTCCCGCAGCCATGTCTACGTTAGAAGTCTTAAAAAACTATCCTTCACAGCACAAGACTTTGCTCTCCTCCATTGGTGCTATTGACCCAAATGATTCACAACTGATGGCATTCGATTTGGACCAGTCCGAACCACGCCTGCCTTCCACTTTAGCATTCCAAGTTTCTGTTTCCATTAGGAATCTTGTCATCCATCGGTGCATCATCGATGAAGGTGCCTCTACATGTGTTATGTCCACATTCGTTTGGCATAAGTTGGGATCCCCTACTCTCCAGCAGTCCACCACTGCGTTGCAAGCCTATGATGGCCGTTCAGCCCAACCCCAAGGTCTATTAGCTAACGTCCCCGTCCAGATGGCTGGTAAAACCATTCTCATTGACATAGAGGTCATCAATGCCCAACTTGATTATAACCTCTTACTTGGCCGCAGCTACATGTATGCCATGCGGGCGGTTGCCTCATCCGTTTTTCGTACCATGATGTTCCCCCATGACGGACGCGTGGTCAAGGTCGACCAACTTACCTATTACGATCCCAATGCCCCCGCTGCACCCGAAAATGTTCTCCCCATGGTTGAACAACCAGTTTGTGGTGCCACTACTTCGTTTGTTTCATCCGTGGGACCCGGACTTTACTCAGATTCGCCGTTGACCTCAACATTCCAATCCATCCCCCCCCCCCCCCCCCCCGTCACCTGCGACTGAAGTATCTGACCTATGTACCCTATCCCACAATACACAAACACCCAACAATCAACCGCCCTTGTTACCTAAACCACCATTGGTACCTAGTCACATTGGTGTTACACCCACCCACACAATCCCCTTCCTATTCCCTCCTTCGGGAGTAGTAAGCGCCCCGATTATGGCTACTCTCAGCCTCCCCGGGTTAACCTTAGGATTACCCGTGTGGTATATTTCGCCTCCCGTTTCCCCGCTGACACCAAATATCGTCCTCCAACTGCTACAACCCATTGTCACTACTAGTCAACCACCTCCCGGTGTCGCTACCCCTTCGTCATCTATGAATCCCCCTCCTCTTATCAAGCCCACTAGGGGCAGAGGCCCACAACCATACACTGCTGTACCCCCTCCCAAGGCAGTTAAACCCCCTCCCGTGTTTCGTGCTCACCCCAAATGCTCGTTGTGTGATGAGTTAGGCCATCCGACTTATCAATGTCCACAACTACCTGCATTACAGGAACACATGCAAATGCTTGACGACGACCCCAACATCCTGGTTGTCGAACTAGATCCAACCCCTAAGCCTCGTGATAAATCACTGCGTACCAACCACCCTTGTGCCATATGCGGTATTTAGGTCCACTACTCACATCGTTGTCCTGATCTCCCAGATTACAGAGCAGCTCTCTATGAGATGAATAATTTGGACCTTGATATGGCACCACCCACAATTGAGAAGATCCACCCCCCGGTATCATCCCCATCCGGAGAGATTAATACCATTTATATGACCTCTTCGACTACCACTCCCTCGTCAACCGATTTGACAACTCACACTTTCCGCAATGATGAGGAGATTCTAGAGGCTCTCACTGCCCCGGATTATCCCTGGGATGACATGCACCATCGTTCCGGTTTCCTCCCAGAAGAATCCTCCTCTACCACAGCTACCCAACTCGCGATAGAGTCCAGAGATTTCCTTCCCACTAAAGTCGACTGGTTTAAGGATCCTATTCCTGCTCCTGATGCCTTTGAGGAAGGTAACATGGCATACATCTCACCCATCATCCACATCGATATCTCTGACCCACCTGGTGCTCTTGAAATCATTACCTTAGGAGCCTCCTGCAGTGAGCATAAGATTGGAGAATACAAAAAACAATTCCAAGAATTCCATGATGTCTTTGCCTGGTCCTATACCGAAATGCATGGCCTTGACCCTGCCATTATAGAACACCACATTGACACATGGCCTAATGTACCCCCCGTCCGTCAGAAACAGCACCCCATTCATCCTTCCAAGCTCCCCACTATTAAAGCTGAGATAGAGAAACTTCGCAAAGCAGGATTCATTTATCCTATTGCTTATACCACTTGGGTTTCAA
Organism: Larix kaempferi; assembly: GCA_027924585.1. Taxonomy (NCBI): domain Eukaryota; kingdom Viridiplantae; phylum Streptophyta; class Pinopsida; order Pinales; family Pinaceae; genus Larix; species Larix kaempferi. Next base: position 17,206,570 of record BSBM01000010.1, read on the forward strand.
ACCCCGTTCCTGTTAACAAAAAGCAAGGCACCATTAGAGTATGTATTGACTTCCGCGATTTAAACCACGCCTGTCCCAAAGACAACTTCCCCACGCCATTTATTGACCAACTCATCGATGCGTGTGCAGGGCATGAAATCCTATCTTTCATGGACGATTTTTTTGGATACAACCAGATTCAGATCCGTAAGGAGGATCAGTATAAGACTGCCTTTACCACCCCATGGGGTACCTTTGCCTATCGCGTCATGCCTTTCGGCCTAAAAAATGCTGGTGCTACGTTCCAGCGGGCCATGACCTATTGTTTTCACGACTTGGTCCACATCATAGCTCGTTCCCGGAAACGATCAGACCACCTTAACGACCTCCGGCAAGTTTTCCTGTGTTGTCGCAAATACCAAATCCGCTTGAACCCACACAAGTGTGTCTTTTGCGTTCCGGCAAGCCGGTTGTTGGGTTTCATTGTTTCCCAGAAAGGGATTACTGTTGATCCCCTAAAAGTCCAAGCCATCTTAGACCTTCCCTCTCCTCGCACGCTTCGACAGCTCCAGAGTCTACAGGGGCGATCCAATTTCCTTCGTCACTTCATTCCTGATTACGTCACTAAGGTTCATGGTTTCTTACGCCTGCTTCATACCCACATACCCTTTGTTTGGGATGAGCAAGCAGAAGCTACATTCAGAGCCCTCAAGAAAGCTCTCACACAAGCTCCTTTGATCTCCCCTCCAGATTTCTCTCAAGACTTCATCCTTTACGTCTCGGCATCCGATTATGCCATGTCCGGAGTCCTCGTTCAAGAAGATGTCACTCGCCAGGAGCATGTCATTTATTACGTCAGCCAGACCTTGTCTAGACCACCCCTATGTTACCCATATGAGGAGAGACTAGCCTTAGCTGTGGTCTTTTTTGTCCAAAAATTGCGACACTATATTTTACTTAGTCATACTACAATTGTCGCTGACTCCAACCCCATGGTCTATCTCCTAAATGCGCGGCTCCTGCCAGGTCGTGTTGCTAAATGGGTCATTATCCTCCAGGAATATGACCTCACTATCAGAACCCCTAAGATCACCAAAGCCCTCGCCTTGGCCCAGCTCATCACCGATCTTCCCTCCCTTCTACCGTCCCCACAAATATCCGACGAGTTACCCGACAATCACTTGTTCACCATCTCGTCTGATGACCCATGGTACGGTGATATTTTGTTATACCTTCGCACACAAAATTTTAGACCCAACGTTCATCATGATGGACGCCGTCATATCCGTCACCAGACCTCTCGATATCTCCTCTTAGGCAATGTCCTTTACCGTCGAGGGGTTGACATGATCCTCTATCGTTGCCTTACACACGAGGAAGCCGAACACGTCCTCACTGACTGTCATAGCGGTGCCTGCAGCGGCCATTTCTCTGGGATGGCCACTGCCCAAAAGGTCGTCCGCGCTGGATACTTGTGGCCCACACTCTTTACTGACTGCATCACTGCGGTCAAACATTGCCATAATTGCCAACTTTTTGCTCCCAAGGCCCGGACACCACCTACTCCGTTACACCTAGTCGTCACTGTTGGTCCCTTTTGTAAGTGGGCCATCGACTTCATGGAGTGTAAACCCCCATCTGCCAACAACCATAAGTACATCATTGTCGTCGTTGATTACTTCACCAAATGGGCCGAAGCCATGCCCACTTTCAATTGTACTGTTGACACTGCTGCCCGTTTCTTTTTTAACCACGTTATCACTCGATTCGGGGTTCCCAAACAGTTGGTCTCAGACCATGGTTCACACTTCGAAGATTCCGTTTGCGCGAGTTATCCATCCTCCTCAAGTTCGAACATCAGTATTCCTCTGCTTACTACCCCCAAGGGAACGACCAAGTAGAGGCTATTAACAAAATTCTCAAAACCATCCTCCAACGCACTATTGACCGGCATAAGTCCAATTGGCACCATATGTTATTCCCCGCCCTGTGGGCTTACCGTACATCCACCAAGACCGCCACCGGTTTTACCCCGTTTCATTTAGTTCACTGTGTAGAGTCTATCCTCCCCATCGAGTGTCAGATACCTACCTTACACATCGTCGTCGAGCTTCTCCCCGACACCTCCCCACTCAAGCAACGTCTGCTATCACTAGAACAAGCTGATGAAGACCGTCGTGCCACTCTCCAGACCATTGAAGCCTCCAAGAACCGCTCCAAAGCTGGTTACGACAAACATGTACACCCTCGAACTTTCCATGAAGGGGACCTCGTCCTCGCCTATGACCAAGCCCACGACAAAACTGGTAAAGGAAAGTTTGAATCCATGTGGCAAGGCCCTTACATCGTGCAGACCTGCCTCGGCAATGGGGCATACATTTTAACTGACTCAGAAGGTCACCCTTTGCGCAACCCCCGTAATGGGTTGTATCTTAAACACTTTTATCCCTAAATAAACCCACGGCCTCATTGGTCCGCATTGTACAGTTTGCTCTCTTTTTTGCTTTTCACCTTTTTTATCACAATCTTACATTTCATCATTTTTTGCATGACCACAGATGAACCATCTTCCACCTCATTACATTGGCTTCGCTGATGGAGCAAGCCGCTGGTCTCCCAACCTGGCTTCTGCAGCATGGGTCTTATATTCCCCTTCACATGAATTGATTCACCTTGACGGAATATGTATAGGTGCTGCTACCAATAACCAGGCGAAGTATGATGTTGTGACCAGTCTCCTCACTGTTGGCCTCCAGATGGGCATATGTCACCTTCATGTGTTCCTTGACTCCCAGCTACTTGTCTCCCAGCTCAACAACTGCTACCAGGTGCGTGATCCCTGCCTCTTTAGAAAATTCCTGCGCACAAAACAACTCAGCCGACAGTTTGAATCCATAACATTCACCCATGTCCCACGAGCTCAAAATAGTGTCACAGATCAAATGGCTAACAACATCCTAGATTGGCACATCAATCACACCATGTAAAACCTCCATTATGCATCATCATCCCATAACATCTCATCAAAATATATAAAAACCCAAAAAAGATTGCAAGGGGCATCCACGTGCCTATCATCACATAAACATTTGCATCCATGTGCACTAAAAATAAAAACACATTCATATACAAACGCATCCACGTGCCTAATACTACATACATAATGTTGCATCCATGTGCAATACATCACATAAAATACACAAGGGGCATCCATGTGCCCAACATCCTATACTACTTGCATCCGCGTGCAGTACAAATATATAACAAACCATAAGCGCATCCACGTGCGTACACTAAATCATCATCTCAAAAAGGTGCATCCATGTGCACATATATATATCAAAACATAAACGTCAATATGCTACACATGTCCTGAGTACCCCCGTACTCAGCTATACAAAAAATCTCTATACATCCCTATGTCTCATAGAATACATGCCGTAGCTACAAAATCGGGGGGGAGTCCCCTGCACTCCCTAATGAGATTCATACCCTGCATCACTTCCTACGTCAGCTGCCTCCGAGTCCTCACCTCTCTCCTCCTCCGGCAGCTCCTCATCCCCTGTGGGCTCCTGTGCCTAACCCCTACCCCAAGATAGCCACCCGGATCGCGATCGACCGGAACTCCCATGGCGCCCTCAGACAGTCCTGAATCACCTTCAAATCCACGTCACGCCACCCGTCATCAGTCACTCCAACCAGCAAGCAGTCTAGAAGCATCCGTACGGACTCCAAAGTCCCCTCCGCGTCCCATCGACGCACCTCCCCTCGGCCTGGCAGGGCTGGTACCGCCACATGCCCCTTGCATGCTACATGTCCTGGCAGTGGTCTTGGACCAACATCTGTAGACCACACATCAGTCAGTAATAGTATATATCATAACATATATCATACACAAGACTTGACATCCATAATATGCAAGCAAAACCATATGTACCATCTGGTCCCCACGCCTGTCCTGGTGGTCGTGGTGCCTCCGGATCCCCGGTGTGGTCCATATCTCTGTATGGATAGTCATCCAGTGTCAATGGTATCTGTAGCCACTGCAGGTACAGCTCCTGCGTGAAGTATCTACCCACCTCACCACCGCCCCGGCGACGCATCATCTCTCCCCACCGCACCATGCCCGGCTCCCTCAGACCTCCGGCCCTGACCGGCACCCGCGGCCGCAATGTCGATACCCGCTCCATGAAGAAGGCACACAGAAAGGATCCGTAACAGAATCCCTTGCCAGATTCCTTCACCGATGTCAGTTGTCGCTGCACACAGGTGAGGAACATCTGGCCCCACGCATAGTAGACACCATCCAGTACACGCTCCACCAGCTGCATCTGGCCCTCGGACACCTTCTCAGGTGACTGGGACCCCAACACACGAACCACGCATGCTGCAATGGCCTGTACTAATGGATCTTGTAGGTCCACCACCCGGAGTGCATTCCTCTGTACCCTCGCCTATGGAACACAGTACCGCTCTAGCATATCCTCCATATCTACATCCGTGGATAGTCATGGCTACATATCTACCACTCTACCCAGACATGGAAACCCCGTCAGGAAGTATACATCCGCAAGGGTGAGATCCACCCTCTCCCCCTGCACCCTGAATGCCTGAATGTTAGGCTCCCAAAAGCTCACTAATCTGTTCAACAGCAATGCTGCTAACCGCATCATAGGTACCTGGGTGAACTTCAACAGTCTGCACAATCCCAACACCAACTGCACGTGTCGATCGTCCCAGATGACATCCACTATCTCATCAGGGACCTCCCTCTCTCGCCAAATCACTAGCGGCATCCTGTCAATCACACAAGGCAAACTCATCAGACTCATGTCAAAGAAGTAACCCTGCCCCCACCCCCCCGGGAAACCCTAACAGCTCACTCCCAAATGTTGCTTTAGGGACCCTTGCCGCGGTTTCTGACCGCAACTGTCAAGGCTACAGTCACAGTCCGGAACCACGCCTGTAGGAACCTAACTCGCGGTTTCGAACCGCGTGTTCAGCCTCGGAACGCGTGGTCTCAGACCGCGTTTTCCGACCCGAACATCGCGGTCCCCCGCCGCATGAAACACCCTAGAACCCGCGGTCCCCGACCGCGGTTTCCACCCCACAAACCCATGGTCCAGCCACGCGGACCGTACAATAAAATCACCTGGGACCCACCACCCTACCCCGAACCCAATGAAAATGCAGGTATGAGTTTGACGAAATACCTGTAACTCCCAGATCTGAAAATGGTCGGTCGAATCGTCCAGAAATGCCACCTCAGCTCTGGTCCACTCTGATCACTAGTCAAAGTCAACAATTCCAAATGACACTTGTCATGTTGGACCCATTCACTATTTATAGTCCGTTGACTTTTTCTTGTTTTGGCCATTCTGAACCCATACGAAGTCTATTTTTCGAATCGTTTCCGCCATTGGAATCAGCACAACGAGACCGTCATGATGGTCCACTTCGACTGCTTTCCATTTTTGGTATATTTTATATCATCGGATTCATTTTTTCGAGCCCGTGATGATGCTTGAGATCATTTCTCACTCTCACCCCCATATTTTTCAGGTATTTTTCCAACACGCCCCCTGTCACTTCGGTTTGTATGCCACATCGGTCGTTATCCGGTTTTGACACTTTTTATATCACCAGATTCATTTTTCCTAGATCATGATGATGCTTGAGATCATTTCTCACTCTCACCAGGTACAATTTCAACATTGTGTCTCGACACCTTGCTGCCTCGGTTTGCGTGCCACATCGGCCGCCATCGGATTGTTCCACTTTTTTACATGAGCCATTCACTCCTGTCATACTACAATCGTTTCGTTATTTTGCCACCATTCATTATCCTGCAAGGAGGCCCACCAGTGTTCCCCCCTACCCTCGTTCTTGGTCCTCATCAATGTTCCTTGATTGAGCACTTCCTCCTTGCCTGGCCATTCCCTTTGTTCGGTATAGTTTTATCCATTTTTCGGGCCGGACAAGTCCTTTACGAAAAAGACACTTAGGGAGTTTCTATTAAGATCTTTTCTGACTCCTAAAACAATGAAAAGATCGCCGAGCAATCTTGCTTCCTTTCATGCTCGTTAAAGTACCTGAAAAGGCATCTATCTAGTATAAGTTTAACCCTTTTCCGGACCTGGTAGACTAATTATGAAAAAGGAATACTCTAGTCACACCGGCTAGAAGAGTTCTTCATTGCATCCTTTTATGCTTCTTCGGGCCTTGGAGACTAACACACGAAAATACAACCCCCTGGAGTCTTCTTATTGCTTTCAGACTCTCTAAAATTGAAAGCAACCACGTGCAATGTCCCCAGCTTGACCCTATTGCATTAATATTGTAAATGATGTAAATATTGTTATTTAGTCATGGTGAGGAGCTCAAGGCCAAGGCCCCGCCATTGATTTAATGTTCTATGTATTGGCAATTAGAATAGATGCATAGAGTTCTTGTGCTAGGGGTGCACAATGTAAAATCGGACATCATGTAAATATGCAATTTTAATGGAAAACCCACAATCAACTACGCAATGCAACAAAGAGATGGGGGTATGATCTTTACAAGGAATAGGGAGGGAAAAATAGCCAAACCCTTGAGCCATGGTGTTAAGCCATTTCATTGAGGAAACCCATGAACTCTCAACTACCCATTTGGTCTCATGCACCCAATCATTTAATCCTTCCAAGAATTGGTTGAGACAATAAATGCCTTGGGATGGGAGAGGTATGGCTGTCAATTTTCGTGCATGGGCAAGCCATCAACTTGGAAAATCGTGTTTTTGCTTGTTGGGCAAGAAAACCCCCACGAAATTGGCCCAAAAGCCATTCTTCACCCATGGCATTCATCCTCTCACGCAGTCTGAGCCTGTTGGGGTTCTATCCTTCACATTTTTCACCATTTCCTGTGTTTTTCCATGCCCATAAACTCGTTTTTGGTTAGCTCATTGGCTGGGAGAAGAGAGCCACGATTTTTGGGGTTATGGAGGCAGTTTTGCCTGCGAAATGCCCATGAGTATTCTTCTGAAAACGAATCTGCTCTCCTGGGGTTGATTTCCCATTTTCTCCTTTCGTTTTGGTTGCCCACATTTTTCTGGAACCGTTAGAAACCCATTCTTGGGAACTTCACTATAGAACCGTTTTTCTCATGCCCAGCACTTAATCTTTTTGCTGTTATATGCGTCCATCTCCTAGCCACCTCAGAAACCCAACTGCTAGTTGGTAGGGTTGATTCTGGTGTATCTATGGCTATGTGAGACCCTGTTGTTCCCTAGTTCCTTATGGAGATCATGCCCAGCTCGGGGGGTGGCAGTGGTGCTGAGAGATTGAAGAGCACACTGGCCTATGGTTGGGTGGAACGTTGCAGAAGCATAGCTGGTTGTTTGGGACTACTTCATTAAGATAAGTATTCTCTTGTGCTATCTTTCAATTGTTTAATTGATGAATATCTTGAATGTATGATGGATGTGTTAATGAATTTACTTCCGCTGGGTATTCAAATGTTTATTCAATTGCATATGTTCATCTTCTTCTTAAATTGAATGTTTAATGACTCATTTATGGGGATAGATGCCCGGTTTAACCTCACGATCCTCTCCATTGCACTAGTATAATGGGAGGGGACGTGACAGAATGGTATCAGAGCTGCGTTGCAGCATTGGGCCTCTATGGGCCAAATCTGATCGCAGTTAGAAGGGAAGATTTTAAATTTTTCCTTAAAAGTTTGAAAAATTTTGTTTTAATTCTGTTTTTGGAAATTTATGTTTTAAGTCAGTTTCGGGGAGTCATCCCGAAACTGCGGAAAGGTTCCGCGAACCTTCCCGCAATTGCGGAAGAGTTCCGCGAACCTTCCCGCAATTGCGGAAGGATTCAGCGAACTGCTCCGAAACAGCGGAGAAAAAAATTTTTAAGTGAAAAAAAATTTTAAGTGTCGGCATTGAACGAAAACTTTTTCGGAAGGAATTCTCTTCCGAAATTGCGGAAGACTTCGCCGAATCGTTCCGCAACTGCGGAAGACTTCGCTGAATCGTTCCGAAAAATCATCCGAAATTGGGGAAGCATTCCGCGAACGGCTCCGGAACTGCGGAAGCCTTCGCTGAATGGCCTCGCCATTGCGGAAGCCTTCGCCAAATGGCTCCGCAACTGCGGAAGCCTTCGCCGAATGGCTCCGCTCGGCAAATCGCCCTGCCATTGCGGAAGCGTTCGACGAACTGCTCCGCAATTGCGGAAGCCGTCGCCGAAGCGCCCCGCAATTGCGGCAGCCTTCAGCCAAGCGCCCCGCAACTGCGGAAGGCTTCAGCCAACCGCCCCGCAATTGCGGAAACATTAAGTGAACCGCCCATTGCGGCAGCACCCTGTGAACCACCCATTGCGGCAGCACCCTGCGAACCACCGTTGCGGCAGGGTTCAGCGAACCACCATTGCGGCATGTTGTTCACAATATTTGAATAATTTCATAATTTCACACATATAAGTTGAATTCCTTGTTCATAAATGCTAAATTAATATTCATTTTTTTAATTTATTATGAATATGATGTAGTTTACAATATTTGAAAAGTTTCACACCTATTAATTATAGAATTCAACAACATAGCATTATTATGTTGAACGTGCATTCTATGACAGATTATAACAAAGATGTGTAAAATAACATTGACATGATATGGGTTATATATATATATATATAATTCATTTTAATAATCAACTCTAATTCTTTCCGATGTAGCTTTTTTCTAGATGGCCCTATCTTCTCTCAACTCTAGCTTTACTTGATAAAAAATAATCAAATGAACCATTACCAACTTATTTGTCAATTCAAAATCTACTTCTATTTCAAGAGGGTGCTACCCCACTTCTTGAATAAAGAAATAAAATGTTTCACGTCGGTGCTACCCACTTCTTGAATAAAGAAATAAAATGCATGTTGCATCATAATTAGTATTATTATTAATTACATCGCAGTTATTAGGTGTGTCATCATTTCCATATACATTTTTGTGTTTAGAAGAAGGTGATCCACTTTTCTCCGTGCCCCTTACCCCGAGGACATAAAAGAAAGTTGAATTCTTTGTGATTTTAATATTCCCAATTTCAACGAAAGAAGAAAAAACTAAACACCAAAACAATTCACCATAGAGAAACGTTTGCTTCTCAGTGAGACAAAAGCTTAAATAACACATTTTTTCCTTGTCATAGGTGCCCTACTCATGTTTGGCATGATGGTTTTTCTTTAAAAATGATTAAATTTTTCTTTAATATTTTTAAGGATTAAATTTTGGTATATAAATATCGCCATTTCCCTTTAATAAAAAATCAAGTCATTCAAGACCGTAGAAAACCATCTTCCATTAAGTTTGTAATTGTAACTCAAATTTTAATTCATATGCTGAATATGAAAGTGTTTTGTCACAACAAAAAAAACTTTTATCAAGTCATTCAAGAATGTACAACACCATCTTCCAAGTTTGTGATTGTAACTTAAATTTTATTTTTTATCAAGTCATTCAAGAATGTAGAACACCATCTTCCAAGTTTGTGATTTTACCTTAAATTTTAATTTATATATCGAATATGAAAGTGTTTTGTCATAACAACAAAAACCATTAATAATGATGAAACATATTCATAAAGTAAACTAAAAACTCTATGAGTTGGTTTGTAGTTTCAAAGGAGTAAACTTATGTCTCAATCATAAAATTAGAGTATGATTTCATTATAAAATGAGTTAGATAAGTCACTTAGCTATAATTGAAGAAACATAATTAACAATCAAATAAAGGAACACACAAACACATTGTTATCACCTTTCATTATCATCTAACAAGAAGGATGCATTATCCAATCTCCATATAGTCTAACAAAGTTGCAAAAGGAGTCAAGGGGGAAATACAACTAAAAGGGAGTGTTGCCTCGTACTAATTTAATGGTTGATTCGTTGTGATGTAAAAATGTTTGTTACCCAACCTTCCTCACTCTTTCTATGCAAAAATACCAAAAAAATCTTTCACTAGCAAAATTTGGCAATACCTCAATACCTCTTTCACATGTCTTCTTAAAAATAGCTCTTAATTAGATATACCTAAAATATATACGTCTTATAATTATTTATATATTATCAATACAAACATTATCTAAATAAAAGTCTCCATAAACTTCAAAATTATGATTGGCCCTGATTATTCTATTTGCCACCATTTAAGATTTTGTTTATAACAATAAATTTTCAAATTATTATACTAATTATTTATAAATGCCAATCAAAAAGTTTCAAATCATCAAATTTTCAGCTTGTTATGTTAAATATTTGTAAATGCCAATCAAAAAGTTTCAAATCATCAAATTTTCAGCTTGTTATGTTAAATATTTGTAAATGCCAATCAAAAAGTTTCAAATCATCAAATTTTCAACTTGTTATGTTAAATATTTGTAAATACCAATCAAAAAGTTTCAAATCATCATAATATAGTGAAATTTCAAGACCTTTATTTTGACCATAAGTTTAGGATTTGTTCGTTTAATTTATTACTGTCATCCAATTAATTTGGAATTTGTTTCCTATAAAGTTAGGATTTTTGCACATTCTTATGTTGGATATGTTTATCCAATTATAATAACTTTATTTATTTATAAGAGAATTAAATACACCAAATTCTAGAAAATTAAATATAAACATGAAAATAAATACCTAATACCCCCACTTGCAAGCCTTCAAACACCCGATGGCATTTATTTTGATATTTGAAAATTTAATATTTAAAGATTAAAAATAATGTATTGTGAATTGTGTGGCTCTTACCAATCCTATTAGTGAGTGAGGAAACATAAAGGAAACAGCTTATATTTAATATAATAAATAAATTATTTATCAAGGAAACTTTTCCAAGCAAATGTTGCTTCAGTCTTCAAATGTTGTTTGATGTTCCACTTCAAAACAACACAGAAGTTACAATTTTCTATGTGGAATGATTTGTCCAAGTTTTGTTTTACATCAAGACATTGAATTTGCTCCTACCCACAACATCATCATTGTGTCACCCTTGCCTCCACTTACCAAACTCATCCCAAAAACCTTTTGTTCATTCCAATCATGTCAATACATGGTTCTAAACACAACTTGTTCCACTCCACCCAATTGTTTCCTTCTAAAATGTGGTGAAAATCACCCAAGTTAGTTGTGACAGCACCTATCATGGACCTATAGTACTAGCAAAAAATTCCGCTTTCAATAGACTTAGTCATGCAGCATTGCCTTGCCTCAATCCTACGAGCTTTACCAACCTATTCCTACTGCAACTAAAATATGCCTTTGAATTAAGTTATTTCCCATAACTACAACCTAAGGTAGTAACAATTTGTTAGATCTTCAACTAAGTTTATTATAACCAATTTCTATAGCAATAGGCACATGCCCAACCATGGCATTAAAGCATCCCCACTCTACTTTAACACGGTTAATATTCATAAATACGCAGCTATCTAGTATAATACAAGGAACAAAAACATTCAATAAGTAAAGTGACGATAACATAAAAGTATGGGTGACACCTAAGGTGGATCCCTTAATTTATTAATATGAAGAATGTTACAAAGATACAACAAGGGGGTCTAACATTCTTCCTACAACTCATTTTATAGATGTGCAAATGTCCCAACGTACAACTACCTATAACAACAACACTTACACTATCTAACCCCTAAAGCATTCATGGATATACCTCCTACAACTCACTTTCGTTGGTTAGTGCAGTTGCATTTTAACTTGACCATGCCTTTAAAACTTTCCAGATTGTCTAAGTCCTTTGTGAAGACTTCCTATGACTTAGTTAGTATCCAAGTTGACCATAATGCCAAAACCTAGACTTAGCACCTCAAAACTCCTTGTATACTCTTTACAATCACTCCTTGATATATTTTTTGTTGAATTTCTTTACACAATGGAAGTATCCTCTTTTTATAATGGAATGTGCCTTACCATCTCCTCCTTTTAAGGTGTCTTGCACCTCCACATCCAAGTGGAGCCAACATGCAATTAACTCTTTATGCCATGTCTTGGAACATTCAACCCCTTGGGTCCAAATGTCCAAGTAATCATGCGCCTATTCCCAACATGTCACAAATTATTGTGCACTTGATAGTCACAACCATCCCACTTTAACAACATCCAATGCACTTTGTGTGCTCCTTGTACTTGACAACATGGAAATCACCATCAACTATCCAACCTACGATGTGTGTTTAACTAAACTAAGCACTCTTTCTCATAAACTAACGCACTATTCCCACAAGTCGAGGAACAACTGGAAATTCTACCCAACATGCCCATGAACCAAGGAACGCCCATCATGTAGCATATTTAAGAAACACCAAATGACAACCCTAATATTTCTACCATACTTAACCAAATTTCTTTGCTAGCTCTTTAGCACTTAGGCATGCCTTTCCATCATGCAATACCACCAAAAGCATGCTCATATATCCTTGTGACATGTTATTTCAACCAACCAAAGCTTACCAATAACCTTATTGATAGACGGGTCGGGGCACCCATTACTAGCTTCAAGGAAAGGACCTTATATCCTCCCCCACTTAAAATTGTTTTCATCCATGGTAACATCTCTAGGAACTTTGTTATCCTACAAAGTTTGTTTCCCAAACTATCAATCCCATCCACAATCAACTCCTTCAACCACTCTACAATGCCACTGCTAAAATCACCATGCAACTACTGTAACGTCCCCCTCACCCAATCCTACCATCGAAAGGGGACGCTAGCTAAATACAGGCTCTCAAATTTCGCCCCAAATGCATAATACAATTTTCAACAAATAAAATGTGTGCAGAAACTTAAATAAACATGTACAACGGAATTAAAATCTATCCACACACATCTAGCATGCAAATACACAAGCATAAACATTACAGGCATGAAATAAAATCATTTCATAATCAAATCCATAAGAATACTTATCTTTATCCAACGTGGATCCAAGCAACTGGTTGTGTAAGAGTGATTTTCCACCCAACGATAGGCACTCCATCCAACATATACTCTTTCGACTGGGAGGCCACCCTCAAGTTAGGCTATGAGGCCCCTAGAGCGAAGAAAACACCTACTGGATTCTCTCTCTCATCCCATAACCCATTTGCTCTCTATGCTTAGCCAAATGCTCATACAGATCTCTACAGGGGTCTCACTCAGCCCTCATAGCCTTGGCTTCCACAATACCTACCCCACACAACACCCTTCTAGCTCAAAAATCCCCTTCACTGATCCACGATTCTCTTGTGCAATCCATCTTGTTGGGTGCTTCCAATGTGTGCATAGAAGAAGTCCAATCTGATATTGGTTGCTATAGAACCACCTATAGTCTCAATTTGTGGCTTCTCAAGCACCTACGAGTAACAGAACTCCATGGGTAAAGGTTCCTAAATTTCCCAACCTCTTTGCTCACCTACAACCAACAATTTTCACTTCCAAAAGTGCAGCATGGTCTCCAAATTCGAATTTCTGGGTTCAAAACAACATGGTAAGTTCATGGAAAGCAATGGAGAGATCTGTATACTCTAAATCTGCATGTAAGAATGAGAGAAATGAGGGTTGACTTCAAAGGATATGAGAAAATGGTGAAAATACAACTGACATAACTTCTACCAATAGAAGAAAGGACTTCTAGTAGCTGCAGATTGACTTTTGTCATGACAGGACTATCACAAAAGTGCAGTCAGTCCCATGCTTCAATACATGAGGTGACTTTTCCCACCAACCACACACATGCATTAATGATTGGAAAATGGTCAAAAAAGGATATAATTGGCTTATTCAAGGCACATGACAAAATTTAGGTGTGAGTTCTAAGGTTGACACTTGGAAACAAGGATTTAGTCACCCATGGGCCCCCTTTCCTCTTTCCCCCTGGTGGAATCATAGCCCCTTTGGTGCTCTTTACACAACCAGTCTTGGACCATTTTATTATTTATGCACATAATATTTACATATATTCTAAATCAGCATAAAATCCAACCAAACAATCCAAATCAAATATATACATCATACATCATTTACATTAGTTTGGATAAATACATTCCAAGTCAAAAATAGGGGCATTACAACTACCCAATGCTCTACTAACTTTGAACTAAAGTGTATTTTCCCAATTCTTCCACACGTTGTTTCATAGATTCCCATGTTATTTTCATTACCATTGTTACTTTTACAACCCAACCTTTACTAAGAAGGTTACTCAATTTCCTAACACTATTGTTGCAACTCAACCTTCACTAAGAAGGTCATACGATTTTCCAACGGTGTTGTAGTTGCAACTCACCCTTCACTAAGAAGGATGTACAACTATTCAATGGTGTTGATGTTGCCTACTACTATTGATACCACTCATTCTTCACTAAGAAGAATGTACAATTTTCCAATATTTCTACACCTCTCGAAGCATCCTATTGCATTAGTACTCTAATTTGTTCTGTCATGTTTATATACACTAGCATCCTTCATACTTTGAATTGATTGTGTAGCTAATCCAATCATCACATCCAATCCATGAAATTGCACTTCTTCAGGCTCAAACAAGTTGCTTCCTTCTACACTTTAGTCTACTTGTACAACCCTATTGAACAATATCCACCCCACTCTTCATTGAAATTAGCACCATTTCACCAATTCCCTCGGGTCCCCTACGTACTCCTAGTTAGTGAGCCACCTTGTGGAATATGTCAATGAAAAGAATATGGTAGGTGGATTCCAATGCCACTACCAACAAATGTTCCAACGTCCTGCCCAAAATCCACCAAGTCACATGAATCTATCGAAAATCCACCATACCTCTAGCTCAAATACATCAATACTGTGACATTCGAGCCAATTTTGTCATCACCTTAGACAAAAAATATTTTGATCTATGAGTTTCTTGCCAATATCTCTATCCAAGTGTTCCCAAGGAGGGCTCGGACTCTTCCATGGATACTTCACACCAAGGTCAATTTGATTCTACCATGTCAACTCGGTCTTCTATCAATTCCTAACCATGTCAGTCAAACATTCCAAACCATCCTAATGTTTCCTTCGTGCAACCTAGCACCAATTTGCAAACTTTCTTGGTTGAAACTTTCATTTTCTACATTTGTCCACTAAGAACTAGATCAACTTGCTTGTCTAAGTAAGCAACCACCACTATGGCCATTTCTATCATTGTAGAGTCCATTGTGGCCTTTATCCTAACAAATTTGTCTTCCAATGCCTTCAACAAACTCTTGTCCACCAAAGGGTACATTAAAATTCTTCTTGAAGTTCCCTTAAACTAAGTATTTAGTTATGTTTGAACATAATCAAGTCCTTTCAAGGCATCTAAAACTTGCAAGGTATCCACTAATGACCGGCTAACTTTCTCTACTCCATTATTCCATCCTTTTAGTGGACAGTTCCTAGAACAATGGTCCCCTGCACATACCTAGAAAAACAATAAGTTTACCACCATTCATTTTCTCAGCTCCATCTATTTTCCTAGCCTCCTTGCTAACTTTTGCATGTGGCTTAGGAATTTTTCCTATGTTCTTAGCATTGCACAAATATATTTCTCAGGTGTCATAAACTTCCAATATTTCTCTTGAATCATGTTGTTCTTGGTTTTCTTCCAAGATTGTTGTTCTCCAAGGTAAAAAATTTACATGATGGTTCTAGCCACATAGAAAACATGCAATGTGCTTTGTCTATTTCCTTGTTGCATTGTCCTTTGTCCTACTACTAGATATTTTCTCAATCTATGGTCGTTCTTTTGCTTGGTCCACCAAGAATTCCAAGCCATGATCCACATAGTTGATCTTTAGGTTGACTTCTTTCAATACTATCTGATGGTGTTGTACAACATCCATGGCATCCCTAACCAACTTTGCAAAGGTTATGGTCTAATATCCTGACTCCACAATAGTTCTTCAAGACAACACTGTCATTCCTAGATTCAAGGTTATATTCTCTCAATGTTCAACACGTGTGATAGTCTAGGTCTAACTTTTTTAAGTTAGCCTTCATTCTAAAGAGTTGGTCTTGATGATGACTTTGTCAACGTTCTTTAACTATCTCTAGACAACATCAACCAACCAATCCACCATTTTCTCTAAAGTGAGAAGTCTCTTATCAATCTTTGTGAACTTTCTTGCATGAATTTTGTCACTATATTTGTGAGGCAAGACAAAGAGGACTCCCCCACCCTCTTAGTGTCAATCAACGTTCTTTTGGATGTAATCACTTTTAAAACCAATCATTTATTTAGTCTTCAAGTCCTCAAATGTTGTTTAGTGTTCCACTTGAAAACATCAAACAACTTACCAATTTCTATGCAAAATGATCATCCAAGCTATACGTTGCACCAAGGCACTAAATCAGCTCATGTCCACCACACTATCCTCAAGCCACCCTTGTGTCCACCTGCTAGAATCATCCCAAAATCCTCATATTCATTTCGAGCCTATCAAAACATAGTGAAGAGTTCCCAAAATTGGTTCTGAAAATAACATGTTGAACTCCACCCAATTGTTTCCTTTTGAAACATGGTGAAGAGCACCCAAGTCAACTCTAATACCAATTGGCACAAAACTGCAATTCTGCCCAATTTTTTTCACTTTCAACACTTGGGTCATGCTGCATTGCCTTGCCTTGACCATAGGCGCTTGACAAACTTGCATCTACTACAACCAAACTATGCCTCTTCACTATGTTCTTTCCTATAACTACACCTTAAGCTATAGTTTGTTATATATGCAACTAAGTTCAATACAACAAAGTTCTCTAACAATAGACACACATCCAACTGTGGCTTTAAAGTATCTTATATCTACGTTAACAATTAGCCAATATTCATCAATACTTAGCCATCCAATACAATGCAAGGAACAATAACATTCAATAAGTAAATATACCATAATGCCAAAGTATGGGTGACACCCAAGTTGGATGAACTTATAAATATGAAGGAAGTTAGAAAGATTCAACTAGAGAATCTGACCTTCTAACTATAACTCATTTTACAAATATAAAAATGTCCTAAAGCACAATTTCCTATAACCACAACACCTACATAATCTAATCCCTGAAGCATCCATGGATTTGCCTCATGTAGTTCCCTTTCCTCACTTATTTTTGTTTCAATCTTAATCTATCATTCCTTAGACACTTTCCTTGTTATGTAATTCCTTCATGTAGACTACCGAAGACACAATCAATTTCCAAGTTACTCATAGTCCCAAAACATAGAATTATCATTTTATGACCCAAGGGGAAAATATATGGGGTTAATGTATATGCTATGACCTCTTGGGTCATAACATAGTACCTTAAAACTCCTTTCCCACTCTTTCTAAACACTCTTTCATTGACTTCTGCTTCAATTCATTTACACAATGTTGAATGTAGGCATCATTTTTTTTAATGGATGGTGCATTTTCATTTCCTCCTTCTAAGGTAACTTGCACCATGATCCAAATCCGAGTGTACACAGCATGTAATCCACTAAATATTCCAAGTATTGCAATGATCAACCCCATGGATCCACTTGTTGATTTGATCATGTGCTTGTGCCTAAGAGCTCCCAAAATATTGTGCGCCCAAAGGTCACAATTGTCACACTTGAATAATTTCCAATGTGTTCCTTATCATTCCTTGTACTTCACATCATTTCAAGCATCCATCAATCCAACTTATAATCCACATCCAACCAAACTATGAACTTTTTCATGAAAAGTAAGGTGTTGCACCCACAAGTCAAGTGTCACATACCCAGTGACCTCACTGTGCCTTTAGATCCATGAGGTACTCATTTTCTAATGACTGAATTTACCTCTGACATTAAGATTCATTTTTCCATTGGTTTTAATTACTATTTATAGTGGAAATAAATATGTATATATTTTCCCATAAAATGTATATAAAACTCTATAGACTATTCCCATGGGAAATCATTCACCATTGCCATTAATTATGTTCACTTAACTTATGAAGGCAGTAATTAATAGAAACATAAATAAATACCATTCATTTATACACATATGGAACTTAATTGAACATATAGCTAACTTACTGCAGAACAAGGACATTCCTCCCAGTCGTAAGCTCTTTCTACCAATATCTTTCTTTGACAAAGCCACCCTTGAGATGGGGATGCAATCCACAAGAGGGTACCAAGTTTTCACCCTATCACAATTCTTTGCCATTGTTCTCTATATGAATCTAATTCCCCCTATATGGGATTGATGGTACAGGTGATTTTGGTATGGTCATTGGTGGTTCAGATCTCACATCAAATGATGGTTGAATCCTAGGAGAATGATGGACCATTGGACTAGTTCTCCATAATTATATGCATGTGGAGAACTAGCCAAGTGGTATCAAGGGTGATAGGAACTAGCCAAGTGGCATACATGGGGTTGGACACCTTTTCCCCCTCTAATTCCAGTCTTATGATAATTACCCCAAGATTATTTTTTATGACATTTAATTAAGAGGGGTTAATAAAACATAGGATAAAAAGGAGTAAATAATGGTAGTGACTTAAATGACAAGTCACTAGGGTCATTTCTCTTCTCACTCTCTCTCTCACCCGTCCTCTTGTGGAATAATAGCCCCTTGTCTCTTCTTCGTCCTTATTGGTCTGCAGTAGTCATATTTTTTATATTAAATATAAAAATATACATAATTTCATTATTCTGTTCACAATGAACCATTCATGTTTTCCTTCTAACCATTTCCATCATAATTACATAATTACATATTGGGGTAAAAAACGGGGTGTTACATCCAGACACTTTTTTCCAAACATACCCTTGAACCAAGGAACATCCATTGTTCACGCCATTGTGTGGCCTCTCTAAGAAACCACAAACATCAACCCTCATCTTGCTACCATAGTTAGAAAAATTGCTTTGCTAGCTCTTCATCACTTAGACATGCCTTTCCATTGTGCAAGACCACCCAAGGCATGCTCTTCTAGCCTTTCAACATATTGTTAAAATGGACTAAATCCTACCAATGACCATACCAAAAGATGGGTATGGGCACCCATTGTTAGCTTCAAGGAAAGGTACTTAGAAGGACCTCTTGCATTACAAGGCCTCATTTTATACTTTCCAAGCCACCTTTCCCATTTTCGTTTTTCTTGCATTATGCAATCCCTATATTTTATTTTTCGCAATATTTCCTTTTTATTGCATTTTTATGCTCATTTCAATGTTCAAAATACCCCCTCAATGTGCCTAAACATCCAAAATTATTCAATTTCTTATAATTCTTCTCAATTATCCATGTTCTATAATAAAATATGAATCATAGTGAAATTATTTTGGATAAAACTTAATCTTGCTAGATGTTTTTGGGGGTTATTTTGTAACCCATTTGAGGATTTTTGCACATCTAATCAATCTCCTTTTATTAGATCCTATATGCATATATTAATTTCATGGCTTTATTCATTTATAGTACTCCAATGATTCCTTATAATCCAATTGTGAAGGGTCAACTCCCATAAAAAATTAGAATGAGAAGACTTGTATCTCCTTTTTCCAATAAGAGTTCCAAAGCAGCTGGTGTTAATACAAGAAATATTGGGGTTTCGACAAAGTTTACATTGCTTAATTTGCATCAAGCCAAGGTTTCAATGTATTGAGTTGGAATTAAGTATTATGATATTAGCATTTTAATATATTTAGTTGATCCTACCTTAACTGAGACTAGGGTTTCAGAGTGAGACAAAGATACTAGTGTGTGTATACTTTAAATTTCCAAGATACCATTGTTTATATGTAAAGAGAAAAATTATCATCAAATTCTATACAATGTTATGGAGTCTAATGGTTAAATATGTTCATGCATCTATACTTTCCATTCTTAAATTGATAAGGAAATAAACTTAGTCAATCACACCATTGTGCACCTTGTGTGTTTGTATTATCACAAAAAACCACACAAATGGGATATATAACTTTCAATCGATGAAATTACAATAGGTCTACACATAAATAATCTACTTGACATATCGCGTTTGAAGTTTTCCTTTGCTTTTAATCAAGATACAAATCGATGTTTCCTAACAAGTGTCAAAGATTGCATACACATATGCTTCACTGTAAAAAGAGATGGTATGAACATAAAATTCCATTGAAAAATCCTAGAACATTAAACATCAAGTATAGCACATACTTGAGCAACCACCAGCAAAAAAAATTCAACACCAAGTGATGTGAATACTTGAGTAACCACCATCAATTATAACCATCTCTCAAACTAAGCATTTCTGGATAAATTTCCTCTAAGAAAATTTGTTCAGCTCGATGAATAAACAAAATCTCGAAATCGTAAAATTTTCTGGTTATGAGTTCTTGGGCCACTTTTTCCTCCTCCAAGTTTTCAAAAATTGACCTTTCGCATGTAAAAATAGTGGATTTTGGCCTTCTTTTGTCTCTCAGATTCACATCTTTTTGAATTCAAGGCTCCAGAGATATCGGGGTGCTTGGGTCATGACTGCAACATAAACATTTGGGCATCAACCAAGCCCTCATCCATCCTCAGGCTACACACCTTAAAAACCCATTAAATTGAAATTTCTGCAAAATCTAAGCAAAATGGGTCCTTGTCTCTCTCTGGTGATCTAGTATCCACCATTAATAACGTCGAAATGATGCAAGTCTCATCCAATTTTGATTTAATATGCTCCAATTATCGCCAAAACAAGATTTTGGCTCCAAACTTTTTTTTACTTTTTTAATTTATACTAATGTGGCCTAATGTTGATGTAGTAGGCTGTTGATGTGGTAGGAAAAATTCCCTTTGAGGTGTCATACATTCCCATGTGTCACCCCGTGATGTAGCCATGTCACCCTCATGTTTTTGGAGCCATTCTCAATGAGAAGCTAACACATGGACAAGGGGTTTCTACCCAATGGCTCGTCACCTATATCATTAACCGGTGTTCTTATTGTTGATGCGTTATGGATCATAACCGTCGGTTGTGGTGCTTTTACACATGTGAAATTTCCCCTGCGCAAACGGTCATGATCTCATTTCCATGTGGACCCAGGTTAGATCTTAGTCGTTGGTAGTGGAGTACCTTTATTGTATTTTGTTCACTTTCCTTTTCCACTAATGGCCAAATCTGGCCCAATCAAACCCTCTCGAACAATCTAGACAGTAGGAAAGTTGGAGCCTCGAGAGTGTGGTTTCGGAGGGATTGATAGTGGTTTTGAAAACTGGGTTTGTGCCTATTAAAACACTGGGAAAACCACACCACTAGTTCTTTCGGTTTTGGAGCCTTGCGTATGTATGTATGTATGTATGTATGTATATTTATATTAAACGGGTTACAATTGGCATGATTCTCGCAACAAGTGCCCTCGTGAATCTCACACTTGGTAAATAGAAAATTAAACTTGGCCAATGGAAAATTATGATGGCCTTTTCCCTACGACATGAATTTTCCTTTTAATTAATAGAAACTGTAACTCCATGGCACTAGTTCAAATTCCACCTGAATTTCCAAATTTCCCATCAAACCTAGGATTATCCTTATGGATTTTCTTGGCACTAGAAATCATGTTGAATTTGATAATATAATCTGGGTAGTAAAATCATGAATTTCATATGAACATTCCACCAAATAGTTAATCCTGTAAATTCTAAATTTTTCCTCAATTTACAAAGAACCAAATTAAATGTTACAACTTTACCTTGACTACTCTCCACATTTGGTCCAATTTATAATTTAGTCATCTATACGCATATTAATGCTATGAATTTAAACCATTGGGGAAATTCCATACTTTTGTTTTTTCAAAATTTCCCATACAAGCATTTATTCAAACACTTTCTATGAAATCTTTGAAACTGCCTATAGAATAAGTTTTCATCCCATTCAATCCCAATGCGGAAACCTGGGCTCTATACCAATTTGTAACATACCCAGTGACCTCATGGTGCCTTTGTGGCCATGGGGTACTCATTTTCTGATGACTGAATTTACCCTCGACATTCAGATTCATTTTTCTATTGGTTTTAATTGCCTTTTATAGCATAATAAATATGTACATATTCACCCATAAAATGTATATAAAAACTCTATAGACCATTCCCACAGGAAATAATTCACCATTGCCATTAATTATGTCCACTTAACTCATATGAAGGAAGTAATTAATACAAATAGAAATAAATACACATATGGAACTTATCTGAACATATAGCCAATTGACTGGATACCAAGGACGTTCCTCCCAGTCTTAGGCTCTATCAAGCCATATATTTCCTTAACAGAGCCACCCCCAGCTGGGGATAGCAATCCACAACAGGGTACCTATTTCCCCCCTATCACAATTCTCCTTCGATGTTCTCTATATGACTCAAATTCCCTTTGTATGGTGTTGATGGTACCAGTAGTTTTGGTCTAGTCATTGAGAGAAAATGATGGTTCAAGCATGGTAAAATGATGGACCAATGGACTAGTTCTCCGTAATTATATCTATTCTCCATAATTATATGCATGTGGAGAACTATCCAAGTGGCAGTAAGGGTGATAGGAACTAACTAAGTGGCATACATGGGTTTGGACACCTTTTTCCCCTTTAATTCTTTTCTTAAGATAATTACACCAAGAATATGGTTAATGACATTTAATTAAGAGGGGTTGATAAAACATAGAATAAAAAGGAATAAATAAAGGTAGTGACTTAAATTACAAGTCACTATGGTCATTTCTCTTCTAAATTTCTCTCTCTCACTCCCCCTCTTGTGGAATAATAGCCCCTCATCTCTTCTTCTTCCTTCTTGGTTTACAGTAGTCATGTGTTTTTATATTAAATATAAAATATACATAATTTCATTAATTTGGTCATAGTGGACCATTCATATTTAGATTCTATCAATTTCCATCATAATTACATAAATACATTCTAGGGTCAAAAACGGGTTTCTACATCAATACACTTTTTTCCAAATGTACCCTTGAACCAACGAACATCCATTGTGTAGCCTTTATAAGAAAACACAAATGGAAACCCTCATCTTGCTATCATACTTAGCCATAATTGTGTTTCCATCTCTTCAGCACTTCGACATGCCTTTCAATTGTGAAAGACAGCCCAAGGCATGCTCATCTAGCCTTTCAACATACTGTCACAATGGACTAAATCATACCAATGACCATATCAACAAATTGGTATGGGCACCCATTGTTAGCTTCAAGGCAAGGTACTTACAAGGACCTCTTGCATTGCAAGGTCTTGTTTTATGTTTTGCCAGCCATCTTTCCCATTTTTTTTTCTTGCATTAAGCAAGCTCTATGTTTATGTTTTGCAATATTTCCTTTTTATTGCATTTTTATGCTCATTTCAATGTCCAAAATACCCCCTCAATGTGCCTAGACATCCAAAATTCTTCAATTGCCTATAATTCTTCTCAATTGTCCATGTTCTATAATAAAATATGAATCATAATGAAATTATTTTGGATAAAACTTGATCTTGCTAGATGTTTTTTGGGGTTAATTTTTAACCCATTTAGGGGTTTTTTGCACATCTAATCAACCTCCTTGTATTAGATTCTATATGCATATATTAATTTCATGTGTTTAGTAATTTCTAGTACTCCAATGATTCCTTTTAAACCAGTAGTCAAGGGCCAACTCCCATCAAACATTAGAATGACAAGACTTGTATCTCCTTTTGCCAATCATAGTTCCAAAGAAACTGGTGTCGATACAAGAAATATTGGGGTTTCAACAGAGTCTACATGGATTAATTTGCATAAATCCAAGGTTCAATGTATTGAGTTGGCATTAAGTATTATGATATTAACATTTTAATAGATATAGTTGATCCTACATTTAGTGAGACTAGGGTTTTAGGGTGAGACAAAGATACTAGCGTGTGTATACTTTAGATTTCCAAGATACCATTGTTTATATCTGAAGAGATAAATTATCATCAAATTATATATAATGTTATGGAGTCTATTGGTTAAACATATTATGCATATATACTTTCCATCCTTAAATTCATAAGGAAATAGAGTTAGTCAATCACACCATTGTACACCTTGGGTGTTTTTATTATCACAAACAACCACACAAATGGGATATATAACTTTCATTTGATGAAGTTACAATAGGTCTACACAAATAATCTACTTGACATATCTTGTTTTAAGTTTGCCTTTTCTTTTAATCAAGGATATGAATCGATGTTTCCTAACTATTGTCAAAGATTGCATACACATATGCTTCATTGTAAAATGAGATTGTATGAATAGAAAATTTCGTAGAAAAATATTAGAACATTAACATCAAGTATAGCATATACATGAGAAACCACGAGCAAAGAACATTCAACACCGTGTGTTGGGAATACTTGAGTAACCACCACCTACTATAAGCATATCTCAAACTAAGCATTTCTAGAAAAATCACCTCAAAGCAAAGTTGTTCGGCTCAATGAATAGACAAAATCTCAAAATCATAAAAAAATTGGTTATGAGTTCTTGGGCCACTTTTTCCTCCTCCAAGTTTTCAAAAATCGACCTTTCCCATGTCCAAATAGTGGATTTTGGACTTCTTTTATCTCTTGGCTTAGCATATTTTTTAACTTGGCTTCACATCTTTAGAGTTATCTGGGTTCCTAGGCCAAGACTGCACCATAACAATTTGGGCCTCAATTAGGCCCCCGTCCATCCTCGGGAAACACACCTTCAAAACCCATTAAATTGAAATTTCTACAAAATTTAAGCAGAATGGGTCCCTGTATCTCATTAGTGATATGGTAGCCTCCATTAATAGCCTCGAAATGGCATATGTCTCATCTAACTCTGATTTAATCTGCTCCTATTATGGCCATAACAATATTTTGGCTCCATACTTTTTTTTTTAAAATAATTTATGTTGACATGGCAGGGTGTTGATGTGGAAAAACAAATGTCCTTTAAAGTGACAAAACATTCCCATGTGTCACCCCGTGATGTATCCATGTCACCCTCCCATCCACCAAGTCATCACATCACCTTTTCCTGGAGAGGGAATGCGTTGAATATATTCCTTTATCGGAAGCAATAATGGTTCATGAGGAAATTAGTTTTAAAGAAATGTTTTTGGAGGCATTATCAATGAGAAGCTGATAGGTTGAGAGGAGGTTTCTTCCCAACATCTCATCCCTCCATCGTTAACAAGTGTGCATAATTTCGATGCGTTATGGATCATAATCGTCGATCACGGTGCCTTTAAACGTGCAAAAAATCCCCTGCACGAATGGTCACGATATCATTTCCTTCTGTACCCGGGTTAGATCTCATCCATTGGAAGTGGATTACCTCTATTATACTTTGTGAAATTTCCTTCTTCGCTAATAGTCAGATCTAGCTCGATCTAACCCCCTCGATCAACATAGACCGTAGGCGAGTTGGAGCCTCAAAAGTGTGGTTTTGAAGGGTCCGATAGTGATTTTAAAAACTGGGTTTGTTCCTCCGAAAAAAAATATGGGGAAATCCACTCACCACTAGTGTTTTTAGTTTTGGATCATTTCCTTTTGTTATTATGTGATTACCTTAAGCACCTGAAATCATTCCCGATCGTTGATCTTCTGCAATGATCAATTGTCGTATCATACTTGTTCTATATTCTTCTCAATGGCACCTACTAGGTATTCTACCATGCCATATATCCTCATGACCCTTCCCCATGATGATATGTGTCCATTGATTCCCATGTGGTTGGTCCATGCCATTCCTTCCCACGTGGAAATTGTGGGCCCTGTATCAAATTTTTCCAATTTTTGAAATTTTCTTCATATACTTATATATATAATTTAAACAGGTTACAATTGGCATGATTCTGGAAACAATCATCCTCCCGAATATCACACTTGGTAACCATAAAATTACACTTGGCCAATGAAAAATTACGACGACCTTTTCCCTACGACATGAATTTTCCTCTTAATTAAT
Organism: Larix kaempferi; assembly: GCA_027924585.1. Classification (NCBI taxonomy): domain Eukaryota; kingdom Viridiplantae; phylum Streptophyta; class Pinopsida; order Pinales; family Pinaceae; genus Larix; species Larix kaempferi. The sequence goes on from BSBM01000010.1 coordinate 17,232,522, forward strand.
AGAGACTATAGCTCCATGGCACTCGTTCGAATTCCACCCTAATTTCAAAATTTTCCATGAGACCTAGGTTGATCCTTATAAAAAAAATTTGCACAAACAATCATGTTGAATTTGGTAATATCATCTGGGAATTAAAACCATGAATTTCATATGAACATTCCATCAAGCAGTTAATCTTGCAAATTGTAAATGTTTCCTCAATTTACAAAGAACCAACTTAAATGTTACAAATTTTATTGTGGTTTCTCTAGACATTTGGCTCAATCTATAATTTAGTCATCTATACGCATATTAATGCTATGAATTTAAACCATTGGGGAAATTCCATGTTGTTTTTTCTTCAAAATTTCCCATATAAGCATTTATTCAAACACTTTTTGTGCAATCTTTGAAACTGCTCGTAGAATTAGTTTTCAGCCCATTCAGTACCAGTGCTACAACCTAGGATCCAATACCATTTGTCACGTACCCAATGACCTCGCGGTGCCTTTAGGGCCACGAGATACTCACTTTCTGATGACTTAATTTACCTCTGACATTCAAATTCATTTTTCCATTGGTTTTAATTACCATTTATAGCAAAAATAAATATGTATATATTCACCCATAAAATGCATATAAAAACTCTATAGACAGTTATCACAGGAAATCATTCACCATTACAATTAATTATGTTCACTTAACTCATATGAAGGTAGTAATTAATACAAACAAAAATAAATACCATTCATTTATACAGATATGGAACTTATCTGAACACATAGCCAATTTTCTATAGATCAAGGACATTCCTCCCAGTCGTAGGCTCTATCAAGCCATATCTTTATTTGACAGAGCTAACCATGAGCTTGAGCTACCAATCCACAAGATGGTACTGAGTTTCCCCTTATCACAATTCTCCTCCGTTGTCCTCGGTATCACTCCAAATACCTCGTATGGGGTTGATGGTATAGGTGATTTTTGTCTGGTCATTGGTGGTTCAAATCTAACAACAAATGATAGTTCAAGCATGGGAGAATCATGGACCAATGGACTAGTTCTCCATAAATATATGCATGTAGAGAACTACCCAAGTGGCATGAAGGGTGATAGGAACTAGCTAAGTGGCATAGATGGGGTTGGACACCTTTTTTCCCTCTAATTCAAGGATTAGGATAATTACCCCAAGATTATGGTTAATGGCATTTAATTAAGAGGGGTTAATAAAACATAGGATAGAAAAGAGTAAATAAAGGTAGTGACTTAAATGATAAGTCACTATGTTCATTTCTCTTCTCTCTCTCTCTCTCACTCCCCCTCTTGTGGAATAATAGCCCCACATCTCTTCTTTGTCCTTCTTGGTATGCAATAGTCTTGTTTTTTTATATTAAATATAAAATATACATGATTTCATTATTTTGGTTACAATGGACCATTCATGTTTTGCTTCTAGCCATTTCCATCATAATTATAATTACATTATGGGGTCAAAAATGGAGCGTTATGTCAAGACAATTTTTCCAAATGTGTCCTTGAACCAAGGAACATCCATTGTTCAAGCCATTGTGTGGCCTCTTTAGGAAACCACAATGAAAACCCTCATCTTTCTACCATACTTAGCCAAATTGCTTTGCGAACTCTTTAGCGATTAAACATGACTTTCCATTGTGTAAGACTACCCAAGGAAAGCTCATCTAGCCTTTCAACATATTTTCACAATGGACTAAATCCTACCAATTCCCATATCAACAAATGGGTATAGGCACCCGTTGTTAGCTTCAAGGTAAGGTCAAGTACCACTAGCATTGCAAGGCCTCGTTTTATGTTTTGCAAGCCATCTTTCCCATTTTTATTTTTCTTGCATTAAGCAATCTATATGTGTTGTGTTTTGCAATATTTCCCTTTTTATTGCATCTTTATGCTCATTTCAATGTCCAAAATAACCCCTCAATGTGCCTAAACATCCAAAATTCTTCAATTTCCTATATTTCTCCTCAATTTTCCATGTTCTATAATAAAATATGAATCATAGTGAAATTATTTTGGATAAACCATGATCTTGCTATATGTTTATTGGGGTTAATTTTTAACCCATTTGATGTTTTTTGTGCATCTAATCGTCGGCTTCTTGTATTAGATCCTATATGCATATATTAATTTCATGTCTTTAGTCATCTCTAGTACTCCAATGGTGCCTTCTAAACCATTAGTGAAGGGTCAACTCCCATCAATCATTAGAATGAGAAGACCTGTATCTCCTTTTGCCAATCAGAGTTCCAAAGCAGCTTGTGTCAATACAAGAAATATTGATGTTTTGACACAGTCTACATGGCTTAATTTGCATCAAGCCAAGGTTTCAATGTATTGAGTTGGAATTAAGTATTATGGTATTATCATTGTAATAGATTTAGTTTATCCTACCTTAAGTAAGACAAGGGTTTCAGAGTGAGAGAAAGATACTATTGTATGTTTACTTTAGATTGCCAAGATACCATTATATATATGTAAAGCAAAAATTTATCATCAAATTCTATACAATTTTATGGAGTCAGTCGGTTAAAGATATTTATGCATCTATACTTTCCATCCTTAAATTGACAAGGAAATAAAGTTAGTTAATCACACCATTGTACACCGTGTGTGTTTGTATTATCACAAACAACCACACAAATGGGATATATTATAACTCTCATTCAATGAAATGACAATAGGTCTACACATAAATACTCTACTTGACATATCCAATTTGAATTTTTCCTTTCCTTTTAATCAAGGATAAAAATTGATGTTTCCTAACAAGTGTCAAAGATTGCTTGTAGATATGCTTCACTATAAAAATACATGGTATGAATAGAAAAGTCCATAGAAAAATCATAGAACACTAAACACCAAGTATAACACATACTTGAGCAACCACCAGTAAAGAATATTCAACACCAAGTGTTGTGAATACTTGAGCAACCACCACCAACTATAAGCATCTCTCAAACTAAGCATTTCTCGAAAATTCAAAAGTTGTTCGGATCGATAAATAGAAAAAATGTGAAATTCATAAAATTTTCTGGTTACGAGTTCTTAGGCCAATTTTGCCTCCTCCAAGTTTTTAAATGTCGACCTTTTGCACTCCCAAATAGTGGATTTTGGCCTTCTTTTATCTCCCGGATTCACATATTTTTGAATTTGGATTTAGGAATCTAGATTTATCTGGGTGCCTGGATCACAACTGTACCATAACACTTTGGGCCTCAACCGAGCCCTCATCCATCCTCACACTACACGCCTTCAAAACCCATTAAATTGTAATTTCTACAAAATCTAAGCAAAATGGGTCCATGTCTCTCAATGGTGGTACTATATCCTACATTAATAGCATCTAAATGGATCTGGTCTCATCCGATTATGATTGAATATGCTCATGTTATGGCCAAAACAAGATTTTGGCTCCAGACTTTTTTTAACTTTTTAAATTTTTGTTGATGTGGCCTGATGCTGATGTGGAAGATTATTGATGTGGTAGTAAAAATATCCTTTTAGGTATCATATAGTCCCATGTGTCACCCCGTAATGTATCTATGTCACCCTCCCATCCACCAGGTCATCACGTCACCTTTTACTAGAGTGGGAATGCGTCGACGGTATTCCTTTACCAAAAGCAATAATGGCTCATGAGGAAATCATTTTTCAAGAAATATTTTTAAAGCCATTATCAATGAGAATATGACACATGGATAGGTGGTTTCTTCCCAATGCCTCGTCCCTCCACCACTAATCAGTGTGCATATTGTCGGTGCGTTATGGATCATAACCTTCGATCACGGTGCCTTTAAACGTGCAAAACATCCCTTGAATGAATGGTCACAATATCATTTCCCTATGGACCCAAGATAGATATCAGTTGTTGGAGGTGGAGTACCTTTATTGTACACTGTGCACTTTCATTTTCTACTAATGATCAAATCTGGCCCAATCTAACCCACTCGATCATTCTGGACAGTAGGCGGGTTGGAGACTCAAGACTATAGTTTCATATGGACCTATAGTAGTTTTGAGAACTAGGTTTTTCCCTCTGAAAACAGGGAAAACCACTCACCTCTGGTGGTTTCGGTTTCGGAGCCTTGCCTTGTGTTATTTTTTTATTACCTTGAGTCCCTGAAATCATTATCGTACATTGATCTACGGGGATGATCAATGGTCAGATCATACTTGTTCTATATTCTTCTAACTAGCACCTACTGGGTATTCGGCCATGGAATCTAGGATCATGACCCTTCCCCATGCTAACATATTTACATTGATTCCCACGTGGATGATCCACGTCATTACTGTCCACGTGGAAATTGTGGGTCCCACATCAAATTTTTCCAATTTTTGAAATTTTCTTCATATACTAATATATATAATTTAAGCAGGTTACAATTGGCATGATTCTAGAAACAAGTGTCCTCCTGAATATCACACTTGGTAAACAGAAAATTACACTTGGCCAATGGAAAATTACGATGGCCTTTTCCCTACAACATGAATTTTCATGTTAATTAACAAATATTGTAACTCCAAGGTATTGGTTCGAATTCCACCCAAATTTCAAAATTTCCCCTCAGACCTGGGATGATCCTTACGGATTTTTTTGGAACCAACAATCATGTTGAATTTGATAATATCACCTGGCCACTAAAACAACGAATTTCATATGAACATTCTTCAAACAGTTAATCCTGCAAATTGTAAAAAAATCTCAATTTAAAAAGAAACAACTTAAATGTTAGAAATTTTACTCTGGCTTCTCTCCACATCCATCCAATCTATAATTTAGTCATCTATAAGCATATTAATGCTATGAATTTAAACCATTTGGGAAATTCCATATTGTTTTTTTTCAAAATTTTCCATACAAGCATTTATTCAAACATTTTATGTGCAATCTATGAAACTGCTTGTAGAATCAGTTTTCAGGCCATTTAGTCCCAGTGCTACAACCTGGGCTCTGATACCAATTTGTCACGTACCCATTGACCTCACAATTCCTTCTGGGCCATGAGGTACTCATTTTCTAATGACTGAATTTAACTCTGACATTCAGATTAGTTTTTCCATTGGTTTTAATTACTATTTACAACGGAAATAAATATGTATATATTTGCCCATAAAAATGTACATAAAAAATCTACAGAGTATTCCCACTTGAAATCATTCACCATTGCCATTAATTATGTTCAATTAACTCATATGAAGGTAGTAATTAATACAAACAGAAATAAATACCATTCATTTACACACATATGGAACTTATCTAAACATATACCCAACTGATTGCAGACCAAGGATGTTCCTCCCAACCGTAGGCTCTATCAATCCATATATTTATTTGATAGAACCACCCCCGAGCTTGGGCTACCAATCCATGAGAGGGTACCGATTTTTCCCCCTATCTCAATTATCCTCCACTATTCTTGGTATTACTCCAATTCCCCCTGTATGGGGTTGATGGTATGAGTGATTTTGGTCTGGTCATTGGTGGTCCAGGTCTGAAAACAAATGAAGTTTCAAGCATGGGAAAATCATGCACCAATGGACTAGTTCTTCATAATTTTTTGCATGTGGAGAACTAGCCAAGTGGCATGAAGGGAAATAGGAACTAGCCAAGTGGCATACATGGGGCTAGACAGCTTTTTCCCCTCTAATTCAAGGCGTAGGATAATTAACCGAATATTATGGTTAATGATATTTAATTAAGAGGGATCAATAAAAACATAGGATAAAAAGGAGTAAATAAAGGTAGTGACTTAAATGACAAGTCACTAGGTTCATTTCTCTTATAACTATCTTTCTCACTCCCCCTCTTATGGAATAATATCGCCCCATCTCTTCTTTGTCCTTTTTGGTCTGCAATAGTCATGTGTTTTTATATTAAATACAAAATATGCATAATTTCATTATTTTTTCCATAGTGGTACATTCATGCTTGTCTTCTATCCATTTCCATCATAATACATAATTACATTATGGGGTCAAAAACAAGGTGTTACATCAAGACACTTTTTCCAAATGTACCCTTGAACCAAGGAACATCCATTGTTCAAGCCATTATGTGGCCTCTCTAAGAAACAAAAAATGGAAATCCTCATCTTGCTACCATACTTACTTAGCCAAATTTCTTTGCCAGCTCTTCAGCACTAGACATGCCTTTCCATTGTGCAAAACCGCCTAAGGGATGCTCATCTATCGTTTCAACATATTGTCACAATGGACTAAATCCTAACAATGACCATATCAACGGATGGGTATGGGAACCCATTGTTAGCTTCAATGCAAGATACTTTCAAGGACCTCTTGCATTGCAAGGCCTTGTTTTATATTTTGCAAGCCATTTTCCCATTTTTTCCTTGCATTATCCAATCTCTATGTTTTATGTTTTGCAATATTTCCTTTTTATTGTATTTTTATGCTCATTTCAATGTCTAAAATACCTCCTCAATGTGCCTAAACATGCAAACATCAAACGTAGCACATACTTGAGCAACCACCAACAACAAAAATTAAACACCAAGGGTTGGGAATATTTGAGCAACCACCACCAACTATAAGCATCTCTCAAACTAAGCATTTCTAGAAAAATCGCCTCTTAGCAAAGTTGTCTATCTCAATGAATAGAAAAAATGTCAAAATCATAAAATTTTCTGGCTATGAGTTCTTGGGCCACTTTTGCCTCCAAGTTTTCAAAAATCAACCTTTGACGCACCCAAATAGTGGATTTTGGCCTTCTTTTATCTCTCGGCTTCTCATCTTTTGAATTTGGCTTCAGTGCTCAAGATTTACCTGGGTTCCTAGGTCACAATTGCACCATAACAGTTTGGGCCTCAACTGGGCCCTTGTCCATCCTCGAGCTGCACACCTTCAAACCCCACTAAATTGAAATTTCTGTAAAATCTAAGCAGAGTGGGTCCCTGTCTCTCATTGGTGATATGGTATCCTTTATTAATAGCATCAAAATGGAACAGGTCTCATCCAATTTTAATTTAATCTACTCCTATTATGGCCAAAACAAGATTTTGGATTCAAATTTTGTAACTTTTTTAATCCTTGCTAACATGGAATTATGCTAACGTAGAAGGGTGTTGATGTGGAAGGACAACTGTCCTTTGAGGTGTCAAACAGTCACATGTGTCACCCCATGATGTTATACCCATGTCACCCTCCCTTCCACCAGGTCTTCACATCATCTTTTCCTAGAGCATGAATGCGTCAGCAGTATTCCTTTATCGAAAGCAGTAATAGCTCATGAGGAAAGTAGTTTTCAAGGAATGATTTTGGAGTCGTTATCAATGAGAATTCGACACATGGACAGGTATTTTATGCTCAATGGCTCGTCCCACCATCGTTAATCGTTTTGCATATTGTCGATGTGTTATGGATAATTATTGTTGGAATTCTTAATGATAGTGAGAGTGGGGATGAATTAGTATCATGCACAAATTTACAAATAATTCACTTTTTAAAACATGTACCAATTGTTATTTAAAACCACATCAATAAAAAAAACTGTGCACAGAATATTTGAAGAAAGTTTTATATATATGTATAAAATGAAATTACATAGAAATATGGGAGACACCAATCTCCACTTATGTGAGCACCAACTCACTCAGACACCCATCTGATTGGGACACCAATCCCACTGGAAAGTACCAACTTGCATATTACAGACGTCAACCTATGAGGACACCAATCCTTCACGCAAGCACCAACTTGCTAATTCAGGATCGAACCTATGAGGACACCAATCCTCTGTGCAAGCACCAACTCACAGTGTTCAGGCACCAACCTAAGTGGATATTTTAATATACTTTCCTTGTCCTGTCCAATCGCTCTGAGATATAGATGTTGTTGTACACTGACTTCAAATCTACGCGCTCTTTTATTTGTGCTCTGATTCACTAACTATTGCACTCACTTCTGATATATCTTGGTTCAAATATGGTTAATGCTTCTCTTATACTATATTCTGCTACAATTCCAATTACTATAATGATTCTGTGCACATATGCATTCACATGCTTCTTGCGCCCTTCTCACAAACGCTCCTTCTATTTGCATGACTACTCCTTGTTCTTTTGGATTTCATGTAACCTCGTGCACTACTTCAAATCATATTTCCTCTAATTCCCTTGAGTGTTTCATCTAACCCAAATCTTGCATATTCAGAGTATTACTCCATTTGTTCTTCCAAGCTTACTTCTCACTCATCAACTTCACTTTTATTTATATTCAACTTGTTCAAACAATGTGTCCACAAGTTGGGGATTCTCTAAACGGTAAAACCCCTTCTTCATTTCTTTACGGTCAATCTTACCCAAGCATCTTCCACTTGCCTTGTCTTGCGCAAATGGGGTATCATGACTCTATGGGTCTTGCGCACACTAGTTTGTTGGCTTAGTGGTACTTGCGCACTAGAGAACCATGACTAGGTGGGATTAAGGTCTTGTGCACATATTTTTATATACCTCTTCATATTGGCACATGGACACCAAGTCCAACAACCTCTTTGAAATCAATGACAACACCAAAGTTCAACAATATCCACTTTTGGCATTGATTTCAAAACCTTATGAAGTTGTGCTCCCCCTGAACATGAATTATTTTGTTATGCTTTCACATAATACAATGCTTCACCTGTATTCATGCCAGCTTGATCCGCGCAACAGTTGATCAATATTCCTCTACTATGTTTTCTATCTTCTCATGCTTCCTGCACATTTCTCTGTTCTCAATGCATGCTTCCTACACAATTATCTGTTGTCTATAGATGCTTCATAGTATCTCTCCCCCTTTGACATCAGTGGAAAAGTGATGCTCCCCCTGCGCAATTTCAAGTTCTCTTCTGAACTTATATTCCATCTTTGCGCTATCTTTCATGCTAACCTCATCTAACTTTCCATGTCACTACTTTGTTTCAGTTACTCCCCCTAGATTCCTACTTTCATCTATCGCGTCTACTGCACCAGGCTCTTTTCATATCGCTAAAATTTTAGCGTGACAAATATTCATTGTTTGTTATACATTTTTCCTCGATAGTTAATGACAAGGATCTTGCATTGCTAGTTTTTGACCTCACAATTCTCATCACGCTTTTCAAAAACTCCTCCTCGATATGAACCATACTGATTTGACATTTAACACATCTGAAATGTGTACGACAATGTTTTGATATGTCATTTATGACTCATGTACACACGTGATTTCGCAGGATTTTTTCATTGAGTGCAATCTCCTTAATTTATGTCGACATAAGTTGTCAGTCAATTTGCAATGTCGTCCATGAATGCAATTAAATTCGACATCCCTTCAATTTCCTTCGAAGCGCACGGGAAGAATCCTTCCAAATCTATTTATGGGATACTTTCCATATTTAGTAGACACAAAATTATCATTCTTTTGTTGTTTTCAATCTTTGTTTTCATATTTTTGTCGCAATAGAAACCCATCTTCAGCAAGCTAATGCGGCCATAGCTGGACTTTCTAAGACAGTTCAGTCTCAATGTCAAGATTTTGTATCCCTCTTAGAGAGTTGGGCATCATGAGCTAAGGAGACGGATATTAAGGAGTGGTATGCCCAGACTCAAGTGAATGCACAAGAGATATCATCCTTGAGACACTAAGTTGGACAAATAGAGCAACACCAAGAGAAAATATTTGTTCTTCTGCAAGATCTTCAGAGAATGCGCAGTGGTACTGGACCATCTTCTCTTGATATAGAATTGTGCATTTTGTTTCCATATTTTGAGCATCTGTCTTCTTATGTTCCAGAATGGCATTCATTGTTTCCCAATTCTAAGAGACGGTCTTTCCTTGGCACATATCTGCGCTTGTCATTCCCAGATTCTGAGAGATTGTCTTCTCTTGACACTAAACTACATGTATCGTTACCAGATTTTGATCAGTAGCTACGGAAGATCACAATTTTGTAATCAAATGTACTTATGTCATTGTTAGTCCTTCGCGAGATGCTTCTTCTGCAGCAATAGCTTCCTTTCAGATATTTTTGCTCTGTTATCATGAAATATTTCAATTTTGAATTCTGCGAAAGAGGTCCTAATATATATGTACTTTTATTTTGTAACAACAGTTCTTCCGTACTACAAATTTTTCTTATGCAAATGTGTTAGACTTCCTGCGGTCATGATTAGTATTCTTCATGCAATCATATTGTCCAAAATATATTTTCTTCTAAAGAAATGATTGATTGTTTACTGAGGTTGATATGGTAATATTTGTTACTTATGCGCAATAATTTAAAAAAATGTATGTGTACTTTTCTTTACATATTCATATGAGTGCAACTTTTTGCAACAATCTTCAAATATTCTCTAGGTGTAATGTCTATTGATGCTTTCCTTGAATTCCTAATAGATTACATGTTGAATTCAAGGAATTTTGTTCACAATTATCAAGTTAGAAAGATAATAAGCATCCTTTTTCTACTTGAGAAGTACTTGTTTTATTTATTCCAGCTGCACTTGTTTGTGGAATTTTCTTTATCCATTTACGAGTGTGCGCAAAATCTGAATGACTATTTTTATTTTGCGCAAAGTGCTTTGTCTTTGTCATCCAGTTATCAGTAGAACCGTTTGTTTTTCAAATTACATCATTATGGTCAGGAATACCACAACTATGATAGGGTAATATGGGACAATATTTTGCAATGTGTCCAGTGAATTTGCATCTCCAACATTTTCTATAGTTAGAAAATCTGTGGCTGTAATAATGACAATTGTAACATTGAATATAAGAATCACTCATACCTTTGGTTCTTGATTGAGTGATTCTACCCCAAGATATGCAATCCATAGCTTTATGTCCAAATTCATTGAAAGAATAACAATAGCCATAGAATACATGCTGACTAGATTTTGCTTGATTCTGGAGTCTTATTTTTCTTCAACGTTCTTTTGTTCAACATACCCCAACCTAGTCTTAACATGAGATGATATTTGGTAGCTAAGGATATCATCTAGGGTTGATGAACTCTTCACAAACTTCAAGCTTGTAGAGACTGTCATTTTTATTTCCTCTTTTAGAGAGGCAATCTCAAGCTCTCTTACTTGACAAATTTAGTCCTTTTCTTGTAGCTGAGTGTCTACAAATTCCTTGACCTCCTTTAAATGACCTCTTAGATCAACTATGGTATTTTTAGCTTCTTTTATATGTCATTCATTTCATTCCTCAATCTATCAACCTCTTCTTTTCCTTTCTGGAGCTGAAAATTTTTCTCACTAATCACTTGTATGTCATCATCAATTCTCCTTTGAGTCTTCTGCAGCTAATCCTTTAAAATTTGATTTTCCTCCCTGATTTTTGCAAGTTCTTCCTCACCCTTTTTACTGGAGTTAGAGGTAGTCAAACTCATAAACTCATATTTCAAAGAGATAAATTATACATCATTTTCTTGCAACTAATCTTTTAGGAATTGGATTTCTTCTTTCAAAGTAGCAACTCTCTCTTTACTACCTTGTTTAGCATCCTTCCTTGTTATTTCCAAATCTCCCTTTAGAGACATAATTTATTTAGATAGCTTCTGATTTTTTGATATAGACTTTTCAAATTTATATTCTAGAGATGCAAACTCTTTCTCCTTTGTCTTATAAGCTTCATCCTTTTCGTGCAATTGTTTGAACAAGTGTGTTTCCATTGTCTTTGATTCCTCTTACTTCTTTCTCAAGGTTTCCATGATTTTGGTTGCAAGATTTTTGACTTTCTCTATATTTTTCCTTTTACCATGAATAACATCTCTTGTTTTTTCAATGGAGAGTTCATCAGAATATTCTAAGGTCTCACCAATTTCATCTTCACAAACTGAATCATTATGATCCTTAGTAACACTTAGGTTCCTTAAGCAAAGAATCTCCAATTTTTTCCAAAGTTCATGGGATAAGGATTGAGATCCAACTTTAGATTTCACATCTTCTAGAAGGGTATTAAATATGGCATTTGTAAAGTCTTCTTGTAGTGTTGTTCTTAGGTTTTCCCTTTGTACAAACACGTCCATTTTACACTATATCCCAAACTTCTAAACAAATGGTTTGCAAAAATCCCTTCATCATAGTACTCCAAAAGTACCAATTGTCTTCATCAAATCTTGGTGAAATCTTTGTAGAAGGCCCTTCCTGTTTCTCCATATCTGCGTAGTGATCTATCTTCCAGCTATTAAGTTGTTCTCGAATCAACCCACTCTAATACAAATTGTTGGAATTCTTAATGACACTGATAGGGGGGGTGAATTAGTATCATGCACATATTTACAAATAATTCACTTTTTAAAACATGCACCAATTTTTATTTAAAACCACATCAGTAAAAACAAACTGTGCGCAGAATATTTGAAGAAAATTTATATATATGTATAAAATGAAATTACATAGAAAGATGGGAGACACCAATATCCACTGATGTGAGCACCGACTCACTTAGACGGCCATATGATTGGGACACCAATCCCACTGGAAAGCACCAACTTGTAGATTACACACTTCAACATGTGAGGACACCAATCCTCCGCGCAAGCACCAACTTGCCAATTCATGCTCCAACCTGTGAGGACACCAATCCTCTGTGCAAGCACCAACTCACAGTGTTTAGGCAGCAACCTGAGTGGATATTGTAATCCCCTTTCCTTGTCTTGTCCAACTTCCATGAGATATAGCTGTTGTACATTGACTTCAGATCTGCGAGCTCTTTGATTTGCGCTCTGATTCACTGATTGTTGCACTCACTTTTGATGTATTATGGTTCAAATATGGTCATTGCTTCTCTTATACTGTATTATTCTATAGTTCCAATTGTTGTATTGATTATGCACACATATACATTGACATGCTTCTTGTGCCCTTCTCACAAATGCTACTTAGTCTATGCAACTAGTCCTTGTTCTTCTGCATTTCATGTAACCTTGTGCACTTCTTCAAATCATATTTCCTCTTATTCCCTTTAGCGTTTCATCTAACCCGAATCTTGCAGATTCCGAATATTACTCCATTTTTTCTTCCAAGCTTACTTCTCATTCATCAACTTCACTTGTATTTATACTAAACTTGTTCAAACAATTGTCCACAAGTTAGGGCTTCTCTAAACAGTAACAACCCTTCTTCCTTTCTTTACGGTCAAGCTTACGCAAGCATCTCCCACTTGTCTTGTCTCGCACAAATGGGGTACCATGACTTTGTGGGTCTTGTGCACTAGTTTATTGGCTTAGTGCGACTTGCACACCATAGTACCATGACTAGGTGGGATTAAGGACTTGCACACATATTTTTATATACTTCTTCAAACTGGCACATAGACACCAATTCCAACAACCTATTTGACATCATCCAACAACCTCTTTGACATCAATGAAAACACCAAATTTCAACAATTATCATCAATTGCAATGCCTTTACATGTGCGAAACATCCCTTGCATGAATGGTCACAATCTCATTTCCCTATAGACCTAGGTTAGATCTCAACCATTGGCAGTGGAGTACCTTTATCGCCCCCTGTGCACTTTCCTTTTCTGCTAACGGTCAGATATATCCCAATATAACCCCCTCATTCAATCTGGACGATGGGCAGGTGCAAACCTCAAGAGTGTGGTTTTGGAGGCCCGATAGCGGTTTTGGAAACCAGGATTCTGCCTCCAAAAAAACTACAAGGAAAAAAACTCACTTTTGGTAGTTTCAATTTCGGAGCCTTTCCTTATGTTATTATGTGATTACCTTGAGCCCTTGTTGACACAAACCCAGTCGACAGGGGTTCCTCACACTGTCGACACCCAAACCACCACGATCTCCCTGAGCACTGGCCCAGATAGGTTTTACCCTGTCCAGCAACACCTGCGGAGCAGATGAGGTCTCACTCAAGATGTTCAACGGAGAGTTGACGGAACCATGTTTCCGTCGAATGAAGGAGGATGTTGTGAATTAACTAATCAACTTATCGCAGCATTGCACAACTTATCGCGGCATTGCATAACAGATCTAAACATTCAACTTAGACATTAAGCATAAACATAGCATCATTCAACAGATCTCATCATTGACAGAACCATAAATGCGCAATAGATATAACAGTAAAACATTAATCAAAGCAAGGAAACATCGCATCATTCATGGATTCAGATCACATAATGCATTCATCACATGGAAAACAGGAAAGACATAAGGATTCTGCTCAAAACACTATCATATCATATTCATATTTGCAAAAACTCAGATACAACAACATAATCCTTATGTCGCATACCCAGATTAACAGACAATAACAGGCAGATTCATCAACTCATGTATCTCCAAATCGGTCTATCATTAACTATCTCGGTTCAACTTGGTGTCCTAACACTTACAATGCTAAGTCTATTTATAGGCTTACGCCTTTACATTTGTGGTCCACTTAGGCAACCATTTAACTACTTCCTAACAAACTCTACAAAAAGATGACCCAAAATCCACAAAATGCGGTCCAAATGACCCAAAATACACATTACGCGGTCCAAATGACCCAAAACTACATAAACTAGTGTCGCCTTGCGCGCTATTTTCCTCCTTTCGCGGTACCTTTGGCCTTGCATAGCATCCACGATGCTGCAATGCTAACTCACCAAACCACCTTCCAACAGGCCCCCAACACAATCTTGTGGCTCTCCCTCTAGCCACGTCAACTGGACATTGTGTACTCAGTGGTCTTCAGCTTGAAGTCCTCATATTGTTGATCGACCTTTGTGACCTATTGCTTCACTGCCGCAGCCACCGCCTAACTCTCTGTCACATCCTGCACAGAAGGATGCTCCACGAGGGCTTCACTCAATAAACCGCTATCATAGCACGTTCATTCGTGGCATATGAAACAATACCCCTAATTTCACTAAATATTGGAAAATACCTTCCAAAATCATTTTTATTAACCCCCTCCCAATATGCCTTCCCAATTTAAAAAAACCCTTATTTTCACTAGATATTGTATGTATCAATTTTTTCATTAACATTTTTTATACCCCTTTATATTTCTACCTAGTATATTGATATGATACCCCTCTTATGACCCCACATGCATTCTACAATGCACCTTGCTTCTTTCAATGTATATTGTGGATGCACATTACTTCACCCATAATGCAATTACTCAACCACATATCACTATGATTTGCAACATCTAATGGTCTAATGAAGAGATAGGAGATCACTTCTTATATGTCACTAGAGCCAATGCACATAGTACAACATTTAGATTACATGTTGCAGTTCCCCAATCGCTGACTAAGCCTATTGTGGGCTAGGTATCCAAGCCCCTAGGGCCTGTAACAAGCTCTAGGAGGCTGACTAAACCTCCCAAGGCCTGTAATAGGCACCAGTGGTTGGGTATTCAATCCCCCAAGGCCTATCGAGGGCCTATAACAGGCCCTGGAGGCTTACAAACTCCTAAGGCTATTGGTAACAACTGGATGAGTGCTATTGGTAGCAATTGGCTGTCAATGACCACTGTCTCTCGACTATGATCAATTGGCAACCCACTTCACCACAAAACCCCTGGCCTCAGGCATGCCTCAAGACGTTATTTTTCTGCGTACTAGTAAGCCCGAGCCTTTCCTCAACCCGATTTCTCATCCAGCCGTGATCCCGCCATCTCCATTTGGAGGATATTTGTCATCCCACCCATATAAAAAAGACCCCAAAGTATTTTTGTATTGTTACATTAAATAAAAAAACCCTTTGCCCCTTAATATATAAGCAATATAATTTTTAGGTTTTCATGAATATTTAGTACCACAATATGAATGAACGTGATACTATATTTCCTTCTAGTGAAGCCCCCATGGGATGCTCACACATCTTCTCAGCTACTTGTCGGTGACCCTTCTGTACAGCCTGTAGTGAGGAACTTGCCTTGAGCAAAAACTATCCTCCAACCTCTTGGAACTCCTCCAGCTGTGCTCTGCACTTCTTCTGACGCTCTTCCGCCTTTGTGATGCGCTGCTTCAATTCCTTGAGTTCTATCGATTTGGTGGCCTAAGCAACTGGTGGCAGCGTCCTCATCGACACCTTCAGTGTTTCCAGTTTCCCTTCTGCTTCTTGCCACATCTTGGTCAGTTGTTCTAACTGCTCATCCTGAACGATGCTGCTCGAAAACTGCGTAGTCTCAGCAGTGATCTTTGTCGCTGCCTGTTCTAGCTCACCCATCTATGTCGCCAACTCCTCAATGGTGTGCTTCCATTCATTTACTTTCTCTTCTAGTGTGCCTAGTTTATTTAGAGCTGTTAACTCCACATTATTTCACTATAATTGGGCGATGAAAGCCCCAAGTCGTTGCGCTTGCTCGACCAGATCCAACTACGCGGTGGGCTTCGGTACGTGCTGACATGCTTCAGAGACTGTCACCTCCAATCGCACTCTGCTGTCCCAAATGGTGGCTTTCTCCACCGTCAACCTGTCCTTCTCTTTTTTCAACTCCTCAATTGCTTGATCCTTCTCAGTGCTTAGGTGCTCTAGCTTATCCTCCAACTCATCGACGACCTCCCGCGCCGCTACTGCCTTTCCCTTTAATTTTGTGATGTCTTGCTGGGTTACTGCCTCATTTTCCTATGATCACAGGAACTGACCGTTGATCTCCTGTATCCCGTCCGCCATTTCCCGGCTGGCAACCGCCTGCATATTCGTCGACTCCTTTGTGGGAAGCCCTTTGATGTTAACAGACAAAATTTCTAACCGCTGTAGCAAGGCCTGGAGAGCCTCATTGTCAGTCACAATCACAGTCAAGGGAATGTTCATGTTTTGAACCCGTGGCTCAGTGCTGATTATGCCAACTGCTTGCCCAGTTGCTACCTCCGGTAATTGCTGCGAAACAATATCACATAAAGAATCAAGGTGAACATTTACCTCCTTGAAACCTGTTTCCACCTGTGTCATCATTGCTCGAGATGCCACATTTTTTGCATTTGTTACAGCCACTATAAGTCGTCCCAACTGCGTTTCTATTGCTGGGGAGGCGCCACTGATTGTACCATACTCATAGCACGCCTTTGTTCTTCCCTCCTCAAGTTCGCGGTCTATCTCATCGTCCGTGGGCGTCTTTGTTGATTCTTGATCCGAGTCATGGTGACTCTGTTGGTCCTGCGCGAGTAGTGGATCCTCTGGGCCCGTCGTTGGTGGTCCCGTCGCGATCTCCGCCATGCTAAATGGTTCCCACCATTCTTTAGGACAATCATTGATGATGTCGTCCAGCTCCTCATTAGACAATATGTAGTATTTCAGCAACCATTGCTTCGCGGGGTCATGCCGTGCTTGCACATGAATAGCATGAGGCTGAATCACAAACTAAGCAATCTGCTTGTATTTTGACGTGGCTTCTTCAGATAAGTGAGTCACTTTCGTCGTTGCTGCTTGTAATGTCTCCCAATAGACCCAAAACTGCATTGTGCATTCATGAATGCGCTCGGGTTCGTGCACCCACCACAGATTCTGATAGCGCGCCCCCTTACGGCCTTTTGTGACATTGACCTCTATCCCTTGGTAGGTGTCCAGCTCCCTCCATGCGACAAGCGCAATCAAGATCAAGAGCCAGCTGTACGTGAATGCACCCTTCCCATCTTGGACAGCTGCTGTATCCTCTTCCAACTGGTTCAACAAGAAGAGTGACCAGTTTATCTATACGCCTTCCACGCACTGCTCTACACATGCCACGACCCCCGAATTACACTGGTTGGGTCGATTCTTCCTGACCACTTTGCAACACAGTATCTTAGCTCCGGTGAAGACTGCCCGATCATTAATATTTTCAATGCGATAGGCACGGCCGTCGCGTTCCAATCCATAGCGTTGTACCAACCACTTTTCCAACTTTTTATCATTCTCCTTCCCCCGGAAACATTGCGAAGGGTCTAGCCCATCCTTCGACAATCCAGTGATCTCAACAATTAAATCAACAGTGATTGTAATTGGCCTATCCAACCACAATGTTCCACCGTGGAAGCAGGCCAACAACTGCTTCATGCAAGCATTGACCTCATTCAATCGCCCAAAGTGTCGCATGTTGATGAGTCTGAGCAATCCTGCACTAGCCAACCCACGCACCCAATCTTGCGGAATCGGGTTGCCTCCAACTTGCGTCCCTAGCACATAGGGATCCACCGTAATTTCCTTGTATGCCACCATGTCATGGTTATCATATCTCATGCGCATCAATGATGGCACAATATCTGTAGAGCACTCCATTCCTGTTGGTAGCGCTGGAATCCACACTGGGTATTTCTGGTTTTTCGTAGGCTTTCGGGGCGGTATACCAGGTCAACATGGGGGCACATACCCATGGATATCCACAACAGATATCCCTGCCCAAGCAGCCGAATATCCAACTCCACGGCTCGATTATCACACCTCCGGTGGAAGCTCCTCCAGAACAGTTGTGGATGATCTTAGCTGTTGTTTGCTCTGTGGGGACTCGAACTGCTGGCCCCCCCTCCGCTTCTTGATTATGAACGGTGAACCAACCGACATTCTGGCGACTTCTTCTTCAATGCTCACTGGTCGAGCTGGGGACTCTACTCCACTTGAAACTTTGACCATGCATTCACTCGGCATGCCACGCCAGGGCCCCTCTTGTCTCAATAGTTCCTCACCCTCTAACACTAGGCAATGTGCACAACCCGCTGCTAGCAACCACACTACACTTAACTGGGAAATTCGATTCAACAATGCAACATTGAGTTATACTTCACACTTTGCACAATGGTCCCTTACGACCAGAGTCCACCCCTTCTTATAGTGTTGAATTGCATCCTTAACCATCATTACCAAATCAACCCATGCATCATGACCAAGTCATGCCTTAATTACCCAAATTCATCGTTGATTCTGTCAATCCAATGGCCGGATCCACCATTAATGCTGATCATTTCAACAAGCGCCACTAATTAACCTCCTTTAATTCCTGCATTTATTATCGATTTGACCAAGTTGCGACCCTGCAGCTGTCGCGACCCAGCGCCTAAACCACAGTACAAGCGTTCCAACATGCGCATTCTATCCCCGCTGGTGCGCCAAACTGCCACCTAGCATCCTACACTTTTTTTTCCCGATGTGACTCAAGCATCGCGTTGCTCCAAGCCCATCCTGTAGGGATTCAATATTCTACCATTCACCAACCTTAGGAGCATCGCTCCATCTAACTGTTGCAGCTATACTGCGCCACCTAAAGTTATGCCACTGATGCGATATGGACCGAGACAATGCATCTATAACTTCCCTAGATGCTTCAGGAACTTGCTGTCATACAACAACACTAAGTCACCTTGCTGAAACTATGTATTTTTTGTATGGCGATCATGGCAAGCCTTTTTTCGATCCTTTTCCATGCGCTGGTGAAAACCAGTGATAAAGCGATCTTCCTCAAGTTGCACTAACTGCTCCAAATGTTTTGTTACTACTGCAACATCATTCATTCATGTCGTTGATGCTATGTGCAGACTCAGAACAATGTACTCCATAGGAATAACTTTCTCTTTCCCATATACCAATTTGAAGGGTGTATGTCCCGTCAACCTTTTACAGGTGGTGAAATATGCCCACAAGACTGCTGGAATCTTTAAATCCCAGTCATCACAGTTCGCATTAAAAAACTTAGTCAGCACATTCTCCAATACTTTGTTGAAAGATTCCACCATGCCATTTTCCTGCGGATGATATGGAATACTCTTCTTATGTTGTATTTAAAGCTCTGTTGTCAATGCACTAACGGTGCGATTAATGAAGTGAATCCCCTGATCACTCCTCAATAACTTCGGGCAACCAACCCGAGTGACAATATTGTCGAACAAGAAACGCGTTGTTGTTCTAGTAATGCAATCTACGACTGGTGCAGCCTCCGCCCAACTTGTCAAATAATCTATTGTTGTGATTATGTATCGTGCACCAGTACGTTTTCGAAGTGGGTTGATAGGTCCCACGAAATCCACTTCCCATTTATCGAATGGCTGCAGTGTCACTTGAGGTATTAGCAACATCTCATCCCTCCTGGAGGGCTTCCCAGTCTGCTGAAAAACATCGCAAGTTCACACATAATCTGTCGCATCATTGTGAAGAGTGGGCCACCAAAGCCTTGCACGAAGCACCTTCCTAGCAGTCGCACGACCACCATAGTTCCCACCAGCTACTCCTGCATTTGCTTCCGACAAGATCTGCCCTTGCTCATGAGGCAGGACACAGCGCCTCAGAATCTCGTCTGATCCCAGTTTGTACAACTATCCAGCAATCAACTGGAAATCTGCAGCAAGCTTAACCACCAGTTGCTTCTTCTAACTTGTGGTGAACCCCTCTAGTGCGGTTCCTGTCGCCAGAAACTGAATGATTTCGTCATAGTAGTCGTTAGCTACCTCAACCCTGAATAGCTGCGCATCTGGAAACCCATCTTCAATGTTGTCTGGTTCTTCCCCTATCTCAATCCGTGACAGATGATCTGGCCCCGCATTCAATCAACCTGGCTTCACAATCACCTCAAAATCAAACTCCTAAAAAATAATTAGCCAGCAACATATCTTCCCCCCCAACACAGGCTTATTGACCAGATATTTCAATGCAGAATGATCTGTGAACATCTTAAAGTGACCTCCCAACATGTAATGCCTAAACTTCTGCAGCGCATATACCATCGCCAAGCCTTCCCTCTCGGTAGTGGTATATTTCCTCTCTACATACAACAACTTCCAACTCGCAAAAGAAATTAGGTGATCCGGCTCCCCTTTCCCTAGTTGTGCGAGCACTACTCCTAGCGCAATTGATGATGCATCTACATGGACATGGAATTCCTTGCTCCAATCTAGAAATACTAGTATTGGCGTTGAAGCTATATTAGCCTTCCGTGTCTCAAAACTGACTTGACATTCTGGGCTCCATTGAAATACCGCATCCTTTTTCAACAACTTCTCCATAGGAGCTGTGATCACAGCATAACCCTAGATGAACTTGCAATAATACCCTGTGTGTCCCAATGTCACTCTCAACTGCTTGACATTGGTAGGCGGTGTTAAGCTCAAAATGAGCGCAATATTTGTTGGGTCGACCAACAATCCCTGCTTGCAAACAATGTGACCCAGTAATATCCCAAATGGTGCACAAAAGATGCACTTCTTCAAGTTCAGCGATATCTGATGTTGTCGACAGGGCTCCCACATCAATCGCAAATTTTCCAGATGATCGTTGATCAATCCATAGACTATCTAATCATCTATATAAACTTGCAAGAACTTCTGAATAAAATCCCTGAAAGCAGCAACAAGGACCCGAGAGAATATCGCAAGCGTTTTCTTCAGCCCAAACGGCATCATCGTGTACTGAAAATAGCCCCATTCTGTCACAAATGTTGTCTTGTGGCGGTCCTCTTTCGCGATTCTGATCTAGTGATAGCCAAAGAACCCATCCGTGAAAGAGTACATCTCTTTGCCACCTATGCCCTCCAACACCTCGTCAGTGAACGATGTCAAAAATGGATCATGCAGACATGCGTCATTCAGCTTCCGCAAGTCGACACAAATTCGTACTTCACCTGTCTTCTTGTCCTGCACCACCATAGGACTAATCCAATCTGATTCCTCAACCAATTCAATAATGCCATCATCCAACATACGGTCAAGTTCTACTTTGACCCTTTCCTTATGGCACGGATTCAGTCGATATGGTCGCTTCCTAATTGGTTTTGCATCTGGTTTCCATGGGATCTTCATCTCCCCCAAATCCCCCAAGATTCCCTTCATCTCAGAAAAATTCATAGGGAACAAGTCTTGGAAGTCATGCAATAAGTCTATGACCTTCTCCATCATGTCTTCATCCCAGTAGTCGCCAACATTTGTAAACTTTGGGCTCTCCTCCATCCCAATGTTGATATTCCTAATCTTTAATGGTTATGTTACTGTTGGCTTAAGTACTAATCTAGAGGTTTTCCAATGTAGACCCAGGTTCTTTACTGGTTTCAAGAAACCAACAAAACCCCTTCTCACCAGCCCTTTCGTCAACAACCTACGAACAGGATGAAGTCTCACCCGAGGTGTAGCTATGGGGGTGCTGAGGAATCAAGTTTCCACAGCAATGTGATGAGTTGTTCGGACAGGGCTACTGCACAATGCAATATCAGATCTGCGCTGCGAACTGAGGACTGCACGATGATAGGTTGCGCAGTTCGAGTAGGATACAAATAATAGGAAAGCGCAACAAATTTATACGCTTATTCTTCCGAACTTAACTATTGTGGAGGTTTTACTCTAACACTTATCCATTCATCTACTGCCTTAGATTAATTAGCCTTATAACGAATGCAAGTAGATAAAACATACACTGCTGCGTGCACCTAGCACTACACATTGAAGGGTTATACAATCTGAACATTACATGCACATGTGATTATTCAACAAACTGATACTTTCACATACTTGGAATAGTGGGAATTCACATTCATTCATTCCAT
This sequence comes from Larix kaempferi, assembly GCA_027924585.1. Lineage (NCBI taxonomy): Eukaryota > Viridiplantae > Streptophyta > Pinopsida > Pinales > Pinaceae > Larix > Larix kaempferi. The sequence goes on from BSBM01000010.1 coordinate 17,254,979, forward strand.
TAATACTTAACATATCATTCCCATCTGTCTCCTATGGCGAATACATACAAAATCATTAACATACAACTTATAAATGAGAATCTAGACATTCAAAGTAGGTAAATAAGCAATTGCAGAAACACAACAATCACACAACACAGTATTTAACGTGGTTCACCCCCCGGATGGAGGCTACGTCCACAAGAACTATTGTTATATTAGTCTTTGGGAAGGGTACAACAATTCTTTGTCTACGCACTCAGCTTGCAGACCTTCCTCTCTCTCTCTCGGCCTCTACGCACATAGCTGCAGAGCCTTTACAAAATGTGCTTCAATAGATATTATCAAATCGATAGTAAGAACAATACAAAATGAGAGTATTCAATAACCCAACAACCCTTTCCCATACAAAATGTTCCTTATTTATAAATCATGCACGTAGGTCATGTCTTTACAATCCGTAGGAAAAACCCTTACGTTTACAAAACTGGTGTGGCTAACTGCCAGCCCGACTGTCACTATCGACAGCTTGCTCTGCCTACTCCAGGCCGTCGTGCTGGGCCACTCGTGGCTCACACTCTATTCTGACAGCCTTAGTCATCAAAACGGTTACAACTGCATCATGGCTTATCCCTTTCCACACCTTCCGCCTTCCTGTCGCCGTCCACTTAGTGGCCTAGCTTCTCAACTGCTTGCCACCACTCTCCTAGATAGGTCGCTTTCCTCGTCCTTCATTCTGTTTCTTACCCAAAATAGGTCGCTTACTCGGCTCGACCTTCTTCTATTCTTCTTTACCAAAAGTAGTTGCTGCGCAAGCGCTGCGCACCTGCACTGCTGCATTAAAACTGCATCTGTACTCCGAGCTGCGCCTTTCTCAAAACCATATCTTCTGATGTCGTAGCCCAAAAGCTGTGCAGCTCCTCAAAACTGTATTCTTATCAAAATTGTGCCTACTTGGGCCATGCCCAACAGGCCCTTAACACTGATTTGTGGCTCGTCCCAAGCCACTTCAGTCCAGGTGCTCCATCTGTGCCTCTTTTGAAATTCCCGAATGGGTAGTAAAGTCGTGAACAGTCGCACTCAATCTTGCAACTACTGCCTTTACTTCTTACTCGTATCCTTTAGCCATGTTTAGCATTTCATCCGTGACCGACTCTTCAACTTGTTCCTTCACTTTGGCCTTTGTTGCCTGAAGGTCTTGTAACCTTATTTCCATCTCGTCAATCAAAGTGAGTGCTTCTTCCTATAATGGCTATAACCTCGCAGAGGTTTCAACCTCCTTTTCCCTTAAAGCCTCGAGCTCCTTCCTTAGTACCTTGGTTTGCTCAAAGGCATGCCTCTTATGTCTTACCGACAAGTCCTTCATGGAAGCATCCGTACAATCCACTTCCTACTGCTTCTGCTGTATGTCATCATGGATCTTTTGCAGCTCTGGCTCATCCTGCAATACACTCCAAATGTTTGAAACATCCTCTAATAATATTTGGCATCGCGCGAATGTTGTGTAGATGCCCTTCGTAGAGGCCTTCAGTGCCTCCTCTCTAGCTTCTTGTGCCTGTTGCGCCATATCGATTGGGTGTCATGCTTCTAGCTTGGCAATTTCCGCCTGATGGGCAGCTTCCATCTCTGATATCCTCTCCGCGTGGGAGATTTCCAATCCCCTCATTCTTTCCTGCAAACTTTTGACGGCAATACCGATCTTTAGGATAACCGCCTCAACTTCTGAATCTTCTTCAACTTCAGGGAGCTTCACGTATACTGCTGACACCGCGCCTTTTATCTTGCACTGCTTTTCCTACATGCATTGAAGCTCCCTTGATTTTTGCTCACATTATCCTTGAACCTTCCTGTAATTCTCTTCATATTGAAGGCGCTGATTGTGCGAGACAATGTCCCGCTCATGCATCTCATGGGATATTTGGGTGTGCAGCTGGTGCAACCCCTTCGCTGGTATCATAGCTACATTAAGCTCCAGTTGCTCAAGTAGCCTAACAGTTTCTGTCATTTCATCTGTTGGGAACAGAATGGACCCTAAAGCAATCTTGACGATGCACGTTCATGTTGAGAAGGCAGGTTGACTGCGCATCGCTTCACTTGGCTCCCCCAAGTGTTCCCCATGTTTCGGTTCCTTAGTCAAATCACGATGGACTTGCTCCATCCATAAGACCAGACTAGCCAGTTTGTTGATATTCTCCCTGATCTCAGCTTGAGCTGGTTCTTCCTTATCATCTAAGTGCGTGGATACCCGCAATGCTATCTGTTCATAATCATCATCATGAAGCATTGTGTCCAGTTTCTCCTTACCAGCTTTGGATTTCTTCTTTTGTGGCTTCTCCAGTGTCTTGGTAGTCAGTTCCTTCCTTTTATCTCCAACCTACCTTGCAGGTGTTTGGATTGGTGTGCTCTGCTCCTCTGGTTCCTTGTCCAATTGATCACCTTCATATTCCTCCATAGATGTGGTGATGACGCTCTCCGGTGCATCTTCCTTCCAACTCTCGGGCGAGTCCTCGATGAGTAGCTCAATCATTGGTGCACCGAGCTGATACTGGTCGTCGAACCATTTCTCCATTGTCAAGCGCGGCTGTATCTAAATATAGTGTAAGGTAGCCTTGAAAATCATCTTGGGCCTATACCTGTAGGTCACTTTGTCAGTGATGCACGGGGTTTTCTCTATAACCGCACATAGCTGCTCGAAATATGTCAGAAATTGTAGATCATTAAGTCGCTACTTCTCTAGGCTTGTGGACACCCACATGTTTGCATATCAGGCTACCTGGAAGTCCTTTGCTACAACTGGCAGTTCATTCTGATGCACAGGTTCTTTCCAACCTACAAAAGCAATTAGTATGAGCATGCAACTAAAGTGAAATGATAACCCCTTGTCCTGGGTATCCTTGATATCCAACAACAACTCGTTGAGCAAAAAGTTTTCCCAATTATACTCGTGAGCATCCATGGCCTTGGCCGGTAAGGCCACAACTAATGCATTTAGATCTTTCAGTCGTACTTTTCTCAACAGCCTCCTTGCCCCTCCCTGCCATTAATTGAATAGTGACCGCAGGGATTCAATTATGATCGGGTCAGTCTCATATCCCCGGTGACCTATGTTCAACTTGAACTCCACCTTTATATTTGCGGCAAGTTCCTGGTCATCTTTCTTTCCCACGAATTATGACGCAGGGTTGTCGTCCTTCTTACTCAGTCCGGTGATCCTTGCGATCAAATTGACCATGATATTGACCTTGAATTCTAACCAGATGTATCCTTGGTGCGTGAAAGATAACAGTGTATGCACCACAGCTTTGCATTCCTTGCTGCGGTGAAAGTGGGGAATTCTTCGCAGGTTGAGTAGACCAGACTGGGCCAATGGAAATGCCCAATCCATTGGAACAACCTCTAGATGTCTTCCGGTCGCACCCTCCTTGCTACACATGAACTTATCTGGCTGTAAGTGAGGGAATTTTTCAGCGTCCATTAAATCATGATCAGCAAACTTGCAATTAGGGATTCTTCCCAGTAAGTCCTCCTTCGTGCGGACGTGCTTCGACATTGGAGGCATTGGGATCTCATATTGCGCATTCTTGTCCAAATGCTTCTCTGGGGCATCATTCTTCCGTGGACTAATATATTCAGGCTTGAGCCAGACAGGTGGTGGTGGAATTCCCTGTCGAGCCGATGGATTTGACGCTTCTGGCGTCTTTTATTTTTCTGGTGCGACAGCTGAATTCTTATCTTTCTTTTGCTGCTTTGGTTGGTTTAGCTTCGGACTCTTGGACGGGCCACCCCGTTCTGGTGTTTCTTTCTTCAGCGGCATCTTCATTACTCCACTTATACCAGAACATTTGAAAGTGCCAAGAATCTCGTCTAGAATCGGCTCTTCGAACATAAACGCGGCAAACACTCGTACTCTAGTTGCTAAGTGCTTACACTCTTCACAGTTAGTAAAATTTCAAACTCACAATAACAAGCATAAGGTAGAGTTGGCGAATATTTATAGAGCCACTACCCGACAGCCTGTTCTCGTCAAATATCTTAATATTAAATGCTACATCTATTTCAAAAATATCAGCTGGATCCGCACCTTACATGACATTCAATGTGTCGGGAATGGCTAGGCTAGGAATTAAGTGCTAGATGTGCTAGACAAGATCTGGCTGGCGCGTCAATATTTTTCCGCCGTAAAACATTTCGAGTCAGATGGAATTTCCTTAAATGTTGAGGTGTTAGTGGAACTGGCAGCCATATGACAACCTAGTGGTTAATTAAATGTTCAGTCCGTTTCCCAGATCCCGTTATGATCTTAATCATTTCAGCTTTTATTACAACCAAACGGGTGGAATATTTATTTAATGCGGGGTTGTGTTAGTGCCGCCCTTTTTTGAATAACGGATTTTCTATCCGGCCTCCAAATGGCGTGGTCATTTACTTCCATCCTAATGCGTTGAATACTATGGATGTTCTGGTTTCCTGGAATCCGTTGCCCTTGTCGCTATAGCTATGCAACTGCGTAGGACTTGTGTCTTCCGTCGCATCTATACATAGTTCGTAGGCATCCTTTTCCCTTTTGATCTGTGCAGCTACGCTTTTTTTTTTTTTTGCACGCAGCTTCAGCATTGCTGCGCGGTATATACATGTTATCCCTTATACATTGCGTACAGGCTTTTTCCTCTTTCCAGTTCCCACTTTCAACTGTACTTGGAACTTAGAAATTTCCCTTTTTCTGATCATGAAAGGCTCTGTGAGGAAGGACTATCCCAATAGGGTTTTAGCCTGCTCCCGTTGACTAGGCCGAGTAAGTTTCTCCTACTAATGTGGCTAACTGAGCTGCGCCACCATTAGTAACATGTACAACAGTATATGGGCCAAGCCAATGCATTTTAAACTTTCCAGGAAATTTCATGAATTTACTATCATACAGGAGGACTAGATCACCTACCTGGAAAGACTTGTTCTTGATGTGGCGATCATGCCATGCTTTTTCCCTTTTCTTCTGCACTTTTTGGTGAAATCCTGCAATGAAGCGATCCTCCTCTAGACCAACCAAGTGTAGAAATATTTCTTCTAGTGCCTCTTGATCCTCCATACCTGTAAATGTTGCTATCCTCAAGCTGGGAAGAATATATTCCATTGGCAGAATTGCTTCCTGACAATAGGCTAGCCTAAAAGGTGTGTGGCCTGTCAACTTTTTGCATGTTGTCCTATATGCCCATAGCAGAGCTGGAATGCGCAGGTCCCACTCATCCCTATTCACGTTGCATACCTTAGTGAGCGCATTCTCTAGTATTTTATTGAATGCTTCAACTGTTCCATTCGCCTGTGGATGATAAGGTGTGCTTCTCTGATGATGAATGCGGAATTATTCTGTCAATGCCTCGATGGTTTGGTTTAAGAAGTGAGTGCCTTGATCACTCATCAAGATATTTGGGCATCCAAACCTTGTAAGGATGTCTTCAAATATGAACTGTGGCAGTACCTGCGCTGTAGCCCTTCACTGTCTTAGCTTCCACCCATCTGGTGAGGTAATCAATTGCAGTGATAATGTACCTCACACCAGTTCTTTTCCCTGGTGGGTTTATAGTTCCCACAAAATCAATTGCCCATTTTTCAAATGCCTGTAGTGTCAATTGTGGGTTCAATGGCATCTCATCTCTTCGCGATGGCTTTCCTATCCTCTAACACACATTGCAGCTCTAGCAATACTCCTTTGAATCCTTATGAATTGTAGGCCACCATAGCCCTGCGCGCAATATCTTTTGCGCAGTGGCCCTTCCTGCATAGTGACCTCCTGCTGCTCATGAGTGTGCATCTGCTAGTATAAATGGTTTCTCATGCTCCAATACGCATCTGCGCAATACTTCATCCGGTCCCAACTTATATAACTAACCTACGATAATGGTGAAGTATGCTGCTCGCACTACCAAGTACTTCTTTTGCTGCGTAGTGAACTCCATGGGTGTTAATCTAGTAGTAAAAAAGTCTATGATGTCTTTATAGTAATCATCAGCTATCTGGATAGCAAACAACTGCGCATCAGGAAGATTGTCTTCAAGATTGGTAGGCTCCTCTCCTAACTCAATCCTTGACAGATGATCAGGTCCCAAGTTCAATCTTCCTGGCTTGACCATGATCTCAAAATAATACTCATGAAAGAGCAACAACCATCTGCATATTCGCCCCCCTAACACTGGCTTATTGACCAGGTATTTCAGTGCAGAATTGTTAGTGAACATCAAGAAGTGCGCACCAAGCAAATAGTGCCTGAACTTTTGCAATGCATAGACCATTGCGAGGCCTTCCCTCTCAGTAGTGGTGTAATTCGTTTCTGCAGATGAGAGCTTCCTGCTCAAAAAAATAATGGGATGGTCAGTACCTCCCTCCCCTGGCTATGCTAGAACAATTCCCAATGCTATACATGACGCATCCACATGTACATGAAATGGCTTCTCCTTGTCTGGAAACACTAATATCGACACAGTGACCATTTTTTCTTTCAAGGTGTCAAAACCCTGCTCACACTCTACGTTCCAAATGGATGGTGCATCTTTCTTTAGTAGCTTCTCCATGGCTGCGGTTATCTGCGCATACCCCTTTATGAACTTCCTGTAATAACTGGTATGCCCCAATGTAGTGGGCAGCTGCTTGACTGAATTTGGCGTTGGCAAGTTTACAATGACTGTGATCTTCACATGATCAACCATCAAACCTTGTTTAAGGACAATGTGTCCCAATAGAATCCCATAAGGAACACAGAAAACACACTTCTTTAAGTTCAAAGAGATCTGGTGCTATATACACTTTTCTAGCATGAGTCTGAGGTTTGCACCATGGTTCTTCAGCAACTCGAATATTGTCCAATCATCAAAATAGGCTTCCAGAAACTTATGCATAAAATCCTTAAACATTGCGACAACAACTCTGGAAAAGATTGTGGGTGCGTTCTTCAGTCCAAATGGCATCACCGTGTACTGGAACGACCCCCATTCTTTGGAAAAAGTGGTCTTATGTCTGTCTACAGGATCAATCCTTATCTAGTGATATCCCGAAAAACCATCATTAAAGGAATAGGCCTCATTTCCTCCAACATTATCGAGCACTTCATCCGTGAAGGGTGTAGGAAATGGGTCATGTATTGAAGCATCGTTCAGCTTTCTGAGATCCACACAAATCCTGATCTCACCTTTTGTCTTCTTATCCTGGACAACCATAGGGCTTATCCACTCAGATTCTTCAACTTGCTCAATGATCTCTGCATTGAGCATCTTATCCATCTCTTCACTTACTCTTTCTTTGTATCGCAGGTTCAAGCGATATGGTCTTTGCTTAACGGGCTTCGTATGTGGCTTAAGAGGTATTTTCATAATTCCCAAGTCCCCCAAGATTCCCTTCATCTTTGTAAATTTTATTGGGAATAACTCCTAATATTCCTGCAATATATCCGTGATCTCCGTCATAGTCTGATCATCCCAGTAGTCCCCAATAGACGCAAACTTTGGCTCTTCACTGGTGCCAATATTTACTTTCTTTGTTTTCACAGGTCCACTCATATCTATAATTTCCCGCGGAAGTCCCTCTACCTCGCGTGCACCTTCTGACTCGGGTATCTTAATGTTGTGCGGGTCCTCCTCATCACTGTCTTCTTTTTCTCCAACCTCTTCAGCTAGGTTGTAACATTCCTTGGCATGTTCTACCTGTTCCTTCCATTATGTCTGTAGGCATTCAAGTACGTTGTTATTTCCAAAGAATTCCTCTAGGGTCATATTTTTATGTGGACATTCTGGCCTAAATATTCTTTCTTTAATAATATGCATCGCATAGTTTATGGTAGGGCTCTCATCTTCAAAAGTAAATCTCTTCTGGAAATTCACAGTCAGCATATCCCAATCTATGGTTTCTCTTCGCAACTCCATGTCTAAGTACCATTTCTTTGGAATTCTTCCTCCAGTGTGTGCACGAATAGATGCACCCATTTTGTCTTTGGTCTCTCCATGCTTGTGAACAAACCTCAATTGTTGTCTTGGATCTGTCTATCCATTGTACTTCTCGAATGACAGGGTAACTTTGTAAGCAAACCGGATCTGCATCTTAATTCTGCATTGATCCCATGTGGTCAATGTCTGCTTATGCACAACCCACCATCTGGCAGGTGTCTTGCACAGTGCCATATCTAATGCTGGTAAGCGATGCTCATCTACAATTGTTGCAGTATAATATTTGATAAATGAATAAACATTAGATGAACCATCATATGTAGGGATTGGGATTACCTCTTTTCCAATCCAGCGCAGTGACTTTGTAACTCGTGCACATCTCCTCGCAGATACTTTGTGCATGCGACTTTGCCAATTTTCTAATCCTGCGTCAGAGTCTGAAATGCAAGAACTGTGGCATCTCCAGTTGAGTGTTCCATCTGCAGTAGGATTAATGTAATCTTCCTGGTTGGCAATCATCTTAGACATTTGGTCCAAATCTTGAGCCCTGGATTCCTCTTGAATCGGCTCGCTATACCTGTCTCCATCCACAGGGTCCAATGGGGTGATGACCCTGAGATGATTTCCTTCAAATATCATCTTTCTTGTCTTTAAATTGATGATGGCGAGGTTATCGATAGCTCAGTCAATTCCCAACAGCGCAGGAAAAAGATGACTATCATCCACAATCTCAATAACCTCAAAATTTGCATGACTCTAGACTCCATCAATGTCAACAATCACTTGGGATAACCGACCAAAGGGTATAAATTTCTCCTGATTGCCATTTTCAAGTGGATAGGTGACCATAACAGCTTTGGTCTCCCCATCTACTGCCATGTTTGTTGGCTAACTGTCACATCTGATGACTGATACATTGAATGGATGATGACTCCACTATCATTCAAGCCACACTCTGAGTTAGGAATTCGAATGCCCTACTTGGCCTATTCGAATCCTATATTATGCACCTTATTGTTCTATTGTACTCATTCACTTACATTCTTATTCATTGTATAATACTAAGATATTGTTCTATTCCACTGTGTTTATGAGTGATCATTTACTGTCTCCATCTCTTCTTCTATGCAACATATTTGTGAGCTTGATTGTGAGTTGCTACAGCTGCCAGATCATTGCATATTATTACATGGTATCAAAGCAGGAAGCAGCTATTCGAATTACAGCAGTTGCAACATTTCTTTGAGTAGCTATCTTTCACTTGTTCCAAGTGTCCTTAAGGTAGTGTTCAGTCGAAGTGTAGCATTCTCCATCAGCATCACTTTCATGTTTTGCAAGTTTCAAAGTTCTCTGCAATTGCAGCAGTTTTTACAGTTGCAGCAGTAGATTCGAATTGAACAACATCTTCTATGTATCTGAAAGGAGTTCTTTCTCTCACTCCATTCAACTATGATGAGTGGAAGCCAAATATGGCATCATATCTGAAGAGACATGGTCTTTTTTATGTGTGTACTGGTATCAAGAGATATTTTTCTTCTGATGACAAGAAAGAAGATTGGCTTGATGCTTGTGAAGCAGACTCAGGAAAAATATGTATTACTATGTTTTCCAATATGGAATACTACATCGATCTCAATGAACATCCGTGATCTATGGTCTAGATTGAACAGATTATTTGGAAGTCAGGAGGAAGGGGTTGATGCTATCCATGTTGAAAGCAAGCTTAGTGATACTTCCTGCAATGATTTCTCTTTTCATGATTCGGCCTCCTTCATCTCCCATGATGATGTTGTTCAAGATGAAGACGAAGTACAAAATTTTGGTTTTGATCTCACCACTATTGGTTCAAAGAAGATCTTGAAAAAACATTCCAAAATCTTGGATATGATTTTGGTTTTGATATCACCACTCTTGGTTCAAAGAATATCTTGAAAAACCATTCCCAAAATCTTGGATATGATTTTGGTTTTGATCTCACCACTCTTGGTTCAAAGAAGATCTTGAAAAAACATCCCCAAAATATTCATTCGCTTGGTTTCAAGTCTCCAACATATCCTTGTGATTTCGGTTTTGATCTCACCACTATTGGTTTAAGGAAGATTTATCTCACCACTCTTGGTTCAAAGAAGATTGATCTCACCACTATTGGTTCAAAGAAGTTCATGAAAAACCTTTCCCAAATTCTTGGATCTGATTTGAAGCTCAAGCCATCACCATTATATGGTTCACTTGGTTTTGTCTCACCCCTACTGGTTCAAATGAGATATCAAAGAACTACATACACTTTCATGGAGTTGATGCACCTGTTGATTTGCAAGATGGTGATCTACTGGGTATTCTGAAGAAAACAAACTTGGAAGGTAATGCATTCACTCTCCCTTATCAAATGCTTTCTTTGGATTCCTATTTGGTCATTGGCACATGTTTTCAGAGTTTCACTGATGATGGAAGACTCTATAATTCACTTGGGTTCATAACTCATGCGCCTTTCTATGATTTTGGTTTTGATTTCACTCCTGTTGGTTCAAAGGAGATCATGAGAAATCATCTTCCAAGTCTTGGATCTGATTTGCTTGCATCCATTATTGGAGATCTCAAGCACATGTTTTTACAGCATGATATATTTCTTCCCGAGAGGAAGATAACTCTTTTTGAGAAAATGCTAGATCCAAATCCACAAGAACCTGAAGATCTAGCACCTATTGGTTCATGGGCCACCACCACTGTTGCATGCACCAGTGACCTTGTTGCAGATTCACCATCATCATGTCATAGTTTCTTTGGTGATAATCACACCTATGTCAGTTCAAAGGAGATATCAAAGAACTATCTTCACATTCATGGTTTTGATTCTACCTCAGTTGGTTCGAATCACATGCTTCATGATGATTTTCATACTATGTTTTACAGCATGATCCACTTCTGCCCAAAAAGAAGATACCTCCTTCCTTGATTGATGACCAAGAGAGAGTTGCATCATCACATGAGATTTCAGATTCAAAGTTTGGATATGATGATGAGCCAGATGTAGATGCATCTTCACATGATATTTGAGATTCAGAATTTGAAGATGAAGATGGAAGAATGCTAGACCCAGATCCACAAGAACCTGAAGGTCTAGCAAATGATGATGAGCGAATGGGAGATCCAGATCCACAAGAACCTGAAGATCTCTCACCTAATATTCCTCCTCTTCCTCGATGGGAAGCCACTACACTCCGATCTGCCAGTGATTTGGTTGGTCACAGAAGAACCAGATCAGATTTTCAGAATGGAAGGTTTCATCCTTCTCACATTGTTGATCTGTTTCAGATCGATTGATCCTTCTTTAGAAAAGAAGGACACTTGCCTCATTCAAGGGTAAGTCATGATATGCTACTTTAGCACCTTCAGTCTATTTCTGAGGGAGGGCCTTCTTCCCACTGGGTTTTCACTCTTTCCTCACTTAGTTTATTTGGATTGATTGTACGAGGTGACCTTTGGTCTCAGTAACCAGGGCCCTATCTTGTTGTTTTATAGGGTGACCTTCGGTCTTAGTTACAAGGGCCCTATTCTTCAGTTATTTTCTCATAGTATAGCTTGCGGGGGGGTGTTGGAATATTCTCCCCATCATTTTGTATTTTGCATGCAGATCTGCATGGTGCATGCATCTAGTCACCATCATGGTCTCCCTAGCACCTAGAGCTTGTTCCTAGGTCTTCTTTTCCCGCATGAAAAACTGCATGTTGCATGCATTTTCATGCATCCAATCATCATCATGGTGGACCTACCAGCTTCTAAAGCTTGGTTCTAGCTCTCCACAGCCTATCTACAGCCCCCAGGGGACCTCCCACCTACCAAAGGCGCCCTTCTCTAGTCTCTTGCATGACTAGTGTGCCTTTCTCACCTACCACAACCAGTTAGGTGCCCTTCTCACCTAACAGTCAGTTATCACTCAGTTCTTCCTTGATTTGAGGCTAGATTGACTCCTCCACTGACTGTTTCACTCCAATAGACCTCCAGTGAGACTAGTCTGTCGATTCTGACTCCAGTTAGCCACTCATGATCCCTTCACTGAGCCTCCTTCATTCAGTTCATGCCTACCTCACTCAGTTAGACTCCTCATGCGCCCTCCATTGAGCCTCCTTCATTCAGTTATTGCCTACTTCACTCAGTTAGACTCAGTTGACTGACTGTCACATCTGATGACTGATACATTGACTAGATGATGACTCCACTATCATGCAAGCCACACTCTAAGTTAGGAATTCGAATGCCCTACTTGGCCTATTCGAATCCTATATTATGCACCTTATTGTTCTATTGTACTCATTCACTTACATTCTTATTCATTGTATAATACTGAGATATTGTTCTATTCTACTGTGTTTATGAGTGATCATTGAGTGTCTTCTTCTCTTCTTCTTTGCAACATATTTGTGAGTTTGATTGTGAGTTGCTACAGCTGCCAGATCATTGCATATTATTACAGTGCATGTCTCTGTTGCGGTGCTCGTTCTGTCGTACGCAGCCGGCATATCCTCCTTATGTGGTATTTCGCTGCGCAACAGGATTCTCAGCGATTTTGGTGCTGATTCCTTGAAGATATCCCACGCTTCTTCAAAGGTTTCCTTGTTTTTCTTCAAGTCGAAGGGAGGTGCTTTCCCAGCTGCTTTCCATATCCATATTGTCTCAAGGGGTGTCTGCTTGGTATCAAAACCCCCAGAAGTCGAAGCTTTTGCTCCTTTATCTCGTCTTGTCGTAGCACCACTGCGCGTAACTACGTTAATACTTTGATCTGCAGGTCTTCATTCTACTATGATCAACTGGATATTTGGGGCTGGCGCCTCTATTCATTTTCTCTTCTGCATTTCTACCTCCAGCACTAGGCAGTCTTCTATAACATGATCAAAAGAGATACAATAGCTGCATGTAGTGCATGCATTGGTACAATCTCGAGACACATGGCCTGCTTGGCCACAATTATAATAGATTACATGGCCTCAGCCTCGTCCTTGCATCGGGCCATTATTCCTTCCCCTCCCGCGGTATCCTTCGTGACCTCTGTATCCTCCTTGATCCTGCTATACATTTTCTTGTTTCTGCGGAGTCTCTCCCTAGACTCTGTACATTCCTCCATACATATGCTCAATATCTTTCTTTCTTTCTAGCATGAGCTCATATGCGTAGCAATTGGATTCGTCGTGCCCTACTGACTTACAAAAATTACAATAGAGGTTTTTAGGTGTTCTCACGTATTTCTGTATCATATGGCAATCTTCTGGCTGGTGTCCTTTGGTTCTGCAAATTTCACACCATGGCCCTGGATCTAGGTTTAATGCATTTGGTCCACCCATGTTAAGGAAATCCTAGAATAAAGGACAATGATCCTTAGTATGTCCTTCCCCCTTACAGCCAGTACACCAGACTTCCTTTCTGTCTTGCTTTCCTTGCTTTACATCTTGCAATTGTAATGTTAGGGTAGCCAACTGGTTCTGAATCTACGACATCCCAGTGCTAGTTTCTCCCATAGGTGAAGCTTACAGCTTCATCGTGATCTCCAATGCTTTTGGATGCGAAGCCACTTTCTGTTGCATCAACGGCTGTCTAATATGGGGAAGCAGCGCAGCTATAAACCACTCCTTATGCTACTGCGGTGGAATATCAAATCTTACTTGGTCCAGTAGTGTCTTAAATTTTTGATCAAACGCCCAGACTGTTTCATTAGGTTTCTGTTTGATCTCTTTCAGTTCTGTGATACACTGTGACTCTAACTTTGGTTTCTTAAACTCTGCTACGAGTGCAGCCTTGATATCTAACAGGGTTCTCGGTTGTTCCTGAGAATATTTCATGAACCAATGCAAGGCTCGGTCTCTAAGGGTGGTAACGAGATGCACTTGCTTCACAACATCGTCCTATACTTGCTTTACACTCTAAACGGCTTCACATAGAAACCAATGTTGATCAGGGCCTTCTAGACCCGTTCCTTTGAATATCAACAGTTTGATATCATCAGCCATCCTCCTTCGAGGTGGCACGGATCTCTGAGTGGTGCTAGGGATAATATTCTGAGGTTGGATGTTCTGAAGTGGTACAGCCTAGGACTGACTAGGTTGATTCAGAATATCCTGGGAACCCACTCCTACGGTGTTACCAGTACTAATGTTCTGCAGTGTGGGTTACGCAGTACTCGCAACCGGTGGGTTCTAGACGGATGGGTTCTGAGATAAGGGAGGCGCGGTATGTGCAACCGGCGGATTTTGCGGTGTATTAGGCTGACAAGTGGAAGATAGAGGTGCAATTTGGCTATCCGGGTCAACTTCTGAATGTATGTATACACGGAGTCCAGGTCCACTAATAGTTTGCTCAGGGACGAACTTGTATCTCTTTCCACTTCTCAGGCTATGAATTTCTTTGTAGGAACCACTATATGTACTGTCTACCATGATAGATGCAAGTGTTTTACTGCATTCTAAAAACAACTTTCTTAGCAAGAAGCATTTTAATGTATAAATTGAGGTTATTCAGATACTTACCTCGGATTCCTTTGAAAAACTCTCTTCTGGCTGCGTTGTAGGACTTTAGCATGTCCACAGCGAACTGCGTCACAAAACTTTGCAATGTACTGTCGACCCAGAAATCGACTGCCCGTACGAATGAACTGTCTAGTGCTTTGAGTTTTTCAATAAGCTCCGGTGTCCACTCAGTCCGTGCACTTCGCAAAATATAGTTTATGTGATCTACGAGCCTTAACAACCACTCGTGTAGCTCGCATCCAAAAGATGCCTAGAAAACTTCGTGCACGTCTTTCCACAAGTATTTATTCAACCATTGAATGTCAGAGAGATGTGGGTTTCTGTTTTCTTTCCTTGTAAAGTCTCTCTCTATCTTGTCACACCACGCCTAGATTTCTTTCTTGTCTGGATACCAAAAGTTGATTCCCAGCTCAACTTCTTCTACGTCGCACATCACGACTTCAACTCATCATGGATTCTTAGCGCGTCAATGGAACCATTTGTTGTCTTAAGTACTAATCTATAGGTTTTCCAATGTAGACCCAGGTTCTTTAGCGGTTTCAAGGAACCAACAAAACCCCTTCTCACCAACCCTTTCGGCAACAACCTGCGAACATGATGAGGTCTCACCCGAGGTGTAGCTATGGGGGTGTTGCGGAATCAAGTTTCTACAGCAATGTGATGAGTTGTTCGGATAGGGATACTGCACAGCGCAATATCATATATGCGCTGCGAACTGAGGACTGCGCGATGATAGGCTGTGTCACGGTTCGCACTTCTTCAAACTAACCGCTGCGCAACCGGCGCACCCAAGGGTTGCACGGTTCGGGCAGGATACACATAATAGGACAGCGCAACAAAGTTATATGCTTCTTCTTCCGAACTTAACTATTATGGAGGTATTTCTCTAACACTTATCCATTCATCTACCTCCTTAGATTAATTAGCCTTATAACGAATGCAAGTAGATAGAACATACACTGCCGCGTGCACTCGGTGCTGCGCATTGAAGAGTTATACAATCTGAACGTTACATGTGCATGTGATTATTCAACGAACTGATTCTTTCACAGACTTGGAATAGTGGGCATTCAATATTCATTCATTCCATTAATACTTAACATATCATTCCCATCTGTCTCCTATGGCGAATACATACAAAAGCATTAACATACAGCTTATAAATGAGAATCCAGACATTCAAAGTAGGTAAATAAGCAATTGCATAAACAAAACAATCACACTACACAGTATTTAACGTGGTTCACCCCTCGGATGGAGGCTACGTCCACAAGAACTGTTGTTATATTAGTCTTTGGGAAGGGTACAACAGTTCTTTGTCTACACACTCAGCTTGCAGACCTTCCTCTCTCTCTCTCGGCCTCTACGCACATAGCTGCAGAGCCTTTACAAAATGTGCTTCAATAGATATTATCAAATCGATAGTAAGAACAATACAAAACGAGAGTATTCAATAACCCAACAACCATTTCCCATACAAAATGTGCCTTATTTATAGATCGTGCACGTAGGTCATGTCTTTACAATTCATAGGAAAAACCCTTAGGTTTACAAAACTGGTGTGGCTAACTGCCAGCCTAACTGTCACTGTCAACAGCTTGCTCTGCCTGCTCCAGGCTGTCGTGCTGGGCCACTCATGGCGCACACGCTATTCTGACAGCCTTAGTCATCAAAATGGTTACAACTGCATCATGGACTATCCCTTTCCACACCTTCCGCCTGCCTATCGTCATCAACTTAGTGGCATAACTTCTCAACTGCTTTCCGCCACTCTCCTAGATAGGTCGCTTTCCTCGTCCTTCATTCTGTTTCTTACCCAAAATAGGTCGCTTACTCAACTCAGCCTTCTTCTTTTCTTCTTTACCAAAAGTAGCTGCTGCGCAAGCCCTGCGCACCTGCACTACTTCGTCAAAATTGCATCTGTACTCTGAGCTGCGCATTTCTCAAAACCATGTCTTCAGACGTCGCAGCCCAAAATCTGCGCAGCTCCTCAAAACTATATTCTTATCAAAATTGTGCCTACTTGGGCCATGCCCAGCAGTTATTGGATCGGGCGGTGCATCAGGCGCGATGACATCGCGACTTCCTTCTGATTCTGGAATATTGACATTCTACGAATCATCATCATCTTCTAGCCCTCCAGTAATATTGTAGCATTCCAGCATCGATTGCATCTGACACTACGCATGCAGATCCACAGGATATGTCATTGGGACAACATTCAGAACAACATCGCAGATGAGCTGCAAAGCATTATGGACATATGGGTTGCCATCCGCGAAGCTGAAGGTATGAGAAAAGCGAACTGCCAGCTCTAACCAAGTAATAATATCCCCTCGCAATTCAGCTACAGCATACCATGATTGCGGCATCTCATCCAAACTATGGACAAAGGCATTGACCCATTCGTCCCTTGGTCATGATGCCCACAATGTCTGACATTCCATCAGATGACTGCCAGGGTCATTCTTCCCATCATACCGGTCGGTGTGGTATATTTATGTGTCTCCAAAGTGAACCGTCATCAACCTGCGACACTGCAACCAACCAGTAACCGACTTCTTATGGGTCGCCCACCACCATTCTAGAGTAGCCTTCAATGCTTCCTCCAATGCCAACAATCGTTGTGGTTCTAAGATCTTTTCCTCAAACGCCACGAGAAATTCAGACAATCCGGGCATCCCTTCATATACTGGTAGTGCAACAGTTTCAATCGCAACACGGCATAATGACTGCGTGATAAACCCACACTTGTGAAGTGACACCTCATGCAAGTGATTCTGCCAATTCTCTAAAGCATCATTAGAGTCGAAAGATGTGGAACTGGAGCTGCGCCACCCAATCTCATCGTCGGAAGTCAGATGAATGTAATCTTTTGATATATTGTACGCATGGTCCCATACGCTGGTAACTTCATCTTTTACCAGTTCAACATACCCTGGTCCTTCAGTCGAATCCAATGGGGCTATGACTCTGAGGTCGCAGTTTTCAAAAGTCATCATCCCCTTCTTAAATTTGATTACTGCTACACTGTCATTAGCCCATCCAATCCCCAGCAACGTGGGATAGGAGCTTCCACCTTCAACAACCTCAATGACATCAAAATCCGCATACGTCTTCATCCCTTCGATATCCACAGCAAGGCGCGGAACCCTCCCAATGGGTGTCACCTTGGCTTGATTAGCCAATTGCAGCTGTACAGGAGACCATCTAAGCATTGGACTCCCCATATTTTGCCATGCTTGCTTTTTCAATATGTTAACTGAATCGACATCGTAATACCTAATCTGGACATTCATGCGCATTTTTGTGCCTATCTTCTTTCTCTGTAAGGATTTCACCGTGGACTCCCTCCATCCCTTAGTCGGCCAATGCAGCAAACTCTTGAGCTCAGCAGGTGCATCAGGATCACGTGCCAACAATAAAAAACTTTCAAAGAAGTTCTGTAGAGTACCATACTGATGCGATGGTCCTGCTTCCGAAGTTGAGTCGAAAGCCGAGGGAATATCATAAACAATTGAATTACCGCGATCTCTTTCCATCGCATTATGTGCTTGGAAGAATGCATCATGCTCGGAATCAATGTTGAACTGTACCTTCTTCTTCCCAGACAGCTGGATCAGAGAATGCGAACCATCTTCTCCTGTTGTCGCACCTCCGCGAGTGATAACAACAACAGCAGCATCTTATGTCCTCGGCTCTGCTGAAATTGTCGCAACGGTTGGTCCCTAATTTTGGTTCAGCGGTGGGATTGCAGGTTGATTCACATTCTAGTTGGTGTTCTGATTCGGATGCTGGTTATGGTTCTATGGATGATTCTGATTTGGCAGCTGGTTCTGATTCTGCAGCTGCGGTATATTTCCTTCCTGCCACCACACAATCAATTGCGGACAGTTTTCAACAGTGTGATCAGTAACAAAACAAAATGTACACTGTGTCTACAATTGTGGGCAATCTCTCTGGTAGTGCCCCAACACTCCACAATTGTAACATTGGACAGGTCTGCAACCTTGTCCTCCTCTGTGACCAAAGCCTCCACCACATCCTCCCTGGAATCCTCCACGGAATCCCCCTTGTTGTTGATATTGTGGTTGAGGAAAATGTTGCTGCATGGGATTCGGTCTCAATTGAATGCCTTATCCTGGATGAAAGTACTATGGTTTTTGAACGTATTGTGGCTGTTGCCGAGCCATTGGCATCTGAGTATATTGTGGCATAAACTATTGTGGTTGCATCTGTGGTTGAGGTAGTGGTTGGGCTACCTGTGGCTACGGTTGCGGTTGTTGTACAACAAGCTGATCGTCCTTCACATAGAATGCAACGTACATTCTCTCCTGAAGCAAGCCATAGGTGCGACAATCTTTATCTTCATGTCCCACGGATTTGCAGAATGTACAATACAAATTCATCGCCTTTGTGACCATCTTCTGTATATATTGACACTCCTCATGGCGATGCCCATCTACCTAACAGATGCGACACCACGGCATACCTATGCCACTCAATGGATTTGGCACTCTGAATACCAGATAGTTGCGGAATTCTAGGCAGCTATCCTTAGTATTCTCTTTTACACGACGTCGCGTACACCAAGCCTCTTCACAATGTTCCTTACCCTTCTTAAGGTCTTTCAACTGTATTGTCAAGTTGGCCAGCTGTGTCTAAATCTGCGACATGCCCATTGCGTTCTCACCAATCGGTGAAGCTTCTAAATGCATTGCAATCTCGAGAGCTTCACTCGGTGTTGTAATGTTCTATTGCATCAATGGTAGTCGAATGTGAGGTAGTAATGCCATGATGAACCATTCTTTGTGTTGGACATTGCTCATGTCAAAGATGACCCTTGCCATCAGCTTTTTGAACCATTGGTCAAAATCCCACACAATTTCATTGGGATATTGCTTAATCTCTTTTAGTTCTGTAATATACTGCGCTTCAGATTTGGGTTTTCTTAACTCTGCAATCAATCCTTTTCTGACTTCTTCTAGCGTCGTTTATGGGGTACCTGCGAGAACTTGAACAAACTTCATAAACCAGTCCAATGCGCGACCTCGAAGAGTTGTCGCCAGTTGTTCTTTCTTGGCCTCATCATCAGTAATTTGCTTGAGAGTCCATACTGCTTCACATAAGAACCAGTATTGCTCGGGATTATCTATTCCATTTTCGTGGAACAGTGGAAACTTTGCATCTTCGCCCGCCACCCTGGGCTTCCTTCCTACAGTCGTTGAGCTACTAGCAATCAAGTTATGTTGACACGATGAACACGGTGGTGTCAAAGTTGTATTTCTTCTTGGATGAGAGATAGTGAGCGGAGGTGTGGGAACGTTACTGTCGGGGTTTGGTCCTACCTCTATCCTGGGTGTAGCCTAGTTTTCCTTGTCGGCACTGTGAGGTCACTTCATCCCGTGTGGTCTTCCTTTGCGGCTTTTCATTTCGATCGCAGCAGGACCTTCTCCTGTCCTCTGCCTCTTTTCCTGTCGAAACCTTGCTCCTCCCCTTGTAAGACCACTCTCTTGCTCAACTTCCTTCACAGTCTCGTCATAACTTGCACCCATCTACCTCGTATCATTCCATGTACTTCCCCCCTGCTGTTGCAGTATCAAAGCCTCCACCCACCAGGTTTCTACTAGTCTAGGTGCATCTTTAGTATGCCCTTTTCGCAAATGAACATCTTAATGGACAACTGTAGCGACAACAAAAACCTACCTCTTGGTCCGTTGAAGAATTCCCTTTCTACTTCACTATAAGACTTTTTCGTATCAACCACAAACTCAGTGATATGACCTTCCAGTATACTATCTACCCAGACCTCAATAGCCCGTGATGCTTTGTTTCCGACTTCTTGTAGCTCCTGGATCAGTTTTGGGGTCCAAGCTATCGGCTCACCACCTTGTAAGTTCCTCTTCTGATAGGTCAATTTTGCTAACCACTCATACAGGATGATTGGGAACTCGCAGAAAAAATATTTGCGTGGACCGTCATGTATGTACTTTTCCAACCACCAATCTGTCGACAACTCAGGGTTCTGATTTTCTTTTTCAGTGAACTCTCACAATTTTAGGTCGAACCAATCTTGGATCTCCGGTCTCGCCAAATTCCACAACATATCCTCCTTTGACTTCGCGCTACGGTCCCGGAAACATAACCATTTGTTGACACAAACCCAGTCAATAGGGGTTCCTCACACTGTCGACACCCAAACCACTGCGATCTCCCTTAGCACCGGCCCAGACAGGTTTTACCCTGTCCAACAACACCTGCGGAGCAGATGAGATCTCACCCAAGATGTTCAAGGGAGAGTTGATGGAACCATGTTTCCACCGAATGAAGGAGGATGTTGTGAATTAACTAATCAACTTATTGCAGCATTGCACAACTTATCGCGAAATTGCATAAAAGATCTAAGCATTCAACTTAGACATTAAGCATAAACACAGCATCATTCAATAGATCTCATCATTGACAAAACCATAAATGTGCAATAGATATAACATTAAAACATTAATCACAACAAGGAAACATCGCATCATTCATGGATTCATATCGCATAATGCATTCATCACATGGAAAACAGGAAAGACATAAGGATTCTACTCAAAACATTGTCATATCATATTCATCTTTGCAAAAACTCAGATACAACAACATAATCCTTCTGTCGCATACCCAGATTAACAGACAATAACAGGCAGATTCATCATCTCATGTATCTCCAAATCGATCTATCATCAACTATATCTCGGTTCAACTTGGTGTCCTAACACTTACAATGCTAAGTCTATTTCTAGGCTTACTCCTTTACATTTGCGGTCCACTTAGGCAACCGTTTAACAACTTCCTAACAAACTCTACAAAAAGATGACCCAAAATCCAAAAAATGTAGTCCAAATGACCCAAAATACACATGACGCGGTCCAAATGACCCAAAACTACATAAACTACTGTCTCCTTGCATGCTTCTTTTCTCCTTTCGCAGTACCTTTGGCTTTGCGCAACATCAACGATGCTGCGATGCTGACCCACCAAACCGCCTCCCAACAGCCCCCAAAATCATTCTCGTTCATTGATCTCCGACGATGATCAACGGTCCGATCAAACTTGTTCTATATTCTTCCGACTAGAACCTACTAGGTATTCGACCATGCCACCTAAGCTCATGACCCTTCCCCATGCTGATATTTTTCCACTGATTCCCAGATGGTTGGTCCACATCATTCCTTCTCACAGGGAAATTGTGGGTCCCGCATCAAATTTTTCCAATATTAAAAATTTTCTTCATATACTTATATATATATATATATATATAATTTAAGCTTGGCATGATTATGGCAACTAGTGTCCTCCCGAATCTCACGCTTGGTAAATAGAAAATTACACTTTGCCAATGGAAAATTACGATTTCATTTTCCCTGCAACATGAATTTTCTTGTTAATTAACAGAGACTATAACTCCATGGTATTGGTTCGTATTTCACCCGAATTTCCAAATTTCCCCTTAGACCTGGGCTAATCCTTATGGATTTTCATGGCACCAACAATCATGTTGAATTTGATAATATCATCTGGGCATTAAAACCACGAATTTCATATGAGCATTCCATCAAACACTTAATCTTGCAAATTGTAATTTTTTCCTCAATTTAAAAGGAACCAACTTAAATGTTACAAATTTTACCATGGATACTCTTGTCATGTCCCCTCCCGTTGGATCCAACCCAAGGAAGGGAATATGACGACACTTCTGGGGATTTTACATAAACTCATCCCATTCCATTAGATTCATACTAATAAAACAAATGTGTGCAGATGAAAATCATGCAAACATGCGCAACAAAAATAAACCTCATCCACACACATTTCATATGCATTCAGCATATCAATAACAGTCATCAATTTAAAACATTGCAGAAGTAAAACACACAGGTAAAAAAAAATACTTATCTTCATTGTGAAATGGTCCCAAGCAACTAGCTATGTCGCTGCAACGTTCCACCCAACCATAGGTCTCTACCCAACCTATATTCTTTCAGCACTCAGAGACCACCCCCGAGATAGGCATGATTTCTATAAGGAAAAGGGGACACTCAAGCTCATGCGCAACCAAACAAACATTGCATCTAAGCCAAGCCAGTCCACAGCTGGGTATATCAAGCTAAATATGAACCCTCTTCATTTCTGGATGCTTGCACTCAAACTCAAGCCAAAACAATGGATACCCATAACCCATACCGAACATACTCTGTCTACACACAACAAGCACAATCATTGGGAATGGATACACATTTTTAACAATGGGATTTACTAACAATATGGCCATGGGATTCCCCCAAATCGTAGGCACACCAAAAGTAGGCTGTGGAAAGGGAAACTCGACCACAGGGAGCAAAACTGATTTCTCCCACAGGTTATGAGCATTCCAATGGAAAAAATAGCCTCAATGAAACCCCCAAATCAAACTCTCTTCCTCCTAGTAGATGTACAACACAAAAAATCCCTCTTCCTAGCTAGAAAACCATGAAAAACCATAAAAATGTGGAGGGAAAATGTCCAGAAAACTCCAAAAACATGAGAGAGGCAAACTCCTGGGTGAAGAATGGCTTGGGGAGAAATTTAGTGTCTCTTTTCTTGCCAAGGAATCCAAACACCAATTTCCATGAAGGGTGGCTTTCCCATACCCAAATTTGGATAGCCATACCTCTCAATTCCCCAAGACATTAACTACTTCAACCAATTCTTGGGAGAAATAAATGATTGGGTACAAAAGACAACATGGGTAGTTGAGGGTTTATGGTTTCTCTCATTGACACTTGGCTTGACTTGATTGGCTCCAAGGGTTTGAATATTTCCCTCCCAATTCCTTGTAAATATCATGCCCCCATCTCTTGTTGCATTGCATAGCTAGTTGTGAGTATTTCATTAAAATGCATATTTACATGATATTTGCAATTCCATTGTGCCTGGATGGCACATAAACCATATGCATCACTAAATCGATGGCGGGGCCTTGGCCGTGAGCTCCTCACCACGATTTTTATAACAATATTACATCATTTACATTTTAATGCAATGGGTTCGAAATCAGGATATTACAATCCCCTCCCCCTTGGAATAACACCATCCTCGGTGTTCCAACACTTATGAATATATACCCACTTTACACATGTCCCTAAATTCTTAAAGAATGGCAGGTCTTCCCTGCGTTTCATCTTTTAATTTGAACTTTCAGGACCAAGTTCCTTGGCTTCCACAAGTGCTCCTGCTGGCTTTGATCTTCCAGCTCTGCAGGTGGGAATTTCTCCACAACAATCCCTTCCTTTTATTTACCTTCCAGCTGATCTACAAGTCTGGAATTTCATGGATGCCATCTTTCTTGTTGTCCCCGCAACTATTTGAGATATTTTCAGCCAAAACAAATAGCTTTTGGTCTGCTGCCATGATCAGTATGCGTAAATGCATCTCACTTTTCTCACTAGCAACACTTGGCTGGTAATAGTTGCAAACAATGGCTTTCAATTTCTCACTAGTGATATTAATCATGGCAATTCCTGTTAGGCCAAGCATAACACAATATTAAAATTAGTCAATTATTTTCCCAATTGACATGGAAAGTCCATTCTTCACTCATGAGACTTCCACACCTTTCATGCTTTCCCAACATACACATGAACTCATCCGTGTTCATCATTTCACAGGAAAATAACTATTTCAGCATTCACAATTCATTTCAAGCAATTAAACACAATCTATTTTCAGCCATGACATGCACTCAACAATCTTTTGTTCCTAAGATGCATCAGTCAAAAGGAAAGAGAAGAGTAAGAGTTTCCCCCTCTTAGTCTTGTTCCAATCTGGATCCACACCACCACTCTGGTTTCATGCTCCTTAGCTTCTTTCACTTCAATGTGAATTCTTGACTTTCCCTTTCTTGTCTATGACACTTAGTGTCTAAGGTCTGTCTAAGGATTTTCAGCTAGGGAACCCTTCCCCATTGTGACCTACAGAACCTTTGGCTGTTCGGACCCACATAGTTCCACTAGCATTATTTTTCATTATTGCTCATACTGAGCTCTTTAGGACGGTTACATGTCCACATGCATCCTTAGGATGCCTTCATAGTCTTCGCTTCCAGCAATACCTACACTCAAACATTGAATCAATTCACATGTTTAGTTTATTTTCATAGGGTTTATCTCTAAACAAGATTTTAAGAAATTATAAGCAAATCATGTACACATGTATATCCATATTAAATAAGCAAGAAGTTGCAAAATAACCAAATACTTATCTGTATTGGATGTCTTCACAGGCTCCTTTGCTTTACAAGCCTTGGATTGCCTGTGGATACAAAAATGAATGTTGGGCCAGCATGCAGGCTACTCCACAACCATTCGAATAGGCATTGCCAGGTCAGTACGCTGACTGGGTTTATCAATTATTTAAGCAATGTTTTCCAGCATACACGCTGCTCCACAGCATCAAGTAGTTAATTTCCAACCAATTACTCTCTGGTTTTACCAAGCATTTATAGCGCCCAACCAGTTACTCTTTGGATTTACCAAGCATTTATAGTGCCCAACCAGTTACTCTCTGTATTTACCAA